>VWZE01005089.1:0-66791 GCA_013396675.1 Eubucco bourcierii | reverse complement strand
GGCCTCGAGCACAAGCCCTATGAGGAGAGGCTGAGGGAGCTGGGATTGTTTAGCCTGGAGAAGAGGAGGCTCAGGGGGGACCTTATTGCTGTCTACAACTACCTGAAGGGTGGTTGTAACCAGGGGGAGGTTACCTTTTTCTCTCAGGCAAGCAGCACCAGAACAAGAGGACACAGTCTCAAGCTGTGCCAGGGGAAGTTTAGGCTGGAGGTGAGGAGAAAGTTCTTCACTGAGAGAGTCATTGGCTACTGGAATGGGCTGCCCAGGGAGGTGGTGGAGTCACCGTCCCTGGAGGTGTTCAAGGCGGGTTTGGACGTGGCACTCGGTGCCATGATCTAGTCTTGAGGTCTGTGGTACTGGGTTGGACTTGATGATCTTTGAGGTCTCTTCCAACCCTGGTGATACTGTGATACTCTGAAGATTGTCTATATAGGCTGTAATAAGGTTGCTACTCACTTTTCTTTGACACTTCTAAATGAACCTGAAGTCCTTCCTTACACAGAAAGCTCTCCTGTCCTTGAAACAACATCCTGGACTTTGAGAGTTGTCCCAGTTTTTCCAGGTCTTTCTTCAAGTACGTTCCCCAGCATTTCGGTTGTAGTTCATCAGTGTTTGTGGCAGTTTTCCAAATAATGGATTTTCTGTTCAGTAGAAATTGAAAATTTGGGAGGAAAATTGTTTTGGATTAGCTGAAATGTTTGGTTTCATCCAAAACACAATGTTTTATTTCTTTTTCCTTTTAGCTAATGCCTTTAGACATACTCCTGTTTTGAAACAAATGTGTTAGCTCAGAAGAAAACATTTCCACTTTGAAAATATCAACATATGACATTTTGAATTAGGTGAATTTTTCTCATCTTCCCCACTCCAATTTCAACCTCTTTAACTAAAAATATTTGCCAAATTTGATGAATAATCTTAACCACTGCTAAAGAGCAAAGGGCTGGTCTCTAAACACTTTTCAACAGAACTCTGATTCTATGTGGTGATGTTTTTTTCTCCTGCTTGTCCATCAGAAGGTTCACTTTTCCTCCATGCAAAGACATTCACTTGCCATTCTGATTTCACACCATTCTTGCAACCAGTGTGATACCTGTGTTGTCTCTCTGCAAGTGCAGTAGAAATCATGGTCCTGCAAATAGAACCTGCCTTCAGGTAAACAAAACCTTGTGCATGATCCAGCTGCTGAGCAAGAAATAGCTTTTCTTAAGCCTTAGTTGATGATAACCAGATAGGTAGCATTATTTTATTGAGATTGCTATTCTGTTTGTACTGATGCTAATTACATAGTGCTGCTGTGCTGACATGTCCACGTCCCTCTGGGTGACATCCCAAGCTGGAGAGGTGGGCCCAGGTGAACCTTGTGAGATTCGACAACAGCAAGTGCAGGGTTTTGCACCTGGGCCAGAACAATCCTAGCTATAAATACAGACTGGGGGATGAGGTGGTAGAAAGCAGCCCTGTGGAAAAGGACTTGGGGGTGCTGGTGGACAAGAAGCTGGGCATGAACAGTCTGTGCTTGCAGCCCAGAAGGCAAATAATGTCCTGGGCTGCATCAAAATATCAGTTTCCAGCAGATCCAGAGAGGTGATTCTGCCACTTTGCTCTGGTGAGACCTCAGCTGGAGTACTGTGTCCAGTTCTGGAGCCCTCAATACAGGAAGGCCACAGAGCTGATGGAGCAGATCCAGAGGAGGGCCACAAATATGATCAGGGGGATGGAGCAACTCTGATATGAAGATGAGCTGAGGGATTGTTCACTTGGAAAAGAGGAAGCTTCAGGGAGACCTAATAGCAGCCTTCCATACCTGAAGGGGGCCTGCGAGAAGGATGGAGGAGACTGTGTACAAAGGCCTGTGGTGATGGGATGAGGGGCAACTGCTTCAGAATAGAGAAAAGCAGATTTAGATTGGATGTTAGGAACAGGCTCTTTGCTATGAGGGTGGTGCAACACTGGAACAGATTGCCGTGTGGAGCAGTTGGGACCCCATCCCTGAAGATACTCAAGGTAGAGGCTTGACAGGGTTCTGGGCAGCCTGATCTGGTTGAGGATGTCCCTTCCGACTGCCAGGGGGTAGTTTGGACCAGATGACCTGTGGAGGTTCCTTCCAGCCCAGACCATTATATTATCTACCTATCTTCTCTCTGACTTGCAGAAAACAAGGCTGAACAGCCTTATGGGGTCGTTAGGAGGACAGTATTTGCATGGGAAAACATGGCCTGTGCTGACCTGACCCTGACTGTCCCCAGAAACTGGCATGGCCAGAGGACTTGTGGTTTGAGTGTACACAGACAACCTGGCATAACAGCCCTCCTAGCCCGGCCAGATCCATTTGGGCCACTCATCTTTTCCTGCTGTCTGCAGCCTTCGGACCTGACTGACAAAATGCGTTGTGTCAACAAAATTATTGTAGGCAGAGCTTGCACGCAGAGTTTTGTAAGGGGTAAGTGAGGCGAGGCTGGACAAGGCATTTTTCAGCAAATTGTGCTTCATCAATACAGTCATGTTAAGTACTTTAAACAACCCTGTTTCTTACAAGATGCAGCTCCAGCAACATAACTGTTTCTCTTGTGAAGTACCACCATGCCAAAAGGACACGATGTTGATCCCAAGCAATGTCGTCTGGCCCCTAACTTGGGGACTGTGGATCCACTGGTGGATTCTAGGAAGAACAACCACAGTGGGGCAGTTTGGCTGTCATGCTTTAAAGATGCCCCTAAAAGGGAAATTAGGGGAGTTCACACAGCTAGAGGAAAAAGTTCCCATTCCTGTACAAAGTAATCCTGACAAGATATGCAAGCTTAAACTGGACTTTTCTCCAGTGCTCTCCCCTGAAGTACATTGCCTCTCAATTGCCCATGGGGATGAATTACATACCCTTCACAAACAACTTAAGGGAATGTCCTGTCTGAGGCATGAAGGAGAGTGAGGTTTTGGGATGAAAAAAGGGCTAAAGACCATTACTGCTCTGTTCTCCTATGGACTTCCCAAGTGGGTCCTGTCCCATGGTCAGCCTTGTTTTGTTGCTATGTGTGGCTGTTTGAGTTAGATTCCTACCTCAGACATTAAAAAAAAAAATCGCAACAGAGAAACTCGGTGGAAGCTCTAAGGCAAACATTCTGGGGATAGGCCATATCCCCAGCAACAATGGATAAGTTAATATAATTTCACTGGAGCATCAAGAGCTTTGTGTCTGGAAGCACAGCTTGTACCTGCCCCTTGCTGCTTCTGCTGCTTTGCCTGTGCCTGCTGCTATCTTCCCCTGCTGTTGTTTTGGCTGCTGCTGCTGCTTTTGCTGCTTTCGCCACTGCTTGACCCCTTCCCCATCTTCCCTCAGGTTGTTATATTCTTGTAGTAGTTGCATTTTCCCCTATACTGTTATATTTAGTTTAAACTATAAGAAATGTAGGGGTTTTTTCCCTGACTTCACAAAAAACAATACATGTTGTGGTGATTTTTATTCTAGCAGGGGAGGGATCTACCCTAACCTGGGTACACTATGTAAAAGACTACTTCTGAGTTCCCCAAGTAAAAAAGAAAGCCCTGCTTTGTCCTTGGTGAGAAAGTATGTCCTTGCTTGTGGGGCTAAGTACAAGGAGGTAGCAGTAGGGCTGAGAAATCTGCACTTGTGGGACATGGAACAAAAGTTGTGAAGCTTCCGATTCTTAAGCACCCTACCTTTTTCCCAATTCTAGTTACCTTTGAGCCAGAAACAAGGTAGGGTACGAAGAACTCGAAGCTTTACCTTCCTAATGTCAAAGACTTCCCCAGCCCTCTGTGTGAGGCTAATGCCATGGCCTCTGCTCTGTCATTGACCTCAGTGGGAACCTCCAGTGTGTACAAAGGTAATGTAGGCTTTGGGTGGTGCTTGGGATTAAAAGAAGACCTAGAAAAAGACAACAAAGAATGACAAAAAAACACTAAAAGCAATCTGAAATGGCATGAGGAATGGCTAGTTGACAAAAATCTGATATTTAAACTCTGGTAAATGTCACTTATTGGTGCAAAAGTGTTCTGTGGGAATATGGATATGATTTGTAAAAATAAACAGAGGTATTTGCAGCACCTTGAAATGGAAGTGCAAAATATAGCAGTGGAGGAAATGAATTACTCTGTTTCCTTCAATCGCAGCTAAAAGTGCACAAAGTGGAAGTGTATTTTTAGCAAAACCTGACTTAAAGTAGGAAAAAAAACCACAAAATGGCAATTGGAAATGCTTCAGGATCTTTGTTTTTGAGAGTATAGAAAAATGTCAAAATAAGCTTTAGAATGAGCAAGGCAAAGTACAAGTCAACCAAAACTGGAACTTGAACTCTTTAAAACTGCAGATCTTTTGTATGTGAACTCTGAATTTGACCATGCAGATCCAAAATGTAAGTGTTGAGCTGGCTCTTCACCCAAGAGTCCTGAACTTTGCAGGGCAGACAAAGGGAATTTTGTGAGCATGGCTTTCGTGGAAATGCCATAACCCAGTCTGGGACAGTTGAACTCTGATTGAACCAAACTGCTTAAATCTAATCTTAAATCAGACGAAAGCATCATTTTCTCTATCTGTATGCAGATAAGTGGAAAGGATATGGTGGTTATTTTGTATTTTAAATCTTCTACTTACCTAACGTATTTTATTGTTCCATTTCCATTTTAATTTTGCCTTTTACCTGTCTTTTTGTGTCCGCAGAGCTGTAGAGGTAGACTGGAGAATAAAAGGAAGAATGGAAATAAATGGATACTTAGAGGCAAACTGAACCATAACATTTACATTTTTCTCTTATCTGATCTGTGGGTTTTGCAATTACTGGGTTAGCAACCCAACCTTGCATTCATGAACCCATATTTGACAGAGCAACAGGAATGCAGATCCCTTGTTTCTAAGCATCACTTTATGCTCTTGATTTGAGAAATCATGCATTGTGTGGTTCGTGATAACCCACTGCAGCTGATTTTTTTTTTTCTGGGATCTGTTTTTTTTTTTTTTTTTTTTTTTTTAACAGGACATTAGGCATTCAACCTGTGTTCTGCAGAAGAAACTCATTTCTAGGTACTTAATCTGTAAGAGCAAACCGTTTTCTGGAATATTAATGGGAGGAGTGAATTGGCTGCAATGTAGAGTTTAGGGTCATTGCTACTGGATTCCAAATGATAACTGCCTGGTAGCCTTGGGAGGGTGTAACCAATTTGTTTGAATAAGCTGTTGATAAGCTTCCACTCTCAGAGACTCGTAATCCATATTTAAAAAAATGTTGTCACAAATACCACCTTTTCATTCCTCGATGCGCTGGAGATGACATTTTGAAACAGAGACCCATTTACATTAAAAATATGTGTATTATGGTAGACCAAGACAAATAAGGCTTTGGATAATTTTTTTTGGTTTTACAGTGTGTTTTGCATTATTTTACAGTAAGTGACAGATTACTTAAAAAGACTAAGTGGTAGATTCACAGTCTCATGGTATGAGGTCAACTGGTTTCTAGTGCAGCTTGTATTGAAAATTTCCCCCAGGGAGGCAGCAAGTACAGAGTCTCTGTCTGCTTGAGCCCATCTGGGATTGTTTGATCACATTTAACCTTGGGACTACACCTTGGGCATGGTTTCACTCCACAGCTTTTTGAAGGTAAAGGAAGAGACATCAAAACATGTTGAGTATAAACACCCATCCCTTTTGGCCTCAGCAGGGACTTTGGAGACCACTCGTCTGTTGCGTCTGCTCATCTTTGTATTTGTTTTTTGGCATCCTGGTAGAGATAAAATGGGTGTGGGGTCCCTCTCCTTTGAGTCAAGAGACAGGAGATAAAAATGCCGAAGCAAAGAACTTCCCCTTTAAGTCTTTAGATATGGATGTTTGCTGGGCTGTGTCCTGGTGTATTATGCCCTTGAAATACCCTGTAGGAGTGACAATAGGCTTTTACTAAAAGAACATAGGTTTAATGCCAATAACCACTTTGAGGGTGGGAGAAAGCAACCCAAAATACCATGATAAAAATGATTGAGGAAGCCTCTGTGACAGTTCTGAGGAGGGATCAGGAGCAATGTTGAGAATGACAAAACCACAACACTCAACTGCAGCAATGTGGCAGTGTTCAAGAAGCTGGAAACCTTAAATGCACTTTGTAATATAATTTAAAACTCTCTCTCCATGCCTATGTTCTGAAATATATGTGCCAAAATTTCTGACAAGTGGGCCAAATGCTAGGGGCTTAAGAACAGACTCCTGATAGGATAAAGAATTATTAATATGGGTTAGGCTTAGTTGGATTATAATATAGTAATCACAGATGCAGTAATCACAGAATGGAAGAGACCTCTGGTGATATCTAACTCCCTGCTAAAGCATGATCACTTAGATCAGCTTGCACAGGAAATACTTTTTTTTCCAGTTACTGGAGCAGGGATCATTCCAATAGCATGCAGGCAAGAATCACCAGCAATTTGCCTATAAATGCAGAGAACAAGCTGGAGAGCTCTTGCAGCAACCCCCCCACTGTTAGTAGCTGCTTTTAGTGCAGCATTCTCTGAAAGGCTGGAAGTGTGGTAACACTGAGTGAGGCAGAGTGGCGTTTTTGTGCACTGACACACTCTCTTGAGCCAAGCACTCCTGTTTAGAGGAGTCTCCGTGTTCTGGATAATCCTGAATCTAACTTTTTTGTTTCCTCAGCCTGCCATGCAATGGGGACAGGGATGATGCTGAGCTCCTGGGCCACTTCTTCTATCGAAGAAGTGGCTGAAGCATCTCCAGCTGGCCTTCACTGGCTGCAACTTTATGTGTATAAGGACCGGGAAGTTACTAAATCCCTCGTGAAGCGTGCAGAGAGAGCAGGCTACAAAGGAATCTTTGTGACAGTGGACACGCCGTTCCTCGGCAGGCGCATCGATGACGTGCGCAACAAGTTCCAGCTTCCTCCTCACCTCAGGTAGGTGCCCACTGGTGGGATGCAGGACAGGCATGTGGTAGTGTGATGGTCACCATGAGGTGCTGTGGGAGAAATTTGTCTCTGAAACAAGCGATTTCTCTCAAGAGCCACGTGCTGCACTGGGCAACAACACCAGGGAACTGAGGACATATTTCTCACTATGCTCGGGTCAAAGCTAAGCTTTCACGGTTGTTTGTAAGACTCTAAAAGAGACTACGTGCCAGGCAACGTGGGGCTGCAAACCAACAGTTAGAGAGATGGGGCATTTCCTTATACAGCTATCAACAATATTCTCGGACATCTTCAAAACTCAGCTGGACACAACCCTGCATAATCTGCTCTGACTTTGAACATTAATTCAGCTGCAGAGCTGGCTGTGCTCTGGATGAGAGTCTGGAGTAAATGAAGTGAAGGTCCCTTCCAACTGATGTTATAGGACCTTCTAACCTACATTACCCTGTGACACTGCACTGGGTCCAGGACCATTTTGCTACTGACAACAGATCCCTTTTCTCAGCAACTTCAACTCTTCTTTTACTCAACTATAGAAACACATGGGTTTCAGTCCTCCTAAATTCACCACAAGGGAAATTTCTGCTCTCGTGTGTTTTCTGGGACATTGTCTATGTCTCAGATGAATTTGTGGCTTTGTGACTGACTTCAGCACTAGTTCTAGTTCATTCCTACTGCAAGGCATTTACAGCATTTAATGTTAACAGTTATCCAGCAACTTTGTAAGGACACTGATTTCACTGTCCATTTGCAAATAAATTTTGGTAGACTGTAGAGACCGCTCCAATACACATATGCTGAAGTGCTGGCACAGTGTTAGCAGCCAAGGTCTGGTTGGAAGACTGCTGAGTGTATGGGATGTCCAGAATTAGACTTGCAAAATGGAGCTAAAAAACTTGTAAGAATCTTACAAGTAGGGGTTAGTAGTGACCACTGTCTGCCGCGACGTATATTAAGACTCATCTATTTGCTGCTGTTCAGAACTTGCAAATGAACACAAAAATGCAAAGACACTAAAAATAAAAAAGATAGCCGAATGCATTCCACAGAATCACAGAATGTCAGGGGCTGGAAGGAACCTCGGAAGATCATCCACTACACCGCCCTTGACAGAGCAAGATCAGGTGGGTTTTGAATACCTCCAGGGAAGGAGATTCCACAACTCCCCTGGGCAACCTGTTCATGTTCTGTCACCCTCACAGCAAAAATATTCCTTGCGTTTACATGAAACTTGCTATGTCTCAACTTCCACCCATTGCCCGTTGTCCTGTCATCAGGCATCATCAAACAGAGCCTGTCTCCATCCTCCTGGCACTCACCCTTTACATGTTTATAAATATTGAGGTCACACCTCAGTCTCCTCTTCTCCAAGCTAAAGAGCCCCAGCTCTCAATCTTTCAACTTAAGAGAGATGTTCCATTTTCTTAATCATCTTTGGGGCTCTGTGCTAGACTCTCTCAAGCAGTTCTATGTCCCTCTTGAACTGGGAGGCCCAGAACTGAACACAGTACTCCAGATGAGGCTTCACCATGGCAGAGTAGAGAGGCAGGTGAACCTCTCTTGAACTACTACCTACCCCCCTTTTAATACACCCCGGAATGGGATTGGCCCTCCTGGCCACAAAAGCACATTCATGGTCAACCTTCCATCAACTGGGACCCCCAGATCCTTTTTCCCTTTGCTTCCTTCCAAGAGGTCAGTCCTCAACCTGTACTGATACCTGGCAGTTCTTTCCCAGGTGCAAGACTCTACACTTGTCCTTGTTGAATGTCATTACATTTCTTCCTGCCAAACCCTCCAGGCTGTCCACATCACACTGAATAGCAGCACAGCCTTCTGCTGTGGCAGTCACTCCACTCAGTTTGGTGTCATCAGCAGACTTGTTGGCAGTGCACTCTGTGCCCTCATCCAGGTCATTGATGAATATATTGAACAGAACTGGTCCCAGTACTGACCCCTGTGGGGCTCCACTAGTCACAGGACTCCAACTAGACTCCATCCCACTGACTACAACTCTGACTTCTTTCCTTCAACCAGTTCCAAATCCACCTCACTACCTGATCTTCCAGACCACACTACTTCAGTTTAACCAGAAGGATGCTGTGGGAGACAGTGTCAAGTGCTTTACTGAAATCAAGATAAACCATATTCACTGCTCTACCCTCATCTATCCACCTGGTTATGTCCTCATAAAAGGCTATCAGGTTGGTCAAACATGACTTCCCTTTGGTAGAATGACATTGACTGCTCCTAATGACCCCCTTGTCCTTGATAGGCCTTAGGACAGTGCCAAGGATAAGTTGCACCATCACCTTTCCAGGGACAGAGGTTTTGAAGCAGATTAACTTTGATTTGCATTCTGGGTGAAAGCAAGTTTTGAAAATTATCAGTGGATCTGAAGTGCTCCTCCTGTGTCTCCTCAGGCTGTTAAATTACACTATATATATCCTGTATATAATATGTACATAGCAAGAGACATAATATCACACCCTGAGGTGTCCTCTTTTTCATACTATTCAGACTGGAGGTAAGCCATGGAACTCTGCACTAAATCTGATTCTTCACCTCACAGGCAAAAACCCCTTGAGAACACAAGATGGTGGATCTCCCCCTCATGCTTGTGCTTGAAGTCAATGGATAATATGATGAAAGTTGACAGAGCAATCTTAATTTTCCCTTTGATTTCTGTGTTAAAGCATAAGCTTTTGAGGAAAACACTAGAAAACAAAGAATCCCTGGCACATCTAACACTAAAATGTAATACACCAATATACTTGTGCCTAGTATAGTACTCCTACTCTAGACCTGTGATTGACAAAGCATTATTGATACACACTGTCATTTTACCTAAAAAAGGAAATAATTATTGTGATAGGTTTATTATTATTTAGGGGCGGTATCATTTTAAGACCTGGGAGTTTTTGAATGTGAGTCAACCCTTAATATTTGAGGAAGGTGACAGAGTGTTTCTGAAACACTTTAGCCCCACCTGACAGAACCGTAACAAGGTTTCATTTGAGTGAACCATATAAAATAATGTGAAGTTGGAGTAATCTTTAAAGGTGCAAATTAATCACTTCAGATTTCAGAATGACACTTGGGCAGTGTTTTGTTGCAGAGCTGGTGGTGAACCTCTCCTAGCACGGGCTCTGCTCAGTTATGTGATAACTTTTTCTTGGCTTCAGTTTTTCAACAAAGTTTCAAAGCAACAACAAGGTGCCATTGTGCTCAGAAATGTATGTAAGGCAACATTCATTCAAGTGTTGATCTTCGTTTCACAGGCCAAGAAAAACAACAGTTATTTATATAATCTTATCCATGGTTCTGTTTTCCTCTGAGTACCCCACCCTCCACAAACCAGCAGCTAAAAAGCTGGATCTTGTTGAGAACCCGGTCCTTTCTCATTTTCTTCTGGACCTGGAGCTGAACATAAAAGCCATGTGAAATGCTGGTTGTTGCAGGCATGAAATCAGCAGTGAAACTAGTCAGTTTCCACGAAAAAAAACCTCATATCCCAAAACGTGGAATATGAGTACAAAATAGCACAATGTGGAATGAGACACAGTTTCCGAAGGACGGAGCAATCAGCCTTGTGTGGGACATGGTTGTCTTTGGCGGTACTGATGTGGCTGATGGCAGTTTAATGCTTGTGAGCTCTTGGGACTGTTTCAGCTTTCTCATACCAACACATCCTGAATTTTGCCACTTTACCTCTTTTCCCATTCCCCTGGTTTGTCTAGTGAGTCTATGGCCTCTTTTGACAGAGGGTTATCACATACTACCCAGTTCCTAGAACCCGTGAGGTTTATATGGTGCTAAAGAATAAGTAATGACAAATGTTTTCATATGAACTTCATTTCTCCCCCTTACATTTTACAAAGAAACATGCAAAAAAGACACAGGGTGAGTCAGCTGTGTGTTGGGCAGATGAATGTTCTTAATTTTTGTGCAAGGCTTCATGTAGATCCATCAAATTCCCAGGGCTTAACAAAATTTCTCTTCCTTCTCCTCTCCCACCTATCTTATCCTCTGTTTCTCCAATAGCTGAATCTCCTGGATTTAGGTGGGGGGAAGGGCAAAACAAACCTCCAATTTGCTGCATGAAAGCTAAGGGGATTTTTTCTGGTAAGTAGAGGTGTGCCTCTTGACTTCTATGGGTCCTGTATTATGTCAAACAAGATTGACATTCCAGCCTATACTGCTCTAGAATCTGAATGTCCCACATGCTATGGTGCATTTATCCTCATGGTGCTCGTGGCAGATACTGTTTTCCTAATTTATGGTAAGAAACTGAGGCAAAAAGAGTGGCTAACTGTTGTGTCTAAAGCCATACAGAAGGACAGAGTCCTGAGCCCAAATTAGTGGTCTCACTGATGGGTTTTCCTCTGGACTGTAGATTTCGTAGAATCACAGAACAGGTTTGAGTTGGAAAGAACCTTGAAGATCATGTAGTTCCAATTCCTGTCATGGGAAGGCACAAGTCCTGCTAGAACAGGTTGCTGAAGGCCCCATCCGACTTGGCTTTGGACACGTCTAGTGTTGGAGCTTCACAATGTCTCTGGACAGCCTGTTCTAGTGCCTCACCACCCTCATGGTGAAGAATTTCCTAAATCTAGCTTCTTGTATTTTGAAGCCATTAACCCCCATCCTATCACTACATGCTTAATAAAATGTCGCTTTGCAGCTATCCTTCAAATACCAAAAAGCTTCAGTAAGGTCCCCCTGAAGGCTTGGCTTCTCTAGACCGAACAACTCCAACTCTCCCAGCCTGTCTATAGGAGAGGCTTTTTAGCCCTCTGATCATATTCATGGCTCTCCTCTGGACCCATTTTAACACTTCTATGTCCTTCTTGTGTTGGGGGCTCCAGTAGAGAGGGTGAATCGCCTGCCTCGACCTGCTGACCATGCTGAACCTTTAGAATTTGGACTTCATCCTATTTCTGAAAGAATTAGGACTGTAGCCTTGCAACAGAGAAACTTGCACGAATATTATCAAGTGCTTTGCCAGCCAAAGCTTTCAGCTGACTAAGGACTGGGACCTAACATGCCAGTTCAGGCATTTTTTGCTCCTGCTTGGCAGTACAGCAAAGGTTTAACACAACTATATTGAATGCTAGCAATAACAACTGAGTTTTGGCTACATTGACTCTTTCTCAGACTACTTTTCTCTCTCTCTCTCCCTTTTTTGTTTCCCCTTTTTTGTTTTTTTAGATTAAAAAACTTCTTGAGCAGTGACCTGGCATTCTCCTCAGGGAAAGACTTTGGAGAAAACAGTGGACTGGCTGTGTATGTAGCTGAAGCAATTGATGCAACTGTCAATTGGGAGGACATCAAATGGCTTAGAAGGCTGACCTCGCTGCCCATCATTGCCAAAGGAATCCTCAGGGGTGTGTAGCTCTGCAGCTTCCCATGGAGCAGGCATGATATACCTTTTTGTGGGGGCACCAGAGAAGTAGAAGAATTTGTGCTGGGGAAATTCCTGTACCGTTGCATAGAACTGCATTGCTCTTTAATGGCAATCATTTGCTTTGCAGATGTAGAATATGGTGCGGTGTGCACACTCATGTTTCTGTGCAAAATAAAAAACAGCCAAAAGGAGAAATACTCTTTTCCTCTTGCTAGTTTAGGAACCCAGCAATAAAGACACTTACAGAAGCAGTTGCTTAAATAAGTACCCGGAGTCTCAGAATGTTTTAATGGTTACACAAGTATGTATGTCTACCTTGATGTTCATTAAGAACCAGAGCCACTGGTCACTAATCTAGTTGTTTGGCCATTATCACATCAATTATATTTTAAATCCTGTGGCCAGGAAGATTGAACTTGCTCTGTCTGTTGTGTCTGTAAACTAACACTGAGTTGGATGCTACTTAAAAGGAAGCTGGATTTTCATTCCTCCAAAAGAGCGCTGAGCAAAGTAAAGTGTTTTCATTAAGTATGGATTATTACTGTAATGATGCCAATGGTTTTGGCTTGGAGAAAATAATTTAACAAAATAATTTCTAAGTGACGAGTTGTGGGGCATAGCAGAGAAAATAAAAGCTAGCAACCAAAGTGGTAGCTAATCCAAAATGGTAAAATACTCTGTTCCAACATTTTCAGTTACTGTTCTGGTTTATTTCTTAAAGCTGAAACTGTTTCCTTTTTTGAGATGGGACTTTGGCATGATGAAACCCTGAGGTGACTTTGTATCAGCTGGCAGTGGTGTTTTTAGTGGCAAAATTTCCCTCATCACTATATCAATAAACTCCCAGTTATGGAAGAGCATATCTTATTTACTTGATTATTTGTTTTTGGTGTTTTTTAGCCAATGATGCTAAAGAAGCTGTAAAAGTTGGGGTAAATGGTATCCTGGTGTCAAATCACGGAGCACGGCAGCTTGATGGGGTCCCTGCAACTGTAAGTACTGGGACCAATATGTATCAGCAGTCTCTCGCTTTCTCTGCTTTTTTTTACTTCTTGTTTGCTTGTTCTGAACATATGGTAACTGGAGAAAAATACTACAGATATGCCTTACCCCATGGGCACTAATTTCTCTCTACTTCTTAGTGTGCGTCACATCACACTGTAAGTTAGGCAGAGCTTCCTCTTGGTGAGATCAAACCAAAGAAACCACAGGAGGGCTTATGTGTGGCTGGCTGTTGAAGCTACCTGAGCATCCTGTCCTTGCCTGCAGCATCCTGCATGGAAATCTAGAAGAGCAGTTTCAGATAGTGTTCTACTGTTAGTTAAAAGCCTAGAAATTGGAAAGTCTCTAATATTTTTGCCCTATCTTTCTCTTAGTTCTCCATTCTCATCTTTTTTTAAAACCCCCATGTTGTACTTTCCAGTTCACAGAAAGTTTTGCTACAGTTGTTTTTCCCTTTTAATATCCTTCAGAGACTTCTGAAAAATTATAGTTACAGAGCAACTTAAGGCAGAATTAACTCCATTTTCATCCTTTCAAACATTTTCACCTTTGGAAAAGGTACAGGGTGGTTAAATTTCCTTTTTCCTTTTCCTTGTCGTGCTACCCTGTGCTTTTTCCAAAGGTGAAAAGGGATTTGAGAAGTTCTGAACTGGAAAAAAATAGAAGGAAAATGAAAAAGTATGTGTTCAGACCAAAGTAAAAAAAACCCCAAATTCCAGTCATCATTCATCCTTCATTTTGTATGGGAAAACTGTGCAAGTAAAAAGAGAATGAAAAGGAGAATTGAAGCCCGGTTTGACTGTTTCAGTATTCCTAATGTGTCCTTGATGGAAAGTCTCATGTTTTCCATGATCATTTTCTGAAGGGAGAGCGGGACAGAGTACTTTCACTGTGGAGTATTTTGCACATGAAGTCTTATCTGCAAAGCTCTTCTATCTGGCTGTCCCTCCCTCCCCTGGAGCAATTCTGTTCTTTCCTTTTGAGAGAGCTGAGGATTCTCCCAGCCTCATTCCTTCGCCCATTAATTTTTATTTAGGTCTTCACATGCACTTGGTGACCGCCTGGTTGTGTTGGCTGGTTCTTCACCAGACAAGCCCAACAATGGGGAGACAGCTGCCAGCACAAATGTTTTTCTAAATGGTTAAGGAAGCTGAGGCATTGTCCTCTGAGATGCCTTTGTCTGACTGTCCAGGTATTCCGGTAGGCTGGTATGACAAAGACCTCCTGATGTTAGGACTTTTTCAGACTGAGATTTTTCTTTTAAGTACTTAAAGGAGGCTTATAAAAAAGATGGGGACAGACTTTTGAGCAGAGTCTGCAGTTGACATGACAAGTGGTGAAGATTTTAAACTAAAAGAGGGGAGATTGAGACTAGATAGGAGGAAGAAGTTATTTACAGTGAGGGTGGTGAAACACTAACATAGGTTGCCCAGAGAGGTGGTACAAGCCCCATCCCTAGAAACATTCCACGTCAGGTTGGACAGGGCTCTGAGGAACCTGATCTAGTTTAAGATGTCTCTGCTCTCTGCAGGGAGTTTGGACTAGATGACCTTTAAAGGTCCCTCCCAAGCCAAACCATTCTATGATTCTATGAAACGTGATTTTGTGCTGCCGGAGAGTGTGCAGCTATTCAGTTTTGGACACCTGAAAGGGAGCTCAGTTTTCAGAGTGTGGATGCTTCATGCTTCTGAAATAAATCTTTCTTTATCTTCTTGTCACCTTTTGAGAATGCATTGCTCAGTTTTGCCAAGAGTATTTGAAAATACTCTTTATTTTCAAATAAAGAGTATTTTTGTGGGTTTACCTCTGTGTGTGAGGTAATCCAACAGGAAGAATGTATGAGCACATTAAAAACATAATTTTGAAAAATGCTAAAGCTCAAGAAATAGGAATGACTTTGTGCTAACTGTAGTAGCATAGAAATTAAACTTGCAAATGACTTGTTATGAGTTACTCTTTTGCAACACCACATGGCAGAGGAGAAGGCATTATAAAAGCTGGTGTGTTCACTGGATTTCAGCATGCAAAGACCTACATTTCACAATGCAGTTTTCATAATGTAAATGCCTGTATCAGATCATGTTAAATATTTCTGGTTTAGAAATATTTGTTTAACTTCATGGTTTTTCGGAATGTGAGCTGAACTCAAGCTGGTTAATATTTCTAGTGTCCAGTTACACATTGAGGAAATCTATGTTTTAATTATGGTTTGCATCATACTTCAGTTATTATAGCACTTCAATGTTGATACAGTTTGTCAGGATGTAGAAAGTGGTCTCTGTATATGGAAACAGATTGAAAATATGTTTGGCAAGAGAGCAAAACCAAAGGGAGAGTTAAAAAAATCACAGCAAGTGCTAACCTTCAAGAAGGTTTTAGTTCAAATCTAAAACTAAACTGTACTTTAAAGGTCTCCTCCCTGCCCCCCCCTCATCTCCTAGTCATTTCATATCCATTAGAAAGGAAATTGATTATATCCGTATTTGAAAGACAGGAATTTTGGGACCTTTTGTCTCACTACCACAATCTCCTTTAGTACTTGACTTACAGTTTTCTCTATCCTGATTTTTATGAATAGGAACTATTTATCTGGTGTAGGAGCAGCTGCCTTGCAATTAATGCATGAGGCTTGAATTCAGGAGGTTTATCTCTTTGTTGGGATGTGACCATGGTGCGCACATGTTAGTTAATTCCCTGGTTACTTGTAACTTAGGAACAGTAAAAAATCCTTTCCCCTCTTCCTTTGAAAAGTGGTTGTGATTCAGTTTCAGCCCCAAACTACTGAACATGGGAAGTCTGGGGAACTGTTTCTTATATTCTTCTGAAATGTTTGGTACTGATTTGTGTTGGATACATGTCATGGGATGAGATGAACATTTTGTGTGACCCTGATGATTCTTACTCTATTTATGTGACTTTCTAAATAAATTTGACCTTTGTATATATCTGCTAACATGCTAAGTCACTATTGTTTTTTAATACAAAGCTGCGGTGCTTGTGCATAGTTAAGCATGCAAATGCTTCTTTAGTGTCTTTAAATCTTGAGTCCTGTACATAAGAGGACACTTAAATAGAGCTACAGAAGTGGAAAAAATTTATTCCTCTTTTACTTTTTTTAGATCGATGTCTTGCCTGAAATTGTTGAGGCTGTGGAGGGGAAGGTGGAGGTGTTTCTAGATGGTGGTGTAAGAAAAGGCACAGATGTTCTCAAAGCTCTAGCTCTTGGTGCCAAAGCTGTATTCATTGGAAGACCTCTCATCTGGGGCTTGGCTTATCAAGTAAGTTAGAAAAAGCTCAAATTTCTGTTTGTAGATACCTAGACTTGCTGCTTGTGTTCAGCATATGCATGTATACCTATGTGTGCACACAGGGATGCATGTGTGGTGGTGTCTGGATTCAGACCACCTAGTCTAAAATTTTCTGTTACAAGTACTCAAGTTGTTCACAAAACTTTGTTGGCACATGTATAAATGTCTGTATTTACATACATGAGCTATATGTACACCAAACAGTTCATATTGTTCTCTAACCTCCTAGGGTGAAGAAGGAGCAAAAGAAGTTCTCCAGATGCTGAAGGAAGAGTTTCGACTGGCAATGGCATTGACAGGTAAGACATCAATGTTTTCTCTCATTAACAATCACCTCTGTCTCACACTTCCTCATAGTTTTCATTTGCCCTGGGCAATAGGCTGTAGTAACTTACAGAAGGGAGATGGAAATGTTTGCCGTATAAACAGGTTAGGCTATGGAGAGATGGAAAAAGGACTTGTTATCCCTGTCTTACAGATGGGGAACTGAGGAGATTAAATAAAGCAAGCAAAAAGATTCTTTGCCAGGAGAGCAAAAAGTCTGTAGAAAAGTATTGGCAAATCCTTGGTCACCAAGAGCTGGCTTTCATCTGACAGGATATAGTCTTCTATGGGATAGAAAAATAAATGGCTTAGTGTGGGCTAGAAAAGCAAAGTTGTCTTCTGATATGTAATTTCTCCTCTAGGATGCAAGAGAGTAGAAGAAATTGACAGGACACTGATACGAAGAGGTCAAGCACCACTTTGCAAGATTTAGATCTGAAGACTGTTGCCCAGTGCTATCTGGTGTGCAGAAAGTGTGCTACCAAACAAAAAGCACCTGCCTTCACCCTTTGGGACTCACCCTGCAATCATAACTGAGAAGGTGTGTAGGAGAGCACTCTTTGAAAAAAATACTTGAAGCAAATTTTCAAAGTGTTTCTGTATTCTCCTAGGCTCTTCTAGGAGTTGTGATTAGAGATGGGCTTTTATAGAAGAATAACATAGAAACTTGTAAGTGTTTTGCAACAAATGTTACTATTAACTTATGTGCCTGGAAGTAACTTAACTGTTAAAATGAAACTAGGAACAGAAATGTTTTGACAGCAAACAGCTATCAAAAGATTTCTGTGTGTAGTTTCCTTTTGGCAGCAAACAGTGATCAAAATACAAAAATATAATTAAAAGATTCTTCTTCCTCACCGTTTAGAGATTATATCTTGCTTTCCTATGACCAGTGTCATTTTCCTAGTGACTATGTGCCGCTTCTTTAATAAGCATGGGGGATTATAAAGGACACTTAGTTGTAAAGAAATTAACAGAAAAGCAAAATCATGGAAGTTGTGTTATTTAAACAATGCAAACCCCTCAGCAATCAGTTAACAGTTACGTAGCGCATCAGGTACAGGTCAGATCCTTGGCTGTGCAAATCCTTGTAGCTCTGTTGCCTTCATTGCGCTGTGCTGACAGCACCCTTCTTCATCTGGTTTCATTTGGCTGACAGTGTCAAGTCAAGGCTGATGCTATGTAGGACAGTTTTCAGGATTTGCAGCCATGTGCAAAAGAGAAACTTGGCTGAGGTATTGACCTGTGACTTGGGAAGATTCTAGTGTCTCTATTTGCTTTCCATGAATGACCTTCATACAGGTAAGTGTTAATGTTATTAACTCTGCTTATGATGATAAAGAGACAATGTAGGTTCTGCTCCTCTGTTCTCTGAACAATCCAAATGCGAACTGAATTCAGGAGGGATTTTGTCATTGTAAAGAACAAAGGAATGGCTTCCTACTGCAAAATGACTGTTTCCAAAGAGCAGGCAGAGGAGGTGAGACTGCTAATCTCAACTTGGGTAAAATTAAGGATGGCTTTTTATCTGTCTCACTTCCATTGCAGGTATTGCAGTGTTACTGAGAGCAGGCAGAGGTTTTGAAAATCTTGTTATGGAAATTTGGTGTTCATTTTTAAGGGGGATTAAGGAAAAGTAAAATTTAAAAAGCTTTGATTTCATTGTTCCACAGTCACTGACATCACTGGCTCAACCATTTGTTTCCCATCAGTGTCAGAAGGACTCAGGCATTTAGACTATCCCTTTTTGCTTTGTTTGAAATATCCCTTACAGAGTTTTGGAGGCAGCTTTGCAATAAAATGATGGAATATTACAGTGTGAACTAAAGCTGGGGCTGGAATTCAAAATGGGGAGAAAACCCAAAAGGCCACATGCTTGCCCTTCAGTTGTAAAATCTGTACTTTTATTTACTGGATAATCTAGTGTGTTGCTTGAGGGTTGCATAGCAACAAAATAAAGTTTATCTGTATAGGGAAATATGACTGTTTCTCAGAGCACAGAGAAGCATAATTTCTGCTGTTTACTGCACTTATCATATCTGTTGCAATGTGGGCTCTGTCAGATGTCAATTACAGACTAACTTCAGAAAGACTGTTTATTTTAGATAATATAAATGTTACTTAAAAGACAGAGGCATAATATCTCATGTTTACATGCTTAAGGTCTATTTCTAAAGTTTAGAAGATGCAGTTTCCTGTTTTTGCTCCAACCAGATTCAAGGAAAGTTCTGAGACAGTGTGGTCCGGGATAAGTTCTGATAGTGAGGAAACCAGTTTTGTTACTTGTGTGCAATTAACTGTTTCTAGTTTTTCTTGGATAATGGGTTTATGTTGTTTTTTCCTACTTGTTATCTGAGAACTGTCTGACTGCCTTCCAGTTCAACCTTAATAAGAATAGACATGCATTATGAAACAGAATTAGAACAAAATCCTGAAAGACTGTGAGGAGGCGTTAACAAAAATTAAATTAATTTGCCTGGTAGACTTCTGCTTTTAAAACACTCCACAGTGAAGAGGATTTCCCTTGATTTTGAGACAACCAATCATAACTGCTTCTGGAAATTATTTTTAAAAGGAAGGGAACTCTGTTTGGTTTTTATTTTGATTTTGAAAGCAGAAAGAGTGAGTGCTCTTAACCATTTTAAAGGCTGAACAATGCCCAGGCTAAGAAAAAATCTGCCTCATAGTGGTGTCATCTGGAGAAGCTGAGAAGACAGCACACATAACAGGTGGTGGTGGTAGATCTTTCTTCAGTTTGTGAAGGTGTGTCTGAGGAGAATCTAAGCAATATAACAGAAGAAAATAATAGATCTTTGTGAGATATTTAGAAAAAATACAATATTTGTCTCTAATGCAACAACTGAACCCAGCAAACTTTTGGGAACAATTTGTCACAGTCCTCAGATCAAGGCATAGAAGCAGAGGGGAAGAGAAGATGTATTTTGCCTTTATGATGTTTAGTATATTTGCCTATCTGTTTATCAAATAACAGAGTGCCTTGATCGTTTTATTCATGTCACTACTTTCTGACTGCCTTGCCTCCACACTAAGCCAGAGACACCACGAAAAAGGTCTAAACAAAAAAAAAACCCCAAACACAACCCTCCCACCCCGAAAACCTAAACAAACCACCACCACCACCAAAAAAAACAAATAAAGGAGGAACAGTTTATGTAGCCAGAAAGATAGCACTCAACTGGTGTGCTGTGTGCCTAGAAAAATAACCCAAGTGGGAGGCTGGTGATGGAGCAGTAACAAAGTGGGGGTTCCTACCACCTCTGAGGTAGCTCAGGAACATTCCCTGGAAAAGGAGATCACAACTCTTAATGAAAAAATATTTATCTGATCTTTCGTGGAGGAAAGAGACCAAAATCAAAACCTGAGAGTATGAAAGGGGAGGAAGA
The DNA here is from genome assembly GCA_013396675.1 of Eubucco bourcierii. NCBI lineage: Eukaryota > Metazoa > Chordata > Aves > Piciformes > Ramphastidae > Eubucco > Eubucco bourcierii. The sequence continues at coordinate 46,423 of VWZE01005089.1, read as the reverse complement.
TCTTTTGTTTCTTACAACAAAGTGGTACCTCCCATGATGCTAATATACGAGGCAGGTTTCTACATACTGATGCTTCATATTCAGCATACATGTCTGATGCTGTCAATTTAGAATATTCCCTTTTGGGGATCATCCCTACAAAGTTCTCTCCTTGGCTTCAGTAAGCTCATAGAGGATTCCATCTGCTGAAGAGAAACTACTCAGGAGATTTGGAGAGGCTTCAGCTCTGGTTTGGGATTTCACCAACTGGACTCGAGAGACCCATTTCTAGCAATAAGGTCTGAAGAAGACAGTCTGTTTGAGAGTGATAAGGTCAGTGAAAGTCCATGACACTGTATGGACATCTGATAGAGCACATCGAGGCAGGACATTCAGAGAGTAGGGCCCTCCTAACTAAAACCAAACTTTTGCAAAAGACAAGCTACAGCACATGGGTGGTTTGTGCCTGGGTGACAGGTTTGGCTGCACTGGGAACATATTTGCCATAAGAGCACCACAGAGGTGCAGGACTGCTGGCACATCAGTGTGGTGAGCTGAAGATGGCAGAAGTCAGATGAGTGTTGTGAAATCATCTGACCTTTCAGATAAAAAGTGGAGGAGGAGGTAAGTGTAGCTTTGGGAGAGACTTTAGCTTGTTTGTTCTTTGAAGCAGAGACCTGATGCTTTTTGAATGCCTGGAGCCTGTGCGCAGGGTGGAGGACCTAGCAGGTAAATAATAGGAGTTGTAATTCAGTGCGCTGAAGCTGAAGAGCTGTGAAAGACATGATCTGTTTTCTTGTGACCTCCACCCCTCGCTGTGACTCTGGGACACATTGTTGTGTTTTATTTCTACTAGTGGCCAAGTCAAACAAATAGCTCTAGAACTAGTAAGAGTTCCTCCTCCATCCCCAATTTTTCAGGTTAAGCATGAAACTTGTCTGTCTTATGGGGAATTTCTGAGCATAAATAAACAAATACTTAGAGTGACTCACTTTGATAAATGGACAGAGTAGATTGGGGCCTACTGGGTTTGCAGGCGACTTAAAGATGAAGCAGAGCTGGGGAAGTAGGCAGGAATGGCTCTGCTTTTCTTGGCTTCTCAAATGGTTTTCAGGCTGAAATCAAATACTTGAGAGCATGAGGAAAGCTGGCTTCTAAAGTCATGATTTTGCAGTGAACCTCACTGTAAGGATATCTCTTATAAAGCTACTTTTGATGTGGAAATTTGGCTCCAAACCACACTGAAGGCCATTATAAACAACCACTTCAACACAGGACACACAGAAGTTGGCTTCCTTGAACACTCCTAGAAAGCAAGTCTAACCTTACTGAGCCATAACCTCAGCTAGTGTAAATCAGAGAAGCTCCATTGACTTCATTAGTTTATACTGATTTACACCAGCTTTTAAGTTCTGTCACTGTGTTGAACAAAACTGTTTTTAAAACAAGATTGGCAACCTCAGATTTAGATACTAATGAGTCACAGCACTGTAATTGTTTCACGATGCCTATATGCTCCATTTTGTTTTCATTTTTGCCTTGCTTCTGTTTTTCTTATCTCCTGCCAAACAGAGGGAGAGTACCACATATGTTACATTCATAACAAAGATGTTTTGCTGCTTTGAGAACATGCCCTCCAGATGCAAAATGCCTGTGTGTTGTAGTTAAGTTTCTTCCTTTGCAGAGGAAGAAGCTGAAACTGGTTATGTGCCAATATAAGAATGCCCTTGAGGACCAGTCACACTTTTCTTCAGGGCCCATAGCTCTCGAAGGGGCACCCAGAGACTCTCCCAGCTGAACTTCACAGATCTGATTGATCTGATTCCCTCTTGGGGATTTCCAGCTCCTAAGTAATCATTTAAGATGAATCACATTCAGAAAACTGCTGATAGAAATGCCCTGGGATCATCAATACATCTTCTTTGTCACAATGGTGCGGGGTGCTTGTGTAACCCATACTGCATAGTCAGCTGCACTGGTGCCACCGTTATGGTATGGAAGGCTGGTAGATACATGGAGATGGTTTGTTCAGCCAGGAAGACATTCGTATAACTAGGCAATGACTAATATTATCATTTTATGACAACAGCAGTTGTGGGTTCCAGTAAAAGTCAAGATGGCATTATACAGTGTAAAGATGCTTTTCTGCAAGTAGCGGTCTTCACCCAACAGAGCCAGAAGTGTAAACTGACAGGCACAGGAAGAGAAAGTCTCTCAACATAAAATGGGAATAGAAACAAACTGATCTCCCCAGTGAAGTCCTTCAATTTTCCATTCCACTGCTTTAATTATAAATCATGCTGTTCTGCTTAAGGCAGTTAACTCTGGGGCAGGCATCACACATCACTAATACTCAACAACCACGAGAAGGTTCCCAGATGAACTGTGGAGCAGAGAGTGAGCTGAGCAACAGCAGATCCTTTCAACATGTGTATTTTTCGTTGCTAAGGTGGAGATCCTTACACAACTGGAAATGCCAATTTGCCAATCAAAATCTGATTGTGGTGACTTTGCAGCATGGAAATGGAAGCACAATGTTATTTGCTTTTTCCTCCAATCCTCTCCGTATATTAGCCCCTTTAATTTTTTACACTGTGTTAATTAGATTTTTCTGTTTGGAAGACTGAAAGTAATGGATTTAAGACACTTAGTTATCATTAAAAGATTCCTTCAGACCAGATACTCAGATAAGTTGATTTCAGGAGATTTGTTCAGTTTTCAAGAATGGCCATGAAGTCTTCAGAGGAAGACACAAGAACCCTACAATAAGGCAATGTGGCATAAATTTACCTCTTAAGAAATTTAGGATGTGTGTGGTATGCATTTCCATGTATTATGGTTAGCAAATAAGTTCAGCAGATACTGCTGCTAGAGCAAAAAATCTAGCATGAATGTGAGATAAGCAGTCTTCATAATGGAGAAACCAGAATGCTAGTTAGAGATAGGAATTTGAATGGCAAGACCATCCTGCATACGTAAGCTTTCCTCTGGGTCTGTGTGCATGCTGTAGCAAAGAGAAGTTGGCATAGTGTGCTGAGGAGTGTAGGTGGGATCTCTATTGTGATTTTAATGCAAACTCTTACTGACTCCAGAATTACACATCTGCAGCCTTCCCATTTAGGAGCAGTGAAAATTATTGAATTAGGTATAAACAAATTCCCTTTGATAAGCTTGTGTTCTCTACCCATGAACCCGGAAAAACTAAAGTGCTCTTCATCCAAGAAACTCTACTGGCAAACTCTTTGAAAGAATTAAAACAGAAATCATATCAGGAAAAGAAAACTTGATCACAGTCTTAGGAAAAAACAACAACAGAATGTACCTGCAAATAAAGAATAACAGTTGGCAGTAATCCACCTAATTTCCTTACTGCCTTCTGGTGAGTTTGTTCCACAGCTTCTCATGCATGGCTGCAGTTCTGAGGGTGCCAGCATCCACCGCTGCTTTGTTGTGACATTGCATCTCATCCAGTACATTGCCACTGTGTCTGCACCAGTTTTTGCTCCCAAGTTCTTGGTTTCAATCTCTCAGAGAAGCTGGAATAAAAGAGATGCTTCAGACCTCTAGGCAGAGTCTTTGCCCTTTGGAAATTGAAGTAGTGTGGGCAGGCATGGGTGTGGTGAAGGGGTTTTGTTCAGAAGGTAAGATCTCTGTCATTTTTCAAAAGTCTCCTACCCAAGATTAAACTTCCGTTGAAATGGTTTGCCAGATGTGACAAGTGAACTGATGTAAAGTGAAATTTTGGTGTAAGCTATAGGTGGCCTATGATATTTCAGCAGCACTTTATGTCAGTAGAGAAAGCACTGAGTGCCTCCTTAAGGAAGAGGAACCCAGTTCTTGATTCCCAGGTGACACATCACCTATAACCATGAAAAAAAAAAAAAAATTTAAAAGGGAGGCTAGCAAAGACCTTGAACTGCTCTTGTCTGCATCACATTACTTGCTCAATAGTGGTGTCCTGGGACTAGAGGGGTTAGGGCTTACTGTTACAGAACTTCTACTCTGAGCCAATAAAAAAAGCCCACCACCATTGCAACATTATTTCCACTTCATCTGTTTAGGTATTGATACAATCTTTGCCCAAAACATTTAGGGCCAAGTTGTGGGCTAGCACACCTCTTTTGCAATCTGTGGAGTTGTATTGATCTATATCGGCTGGAAATCTGAGTTTACAAGCTCATCTCCAACTACCCTTCCAAGAGATACCAAATTATTCATTGGTTTCACTGGAAGCTTTGTGTGCTTCCTGTCAGGTCCATATATTGAATCTGTGGGCCTTGCTGTCATGAGAGGTGTGTGATTGTAATTTTTGTCAGGAATGTTGAGACAACAGCTGTAGGAAAGCAGCAACTTCCACAGTAAGGCTATGATAAGTGCTCCCAGTTTATCAAGGCTTCCACAGATACCTTCTTAATGCTAATGCTATTTCCTAGCCAAAGTTGCCCTGTTAACAGAGTTGATACTGAGTATCAGAGCATCTTCTACAAATAGAAAAATGAACAGCCCTGGTGCAGGACATGCACACTTTAATGTACAAGTAGACAAGGACCTTATGACTTCTGTACTTCACTCTTCATATTATCTATCCACAAACTTATCTTAATTGGACTTCAGCTTCCCTGACTTTGATTTTTATTTGCTTAACCTGGAATGTGCCTCAGTTGTACAACAGACCTAGAAGACATCTTTGGTAGATCTAGTTTCAGCTTATTTTCTGATTATTCAGTGGTGCCACTGAAACTCTGAAGGCCTTGTGGTACTATCATTAACAGCGTCTTCTTATGCTAGTCTACAGATAACCACTTGCAAGCAGTTAGGGACAGGTGTGTGACTGCTGCATAGCAGATTACAAAACCACACGTGACCTAAATGACTTGCTGGCATGCTGATGAACAGTAAACCCAGGCAGTTCAGCCATCTGCATGCTCTGGTTTTTATCAGTTTCAAGTGTGTTGGGTTTGGCTGTATGTGCCCCCTTGGAAACCATAAAAACATACTTTTGATCTACCACAGAAAGGCCTTTTTACCATAAAGATAAAAAGATAAAGATAATTTCTTTTGATTCTCAATCCTTTTTTCCGTTATTGCTCTGCTATGGATGGGAGTTGTATTGTCAGTTATTACTGAGGATGTAGACCGCATTCAAAGAACAAGCGACTGTAGAGTACATCAACTCATTTATTAATTTGGGTTGCTGTTTACTGATGTGTTTGGAAATCTTCAGTACTATATGATGAGCAAAGATGTTGGCTGCAATGCAAAGCATCTCTAAGCCAACACCACAGGCTGCTGCCAGATCTCTAGAGCTGCAGCACAGCCATGGAGAAAGTTTCCATTCTGAATCTTCCCTTTAATACACTGGATAAATTTAACTTGAAGGGTTTTATTTCCTCTGTCAGAAGCTTTTTTGTTATTAGTACAGGAAAAGTAATTTGTATTTTACTACATGTATTAGTACATAGGAACCTGGGAACGAATATCTCAAACTTTGTTGCTTTTGATAGTTAGAAAAGTGCAGTGACTGACATTTTCCAATGCGTTCAGTGAAGTGTCAGTTAATCACTGTTGGCTTATGCTGTTGCAAAGACACTTCCATTGCCACACCAAGACGCTTTGAAGCAGCATGATAGTATGCAAACAGCTGAAACAAGCAGGGTTGTTGGTCTAATAAGAATATTGGAGTTGTACATCTAATTTGCTGCAAGAGAATAGTCAATATGTAACTTCAGTGTCAAAAGTAGTAGTTCATGACACATTATTTTTGCTTTGTGAGTTAAAATCTTCCAAATCAAGTGATCCGAAGTCAATTCAAGTGGGTGTTTTAGGTCTGCAAAACAAAACATTGCAAATGTGTCTGGTTAAGGGGCTGTCTTTTGATCTTAGATGTATAAATACATCCCAGATGTGCATGCACATCGTGGTTACTTGTATGTGGACACAAAGAAGCCACACTAAGGTGGCTTCCACCACCTGCCTTGCTATTTTTCCTGCCCTGATCATGACTGTTTGGAATTAATTGATGTCCATAGCTGGGTGGCTCTAAAGAATGAAGCTCTAGTCAATGTAAAGCTCTCTGGCCTTGCTGGTTTTACTGTTCTTGAGGCACATTAACTAAAAGCTGCCTGAGATAATCACTGAACCTACCAGTGAACTTGTTTTTTGTTGTTTTTTTGTTTTTTTTCCACAGAGAAGAAACCTGCTTTATGCCTGTAGATAGAAACCATGCAGGACTTAACGCCTTTACAACCTTCTTTGTCAGCGCATTTAAACATACCAAGAAGTGTACGTAGCTGATTATTAAGAAAGTGAAGAGAGTAATTTTGAGGTACTGGCAAGATAATGTTGGGGCTCTTTCAACTCAAAGAAAAGACATACAGGAGACAGTAGCTAAAAGTAGAAGGTATTAAAAACAAAGTGCGGGTTGTTCAGTTTTTTTTGCAGCAAGGACTATTAGTGTTGGAATGTTCCCAAGGAATGTGGTAAATTGTCCTTTGTAGTCCTTCAATGAAGAATAGATGGTTTTTGAGAAGATTTACTCTATTCTGGCCACAAAATATTGCAGATTTGTTGGGGGAAGCGTTCTGTATTTTTCATAGTGAAAATCAAATTAGAAGTTTGCAACATCCCTCAAACTTACTAAGGCTATAACTTTGCTTTCGATAGGCTTGGGGGTTTTTGGGCCTGAAGCTATGTGAATCAGACAAGATAGGATAGTTTGCATGATTGCTCAGCCCAAGCTACAAAGAGATTCTCTCATACTGAAGGATGCTAAGCCTCTTTACCAGAACTTCCCACTCACTCTGGTCATTTAGGATTTTTTAAGACTTAAAGGTACAATGATGCTTCAGTTTAAGGTCCCTGTCTGGGGACATCTCTTTTGGCTGGAATGGCAAGTTGTTGAATTAGATTCATTAAGACACTGCAGTGTCATCTTGTTCCTCTGACATCTCTGCTTTTGACTTTGCTGGTGTGTCTTGCTGTCCCGTGGTAGGTTTGAGAGCATAATTCCAGGCTTTGTGGGAATGGTACACTTGTAAAGCAGCTCTCTCACTAATCTGCAGTGGGAAAGCACGTATGACAGGCAGTGGGGATTCAATTTTTCAGGATCCAGGGTTTAAGACAGGCTTAAAGAAGTCTTATTAAAAGTGTTTTCCAGTGCATATGGCTCCTTCTGACAGCACCCAGGTGGTTAAGAAGCCAACATTAAGAATAAAAGCTGTTTCTCTTTTCTGCACAACAAATAGTTCAAGTGTCTGGTATTTGATTCAGAAAGGAAACCTGCAGCAGTCATGTCCCCTGAAATCAACCAACCAACATTTTGAGCTGCCAACACTTCTGTCTATTACGTCAAGGCATCTCGAAGTTTAAAGCTAACAAAGTAAAATTTTTTTTTTTTTCAGTAATCCCAGGGTAAATATTAGGTAGACAGCATTTCTGCTTTGCACATTAAAAACCCGACTGAATTTGAAAAGCCTACAAGTGCACTTTGGGGATTTTGGAAAGTGTCATTTGGCCATGAGCAAAGACCAGAAGCTGCCATTTTGCAGATGGAGCAGGAGGGAAAGGCGTTTGGCCTCATCCATAACTTCACAGCTACTGCAAATATCAGCTGATGAATATTTATGTTATGACTGGCAGACACCCGAAAGGCAAAGAGGAGGGGGGTGAGGAGAGGAGGGGGAAGCTTAAGTTAGGAAAATGGTTGTCTGAACTCTGTGGGATTTCTTTACCAACACTTTCCATGCTTGAACAGTAGCTGCTGAATGAAATCATTATGCACTGAGCCTCTGTGCAGGAAAACAAGGTTTGTCAAGACTATTTGTTAGCACCTCGTACTTCGTTTGAACCTTGGACATTTGCTGGGCCCAGAAATGGGAAACTTTTTTGTTCTTCAAATCAAACACACTATAATGCTAGCCAGTTTTCTTTTGTTCAGTCATTTCTGTGAAGACACTAATAGTGAAAACATGGTCTCATCATTAGGAAAACAGAGGGGGCAAACAGCAATGTGAAGTGCTGCAGGATGACACAGGTCACAGGTACTGAGGAGGTGCTGCTGCAAGGCTGGCTAGGATAGCAGATATAGAAAAGGCTAATTATTGAGCAGACCTGTAGTGCTTGACTGTGCCCAGCTGTGTTGGTGTCTGTAGGCTCATTCCCTGTGCCAGAAACACACTTGAAATGGTACCTCTGTCCTGAAAGCCGCAGTATTGATAAACAGATAGGAGGGGAAATGCAAATTAAATCATTTGGACAGAGAGCTAGAAGAGACTAAAAGCTGGCTACATTTTTCTTTACACAAATTCTCAGCACAAATGCCATGTTGCATTTAACTGCTGCAGGCCATAAATGGTTGGCTAAAAAGAAAGTTATGCTGTTTATCACAGGACAGTTCCCAGTGCTGCCAGTCTCCATCCGGCGTTACTGATTTAGTCAGTATTGCTCTTGAATTGTAGGGAAGCAAGAGAGGTGAGTACCCTTCCTCCATATAATTTCAAAGTAGTGTATTTCTTTATATTATCTGAAATCACTCATAGAGAGGGAAAAAAAATTCCAAATCTCTTCCTTTTCCCTTCACCAGGCTATAAATTAACAGCAAAGAGCAACTTCCAATGAAGTTCACTAATGTGACTTCACTGTTGGATTGAATCAAGCCTGGGAAGGAAACTGGCTGAAGTCAGTAACCACTGAAAGTCAGTTAGGGCTCGCTAAAGCGATGGTTGGCTGCGGGTGGCCAGGCTGAAAGCCCTTCAGAGGACCTCAATGTCAAAGAGCAACTACTCAGGATTTCATGAAAGTCAAACACTTTTAAAGGCAGGGAGTCTGAGTTAGGTATATAGAAGAAATAGGAGTGCCCAGAATTAGCTGTCAGTTCAGAAAATCATTCCTCAAGGGCTCTGCAAAATTTGCTTTGCCTTTTATAGGAGCAGGGGAAAGTCCGGCTTTCGCCTGTTGTACTTGCACAGTGAAATCCCAGAGCTCAGCACTAGTCTACCTATTGTTCCCCAAGGAGGTGGCTTTTCTTAGACTGCTTGTTTGGAGTTACCCGAATTCCTTTACGAGGAGAAAAACCTTCAGGAAACGCCCGTGTGCGAGAAACCACAGGGGCCTTGCACCCCACGAGGTCGCTCCAAAGCCCTTCTCCTCCTTCCCACCCTGAGAGGAGATGCCCCCGTGCCTGATCTGCAGAAACCAGCAGATGGTGCTGCAATACATAAACTGTTCCTTTCGCTGCGCGGGGAGAGCTTGGGACTGAGGTACCTGAGGCGAGCCGCTTTCCCGCCCTCCCTTTCTTCCGTCTGCCTCGTGCAATTGCAAACGCAGACGGCGCAGCTCCGTCTCCCGCCCCCGAAGACGGACGTTCTTTGTTCCTCCCGAACCAGCAGTTTCTAATGCAGAGGAGGTCTTTGGGATAGATCTTTCCTCACGCGCGACCACGAGGGCCCTGAGGGCAACTGCGTGAGGGGAACGTGCGTGCCTCTCCTCAGGAGTGAGCGGTGAGGGATATGGAGTCCGTAAGGCAGCCTTGGACCCCCAACAGTTCAGGCAGCCCTACATCCCTCACGTTTGCCCAGCAGCACAGGTCTTGTTTTGGCAGCCACTCTGGACAAAGAGCAGCCATAGCTCTCTCCCTGCTCGGCACTTTTGCTGGTGCCAGGTTAGTGCCTGTAACTTGGAGTGAGGGTGCTTGGGATATAAGGAAAGGCTTTGTTTTCCTCAAAAAAACTAAAAATACTTTTAAAAATCCAAGAAATAATGGTGAAGTTGTGCTTAGTAGTGCAGCCCAACAAATAGTGTAGTGCAGAGGCCCAGAACATTCTGGTGCCTTCTGGAACGTTCTGGCACTTACTTGCTCAGGTCACTGGAGGCTCTCCAAAACCTGATGGTGTAAACCAGGACCGGTATGCGTGTGGTGTATTATTTTTTCCCTACCTATGAAAAAAGGGAAGTTCTCCAAATGTTTGCAGTTTATTAGTGAGATTGTCCCTGTCTGCCAACTAGCACCTGGCATCCTGTGAACTGACATGCTGTGAGGAGAGAGGGCCAAGGAGCTGCTAACTGGCAGGCATCAGCAGCAAGGAGAGGGAGCAATATGCTTACGAGGGGACGAGACAATGCTGTGCAGCTGGTTTTGCTATACCACCATGCTGGAAAGCTAAAAAATTATTTGAAAAGCAAGGGATATACCAGGAGTACTGGCCTGCTCCACTTACAGGCGCTGGGGGCATTCTCTGTAAATTGATCGGTTTTCCCCCCTGTTTTTTTTTTTTTTTGATGGGCTAATACAGGAGTCGAAGGGAAGTGCAACAACAGGATTGGAGTGCAGAGCCTCTTCCCCGATCCCTCTGGCATTAAACTGCACTGGAGAGAGCTGAGGACAGAGGCAAAGCCTGGCTACTCCTTGTCTTTTCATTGCTGTAATCCAAAATGTGGAGGTTATTTCAGTGCGGAGACTGCACATGAGAAGCCCCTCAGTTTCTCTTATTAAATAAACCAAACAATTGGGACGAGGCGGATAACTCCTGCATGTACAGGGAAACAGGTAGAGGGACCTGATGTGGACTAGAGGGACCTTAACAGAGATGAAGCAATTTCTGGCCCATCAGCTGTACGCCGAGGTTTGCTCTGCAGGCTGTGGTCACAGCCCCTGGGAGTGAGACTGACTGTATCCCCTTTACAAGTAAACAGCAACATGTAGCTTTTTGTTTTTCTCTGCAGGATTATTTGATAATTTTGAGTTAGGAGTGTGCGTGTAGGTTTCTAGGCTTTTTTTTTTTTTTTGTGGGAGCCTGTTTGGACAGTGACCCATTTGTTCCAACCAAAAGTACCTTGGAAAACCTACTCCGCTGAGATGAATTATTCATCCCAATGAGGGAAATGGGCTGGAAACACAATTACTGTGTCTTGTAACTAATACAGTATGTGACTCAAAATGTTAAGCAAGAACACTGACGTGATAGCCTCTTTCCCACAACTTGAATTCAGTGTGAGAAACATCAAGTTGAAGTGTGAAGTAGTTCACTTGAAGCCAGGTTGTTCTGGCTATGCATCTATAGCCACTGGGGTTGGAAGTTAGTCCTTAACTTAAAGAAACTGAAACTGTTTAATGGGCTTATTCCTGATGCAGACATAAATTTTAGAGATCTCTGTTGTTGTCTTCATGTTCTGATGTAGCAGGTAGAAGGTGGATTTCATACAAGGAAGCTGTGGTGGTGCTTTCTTGCCCTGCAGCACTGAAGCAGCCTTGTGGTCTCAGGGTCTGCAGCCCTATTGAGGGGGTCCTGCTGTGGCTTGGGCCGATTCTGGAAAGTAATTGCTTTTGCTCCTCACCAGGCTCTACTCTCTTATTCCTGGATTTATTGTACAATGCAGATTTGTATTTCATCTCAGCATGGGAATGGGTGCTGGTGTTCCTTTTGCGAGATAAGGTGCCCACTTCTGATGTACTTGTCCATGTCACTATTCCAAGAACTTTAGGAGATTTGAATTGGATTGCAAAAGAAAATTTTTTTGCAGAGGTTCCTCGTATGCAATGTCTGGAGAACCTGAGCTTTGTACAAAAGACAAATACTTTGTGTAATTGACTTTTTCACATTTCAGAATATGGCAATGACAATTTGAGAGTTATGGGAAATTCAGTAGGTCTCTTAGAAAAGTGAAGTTTGTTTTGACCAAAGAAAAAGAGGCTTGTGTATTTAGGCTTGTGTGTTGAAAATACTAAAAAAAAAAGTTAGTATGATTTCTATTTTTATGCATTTTCCTCTGGAAAATAACAATATAGAGAACTCTTATGGTGCTAGGGGAGTGTTCTCTCTCTGTCTGCACATGAACTAAGTCTTAATTAAGCTGACTTGTTCCATTAGGGTATTTCTGCTGTTTCTTCTCCTGGAGAGCAGTTGCCTGCTGTTATTTGCCGGGTACTTCCTGAGAAAAGTGGTGTCGTGCTGAGTCAAGGACCTATTACTGCTTAAGTATAGTGCTATCAATTGGAAAAGCATATGCATTGAGAAAAGAAAATGCACTACTGTTGTTATTGTCTCAAGTCTGTATTCTTGGTCAGGAGTGGCTTCACTTGTTCCAGTGTGTACTGGAACATCTTACCAAAGAGTTAGTAACACTTTTATTGGAGGTATGTTGTGAGGTCATCTTGCTTTTGGAACTGTCTGTGTGTGCTTGGTTCCTCATCGTTGTGTGAGATGCACTAATCTGGAGTGATGCTTCTGATGCTTTATGTACAAAAAGTATAACTGTTGCAAATACTTCCACCAACAAAGAAGGTTTTTCAAAATTACGTGTTGCAAACATTAGTTTAAAAGATATTCCGACTTCAAAAGGATGTGATTTGCAGAAGTGTCCCTCCTTGTCGTGACTCTTCACTTCAAACCATGCATTTATAGTTTTGGTCTCTGAGCTTGAGACAGGGATGTTTCATTTCTTCAGGTAACAGATGCAGAAGGAATTGAAGCTTTAGACTGATAAATATTAATTTTTGTCATGGAAACCACATGCTGCCTTGTGGTAGAATGTTACAGAAAGTGTCTCCAAAGGGAGTTTAGATCATCCTGCCTGTGGGAGAGCTGCCAAGAGGCTGAGCTCCTCAGTGTGGGGTTAAAGGGATTGTGGTCTGGGTCAGGACACACCAAAGGTGAGTGAACCCATCTATGAGCTGATGTCTCAGAAAAAAGAGTGTGCTTCCTCCTAACCCCAAAATATTTTGTGACTTTTCACGCTTACTTCAGAGCCAGTCATAGGATGTGGCACATCCTCCCGTTGCATTGCTCTGCTTTAGAGGATGTTTGTTTAATGAAAAATAATTTCCTAAAATACATTGTGCCGTGTTTTGCAATAGGGTGGCAAATACTGCTTTGTTTGTCAACTGTGGGATGTACCATGGATGGCAAATGATTTATTCCTTAACAGTCAAGAATTTAATTTGTAAGAAATGTACATAGTTAAGCTTTAAGAAATCTGTGGGTTTTTAATACAAAAGTCTTGTGAGAATTTATAAAAATTTGGATGAGCTTTAACAAAGGTATTTAAATAGGAGGTTAATCATCTAAAACTTTGGCAGATTTGCCATGATTTTAATAGTGTCACTTTAATAAATAAATCGTAGCTGTGATTTTATTTCCTGACTTAAACTTAATTTTGTACCTTACTTTGGGACGTGACATGTCCCTGAAATTGGACAAAAGCAAAGCAGGTACATCTGCTTTGGAAAAGATTTCATTTTAAATCCGATGTTCCACAAACTTTAGGAGATCGTGATATACCTTCTGCAGCTCCACTCATGGTAAATGCATGCTTCAGTGGAAGCCCAGCAAGGGAAAAGGCAGGTGTTTAGGATGTGGCTAAACTGATGACTCAGTAGGTGGTACACTTCCTTCTCTGTCACCGTTAAACAAGTGCCCTTGTGTGGTAATAGGGATGGGTTATTTCTTGGCCACAGTGAAAAAAACAAAGGTCACTATGAAGACTTTGGGACTTGTACAGGAAGGTGTTCTGTTCTCCGTAGTGAACTGGAAATTAGCCTCAGGATCACTCCAACTGGAAAAATTGGCATCCTTTAAAAATGAAATCTTTGAGTGTTGTATTGCAGTAGAGGCCTCAAACTCCAGCTGATGTCAGAATCCCATCATGTCATATGTCAGTATAAGGATGGGCAAATGGGGAATTCTCTCAGCTCACATTCAGGTGGAAACACAATTCAGTGAACGCTAGAGTTATGTAAAGGGCTCTGGTGAGCTCAAAGTGAAGGTCGCAATGGGGTGTGTTAGCAGAGTTTTATCCTGTCTGTTTCTGAACAGGTGTGTGAACAGTCTGGTCCGTGCAACTACCCATCACTCACATTTCAAATTGAATTCATTGGATTTGATGCTGCCTTTGCAACCTGTTGTTCTGATTTGAGGATTGTTGTGCCTGACAGAAGAATAAGGGAAGGACTGTTCAGTTGTGATCTGACTAGGCTTTGTGTGTCTGGGAAGTGAGAACTGGATTTAATTGTACCACCAAGCTGTGCCTCTGGGTTTAAAAGGACCAGTCTTGATTGTACCACCATTCCAAATCCCCTGGTGCTCCAGTGCTCAGACCCCTTAGAGAGGCACAGGAGAGAGGTCTCTTTTGTTTTCAGAAGTCTCCTTGCAGATGCAAGAATACAACTGTGTATTCCTCTCTGAAACCTGCCAGGGCTCACATAACCAAAGCATGACGCACTATTGTCCTGCTAAAACAAACCAAACCAAATCAACAGCAAAACCCAAACCAAACAACCAAATCACATATTGGAGGAGTATTTTTTTTCCCTTCTTAAAGATTGTTATTTTGAAGGATAATTTATGAGCGATTGAAAAAGGAACTGGAAATACTGTATTATTTCGGTTTTCCTCTCTTGACCATGTTTTTTCTGTGGCCAGAATTTTGTCTGAGCAAAAGGCTTCCTGGATAGACTGTGATGTTTGAAGACAGAACATTTAGGTGGTGTCTGCTGCTTGACCTGCTTGTAGCTAGATGGCTGCTGAGATGGCATTTCTATTGAGTATTAGATGATAAGGGTGTTTCTTTTCCAAACTCTGCTTTAAGGGACATAGGGAAAACTCTTAAGGATTTTAATTGTATAAGAGAGAGAATGGTGCTTCTAAAGTGAGCACATCAGATACAGAAAATACAGAGATATCTCACTGCTCTGTGCATGTTTCCACAGACGGTGAATTGCTCAATTGTTTCTCTTCAGCTGCAATTGAATCTAGAACACCCCTGCAAAAGACCCAATTATTATCATGAACTCCAATTCTACAGCATGGTTTTACAACACATACCATTTTCTTTATCTCTAGTTACAACTTCCACAGGCTCCTAGCCTTTCAGCATAAGGGTTTGAGCATCATTGCCTGTCGATATTACAGTAGATATCTGTGTGGAAATGGCATCTACACTATTTTTTTTTTCTTTTTACTGCATTAAACCATTACATGGGATTAAGTAGCATTACATTAAGCAGTTTCAAGGAAAGGTACATGTATCTCTGAATGTTTTCGTAGCCTCACTGGTGTTTCATTGGAAATCTAGATGTCCCAAATGTTTGTGTTATCAAAGGGAGTTAGATCCTGAACCTCTGGAAGGACCTTTGAAAACCCTGTTAAGTGCTTATCTGTGATTAAAGAATATGGATCCTCAGTCTCAGCCTCATTTGCATTGTGCTGTAGTAACACAGAGAAATACCCCTACTAATGCTGTGCTGTTCTTTCTTGGAGTTACGTGTCTTAATTTTCCTGAAACTGCCCACCAGAGAAATATTTGCTGTTGAGTGAAAGTAAACCTGGTACACTTACCAGGCTTAAAATACCTGTATTTTATAAATAAAACAATATGCAGTAGTTGTGCAGCTTGAAAAACACCTTTAAAAAATAATGGAATATTTTTTCCTATTTTCAGACAACCAGGTAAGAAGCAATAGTATCAGCGAAACATCGCAGGCAACTAGCTTGCATTTAAGAAAGAGAAGTGGCAAATTACTAATCTTGAGGGTTTGCCATCCCAGGTGGTGGGATTCCTCGGATTTCCTAGGACATCACAGCCAGTATTATGGTCCATATGGAAGCAAGGCTTGTTTGAGAGGCGGGCCAGGAAAACAGGTCTTGAAAGAAGGTAACAGAAAACTAGAAAATGTTGGTTGTGATGATACTTTTTTCTGCAAGCACTAACTAATCAGTGGCACCTCCTAGTAAGCTGTTATGTTCAGGACAGAGAGGAGGAAAGGAACATATGTTGTCTTTACTGCTAAGGGCAGTTGCTGAAGTGGTGTTTCCACCACAATGTAAGTGTTCATATCAGATGTATTTTTAAAAGAGAAAGTAGAAAAATAGCTTGAGTTATATCCTGATTAGTCATGTACAAAGAAACAAATACTGAGGAATGTTTTCTTTGAAAATGCTTACTCATGGTGGGTGTTATGTTATGATTTCTTAGCTGGAGACTCAGCTGGGTGTTAGTGCTACAGAGACACCCAGGGAACGACTACAGGGTGGTCCTGTGTACCTGGTGCTGATGTTGGAGACATTTTATTTTTCTAGGGAACTTCTGTCTTTTGGGAATTACGAATATCTTTTAGCTGGGTAGTTTTTAGCTCTTCTGATGAAACATTGCAGTTGTCTATGGAAAGCAAAGCCTGCATTTGGAGGGAATTGTTCTGATGGATGTACAGATGGTTGTAGATGGAAGAAATTACTATCAGTGTCATGCATGTGAGGAAACCTGTTTGTGAATGAGCTTCCTAATGACAGTGAAGCTACTCCAGTAAGTGTGATGCAGGCAGAATGTCCTGGGATTGGAATATGACTGTATTCAGTGTAAGCTGCCCAACCTAAGTTATTTTAAGACAAGTTATTTTCATCCCAAGACTGTATTGTGCAGGAGCAGCCACAAAACACCTCGTTTTCAGTAATAAATTTACCATTATCTATAACCTCTCCTCTAATGTGAGACGTTGTATTGAGCTATGTGAGATTGACAGGACCTGAGGTAAACAAAACCCCAGTGGGTTTTTATAAAGAATGAAACAGATTTGTAGCAAAGTTATATGAGTTTCTGCATGCTCTGCTGGTGATGATCATAGAATCATAGAATGGTAAGGTTGGAAGGGACCTCAAGGATCATCTAGTTCCAACCCCCTGCCATAGGCAGGGACACCTCCCACTAGTACAGGTTACTCAAGGCCTCATCCAATCTGGCCTTGAACACATCCAGGGAGGGAGCATCCACAACCTCCCTGGGCAACCTGTTCCAGTGCCTCACCACCCTTACTGTAAAGAACTTCCTCCTAACATCTAGTTTAAATCTCCCCTCTGCCAGTTTAAGCCCATTGCCCCTTGTCCTGTCATTGCAGGACCTTGTAAATAATCCTTCCCCAGCCTTCCTGTAGGCCCCCTTCAGATACTGGAAGGCTACTATCAGGTCCCCTCGAAGCCTTCTCTTCTCCAGGCTGAAGAGCCCCAACTCCCTCAGCCTGTCCTCATAGGAGAGCTGCTCCAGCCCTCTGATCATCTTTGTGGCCCTCCTCTGGACCCGCTCCAACACTTCCATGTCCTTCCTGTGCTGAGGGTTCCAGAACTGCACACAGTACTCCAGGTGGGGTCTGACGAGAGCAGAGTAAAGGGGCAGAATCACCTCCCTTGCCCTGCTGGCCACGCTTCTCTTGATGCAGCCTAGGACTCGGTTGGCTGTCTGGGCTGCATGTGCACACTGCAGGCTCATGTTGAGCTTTTCATCAACCCAGACTCCAAGGTCCTTTTCCTCAGGGCTGCTCTCCAGCCATTCACCACCCAGCCTGTATTTGTGCTTGGGATTGTGCCTACCCAGGTGCAGGACCTTACACTTGGCCTTATTGAATTTCATCAGGTTGGCCTGGGCCCAACTCTCCAGCCTGTCCAGGTCCCTCTGGATGGCATCCCTGCCCTCTAGCAAGTCGACTGTGCCACACAGCTTGGTGTCATCTGCAAACTTGCTGAGGGTGCACTCCATTCCTCTGTCCATGTCACTGACAAAGATGTTAAACAGCACTGGTCCCAGCACTGACCCCTGAGGGACACCACTTGTCACTGGTCTCCAGGTGGACATTGTGCCGTTGATCGCCACTCTCTGGGTTCGACCATCCAGCCAATTCCTTATCCAGCGAGTGGTCCATCCATCAAGTCCATGCTTTTCCAGTTTGGTGACCAGGATGTCATGTGGGACAGAGTCAAATGCTTTACTCAGGTCCAGGTAGATGACATCAGCTGCCTTTCCCTTGTCCACTGTCGCTGTGACTTCATCATAGAAAGCCACTAAATTTGTCAGGCAAGATCTGCCCTTGGTGAAGCCATGCTGGTTCCCACCAATCACCTCTGGTTTGTTTTCCATTTGCCTTAGCAGGACTTTCAGCAGGATCTGCTCCATGATCTTGCCAGGCACAGAGGTGAGGCTGACTGGTCTGTAGTTTCCAGGGTCATTCTTTTTACCCTTCTTGAAGATGGGTGTTATGTTTGCCCTTCTCCAGTCAGCAGGAACTTCACCAATCTGCCATGACTTTTCAAATATGATGCACAGTGGTTTGGCAACTTCATCTGCCAGTTCCCTCAGGACCCGTGGGTGGATCTCATCAGGCCCCATGGACTTGTGCACATTCAGGTTTCTTAGGAGCTCATAAACATCATCTTCTACTATAGTAGGCAGATTTGCCTGCTCCCAGTCCTCACTTTTACCCTCTGCAACTTGGACATTGTGGTTGGAGCCCTTGCTGTTAAAGACTGAGGCAAAGAAGTCATTGAGCACCTCAGCCTTGTCCATGTCCTTTGTCAGCAAAGTGATGACAAAATGATTTGAAGGTAGCTTGTGCCTTTCACTTAAATTTAATTAGTTCCCAAATTTACAGTAGAAATTTTTATATTTGAGTAGATAAAGACACAACTCTTTAAAGCCTTGAGGACCGAGGTAGCTTGAGTGGCAGCTGAACCTCCCTTCAGCAGCGAAAGAGAAAGGTGAACCCAGTGGATATGAAAGTAGTAGAAGTAAGATACTAGCAAGTAGTATGTGGCAGCAGAATCTCTCAGTTTGGTCTGTCCCTGGGGAAATGTTGGAGTACAAGTCATGAAAGGTGAGTATCTTAAAAATTGGGATCTGCAGGAAACAGGTTGGAAGGTGAGGTGAAAGGAAAAAGACAGTCTATCAGGGAAGGCTGACTGCCATAATCATGGCTATCTTCTTATGCGCTTCCACTCAAAGCTGACTTGTCTTTTTCTCCTGGCCTGCTCCCTTTCTGCCCTGACACTGCTAGGGCCACAGTTGAAGTGATCTTCCAGACATGGCTGTTACTCAGGCTGTGCTTGTTTGTATTGGGCTCCGCTAGTTCCAGTAGTTCTCTACTGATGACAAAGGGCCTCATGGCAATCACAGTTATATTGCTGACAAGAGAGAATGCAGAAGTCGCATGAACGCCTGGATTAACCTGAAAGGACCTCACAGGCAAACACCAAGTATGCTGTGCCCTAGCATGTTGTGAACCTGAATTTACTCTTAAATTTTTGCAGTGCTGCACGTGTTTAATATTGAGGTAATGCTCACCTTACAGTGCAGTGTGAGCCCATCTGCTGAGCTAAGGAGCACTGGGTGGAAAAGAGGAAGAATGAATGGGAACACTTATCTGACAGATCCTGTGCAGCTGCAGGTTTTCATATCTTCATCTGTATTTGTGGCATCAGTGATTCCCATGACCTTGGGATTTTGCTGAGAAATGGTAATTTTTAAAACTTTCCTCGTTTATATCTAATTATAAACAGTAATAAAACCAGAGACAGTTTCTGGGCTCAAAACATTCCTTGCAGCTGGATTCCCCCTTGACACCGATCCCTGTTCCTTCTTCACACAAAACTTTCCCTTCTCTGAACAGTAGCCCCGTGTTTCTCCCAGTAGCTCAGCTGCACCATGATGTTGGTCTCTCTCTCCCATCCAAGGCCTGCTGCACTATGACTGTGCTTTAACGAGGAAGGATTTTAAAGTGAAACCAAGTCCAGAATACTTAATCTATAAATTAGCTTCAGAGAAGTATGCTACTTCTATTTGTTCCAAATAAACCATGTATTTTCTCAGAGATTTTGAAAGGAAGTTTTGTAGGCTGAGTATGGCAGAAATCACTGGAATCAGCAAATACTGACATTTATGATAGAACAAGGTATTAGCCTTAGTAATTGTGGCCCAGGTCAGGTGATCAAAATCTGAAAAGATAATAATTGCTTCTTAATGTGATCTGATATTTCTTAACATCTGATATCTAGGAATAAATGTTGTTTTATAAAATCACAAAGTTACAATAACATGGTGATTTTAAAATATTTTTTTCCACTTGGCCCAAAATCTTGTGAATTTAAAAAACAATATATTTTAAGCACGTCGCAATATGGAGCTTATAACTAACTACAATAAGGAATTAGATCTCAAATGTCTTGTACCCAAGTTGTTATTTTAAAAAGCATGTAGTCAGTGCATATATTTGAGCTACACTGATTAGCACCAGAAGAGAATCTGGCCATTTGGTGGTTTGGGCTTTTCGACTGAATTCTGTTATGGGTATGAAAGTTAAATAGTAATATTCTCTCTGTCAAGATGTTTTATAAGACTTTTCCACCTTCTCTTGGTCCCTAAATTTGTTAATAAGTGTTAGTCTGGATTTTCTGGAGGTGATTTAAATGTACCTTTATTTGGATTTAGATTGGGCTAGATTCTGTGAATCCAGGTATCTCATTTCTGCGTTTTAGAGGGACCAGACTATTTGCCACTCTCATGAGAAGCCCTACCAGTAAAGGGCTACCAGTAATCAGAAGAAGTTTACCTAAAATACAGTGAGGAGTATTCTCCCCAAGAAGAATATATCAAGTTCTATAAGTGCTTATTTTTAATATGTATACTTTAACCTGAGCACCCTCAATATTAATTGGTATTAACATTCTTTCAAACATCACGTAGATTTGTCAGGCAGCACAAGAGACTGCCTCGAGAGATTTTGGCACACTAAGTTGCCAGTCATCAACTGAACCGTGGCTGATCTGTTTGTAGCTAAGAAAGCACAGGTTTTCTTAAATGAATGCTTACAGTTAATATGAATGGGAACAACATGCACAGCATGTACATCCTTAGTGGTATTTGGACTTTTTGTCCAATTTTAAAGTATTTTATATTTTGTTCATTTTACTCTAGAGATATGTTTGTTTTTATTCCAATGGAAGTTAAAGCTAACCTTGGTCAAAGTTTAAATTTGTTATTAGTGCTACATTGTATTTCCAGAAACTTTAATCAAGCCTAAGTTCACTCAGGAAAATCACCTCCTCTTCCTAGCCTAGCATCTTTTTTTCTCAAAGTTCTTATTCGACAAGTTATATTACATTTTAGGGTCAGAATTCAACCTCTTATTCAGGTAACTCCAAGACAATACTGAATCTAAGGCAGCACAGCCCTATACATTCTCAGAACTGGCTTTGGAAACATACATTTCTAAGCCATTTCATTATTGCCCCTTAACATCTGTCAGTGACAGAAACTCATGCTTATATGTGACATTCCAGTTTTAAGGCCCCTCCTGAAGGTTGTGGAAATATTGGACAGGATTGTATTATTTCTTCTGAAATACTTTGCCATATTTTTAATTGCTGAAATCTGGATGTCACTGGAATTGTCACTGGTGGAAAAAAACAAGTTCTGTGGCTGCATTGAAAGACTGATTTTGACAGAGTAGTGAACTGAGTTAAGTCTTTTACATCTGGAGGCTTCCAGAAATTCCATTAAATTGTCTGGGCATATAGATGAGCTAAGCATTAAACCAGCTTCCATGGAATAATAAATAAGGGGTTTTGAAGTTAAGAAAGTCAGTCAGCTGATGTAGCCTATGAATAGAAGAAGAGGGATTCACTCTCTACAGCTGTGTAGACATCAATCCTGCTGTATATAACTCAAAATAAGACTTTGCAGCTTAACGTGCACTTATGAATTCTTACATCATACGTCTTCAGCATTTCCTCTATAAAATGGTCAGAAGCTTCCGTGAGAGCTGTTTGCTTTGAAATAGGTTGTTTGGTACTGCATCCGTCTTATTCAAAGCTCTTCTATCAACATCAGACTGAAAATTTCCTGTTCTTTGGTCTTCTGTGGTCTACCTTCTTACTCACCATAACCTCTCGACTGCCAGGTTATACATGACTTATAAATTCAGACTTGTGTTTGGTTATAATGAGCTCCTAAAGCCCTTAATATGGTGACTAATTCCACTGGGAGAGACTGAAATAAGAGTTTGAAAAGAAAATGTTATCTATTAAATAGCTCATTTTACTAGTATGTAAAAAATGTCCAGTTCTATCTAAATACATATTTCTTTGTTTTAGGATATAACATTCTGGTGACATCAGAGACACGCTTACTAGATTATTTTTGGCCCTTTCACAAGGTCTTTAACTCTCTGACTTGTTTCAGCCAAAACTGTGTCACATGGAGTCAAAAAGGAGGATGTAGTAGCCACCACTAGGTCATTTTTGCTTAATATGTTGGGTGTGCTCTCTTAAGCCCTGGGGCTTAGTATCTGAAGAACATTTGATTAGCTTGGATTGAGTACAAGTGCTTCTATACTGGAAACTAATCTTGGTAGATTTTACAGGATCTTTCAAGTTACTAAAACACAAAACTCTGGACTAGAACAAGTTAGAGGGAAAGGGGACCCTGCTGGGCTTGCCCCTGGAAGAAACAGTCAGATGCTTAACAACTCATTTACTTTTAAGGAGGATGAGTGAGAGGGCGTTGGGATACTGACTAAGGCTGTGATAGACCCTTTATGGCTGGAAAGACGAGAGTTACACACTATTTCCATTATGTTAATGTCAACTTAAAAACACAAATGTCAGTCTTTGTCTCTCCTCCACATAGTGCTTTAGCAGCTAAATACTAATAACAACCTAGCTACTGTGTTCCTGAAACTCTTCTCTTTGTTGTGTTTTCTGAGGTGAATGCACACCCATGGATAATAGTAACCATTACAGGCAGTAGGACACATATTCTTCATGTAAAATAATGTTAACTACCGGCAGAGACTGTGAAAAAGTTCCTGTGACTTGCATTTAGAGTTCCTTGAGACTCCTAGGGAAAAGAGAGTTCCTTGGCAGTGATGACTCTGGGGCAGATGTTACAAGACATGTAATAGACAAAGGGAGAATCATTAGTTTTAGGAGAAAGAGAACTTTCTTTGTATGCATGATCAAACAAGAGCAGAAACAGAATGACAGAAATGTGTAGATGAGAAGGCCACTGCTGAGATACATCTTGAACTGCATTTTCTCCATGTAGTTTTGTTTTTTTTTTTTTGGGAAACTGTGTGCTTCTGTACCTCTTGGAAGCTGAGAAGACAGAAAAATGCTGATGTACCTTTGAAGGATCATCCTGCCTGATGGAAAATCACTGGGTGACAAATTCTTTCAGATTTTAGATACGATCAGTGATGAGGTCTTGATAGAAACAACCTAATGAATGACTCCCTTCAGCCTTGGCTTACATCTACTTCTAATTTGTTGGAAATTTGATGTTCACTGGTATATTTCCGCTGAAGGTTTTTCTTGTCCTAACTCTTTTTGCTGTAGTGTTATCACTGGTATATATTTAAGAAATGGGGTAACAAAATATTAGGACTTTTAACTATCAAAATTTGCTAGAATTTAAATTATGCTAGAAAATCATGAACACTATAGTTCGATTCATTAGCTACCTAATGATTAATTAGGCAACTACTAGCTACTAAGCAAATCAGTTGTTCATCATCCTGAACTGTATTTGTATGAAATACGGAATTAAACTGTAATGCACGGAAACCCTACCAAAATGTCTTTTTAGTTGTCTTTTTATCTGGGTGCCTCCCAAGACTCTTATGACTTCCTGGATTAGTAAGGCAGGATTGTACGATACCCTCACCAGAAAATTAATTTAAATACTAACCCATAAGGTTTGCAGATACTTGGACAAAAGATAGTTAATAAAAAGGCATTGCTGGAGACAGAGTTGTTCTCAAAAGATTTTTTTTAGGTCAGTTTTATCCAGAGTAATTTTGCAGGTAATTTGTACCTATGTGTCCATGTGTGGTGTAACATGTTTCCACTACACCCAGAGCCATTCCCTTTTCTGTGCAGAAATTGTATCAAACACATGATTTGGCACAAGCCAAACTGAAAACATGAAGTGAGTAACCAACTAGCATTCATACCTTGTCAATTTATTCAACTGGAGATGAATAGACTTGCTGTTTTCAGAGGACTTTTTCTGAAGAGAGTACTTATGTAAGATTATAGTGAAAGAGAAAAAAATGTTTAAACCCTCAACCTTGCTTGTAATAATAGGAATTAGACCATAGAGTCACCACCAGTAGCTTTATCAACCAGGAATGCTGGGTGACACTGTTCAAATACCCTGTGCTTAGGGGCCTTGGATTTCACCCACCTTAGACCATGTAGCTGCAGTACTGAATCAGCTTTTGTTGTCCCAAGAATATTTATGATTGTGAGAGCAGAAATCTTAAAAACAAAATTAAAAAAATGCAAAACCCAAGCTGGGATTTTCCTCTCTGTGAGTATGCTTATTATTTCTGGCTACCATGGCATTTTTCCTATGAAATTTGGCTTTGTTCAGCTGATAGTATCACTTTGGTCAGTCAACTACATTTCCAGACCTCGGCTGCACAGACCATTACAGAGGTGAACAGAGGGAATTTTAACAAATGACCTCATTAAGATATTAATATTTTTGCTCAGCAAGAAAATGTTCAGTGTCCAGTGTCACATTTCTCAGGATTCCTCAGACCAAGTGGAAGTTGCCCACCTCTTCATGATTTTTTTTTCTCTTGTCACATGTTTCGTGCTGTTTACCACACATGAATTACAGATGGTAACTTTAATTTAAGGACCCAAATGTAATAAATTCAGCAGATTAGCATTTGGCCAGGACTGAGTGCTGAGATTGTTCACTTGACTGTTATGGAAAGCACATCAGCCAAACTCATCCCTGACCAGAGAGGAGTGGTTTCATCCCCTTACAAACAAAGCCTTTGTTTTGTCTTCTGTGTACTGTGACTCCAATTTCTACTCTGCATTTGTTTCCAAAGCAAAACAAAGAATTTGTAAACCTTGGCAGTTTGAATATTCCAGCTTGGGTTTTCCTATTATAAAACTTACCTACTAGCCGATTGAAAAGAAGAAATTACCTCACTGCCAGGTGGGTGAAAAGATCAAAACACACATTCTGGTTTTTGTGAAACTGTCATGATCTGATTTGTCAGTAGCTGTGACAGAACTGCCTGTGGATCTTTTGGCTGCTGAGTTCAGTTCTTCATCCAAATTTGTTGACCGGTCTTGACTTCTCATACTCCTGTTTCAACATTTCGCTGTGCGTAGTGTCTATACAGTCTGATAAGTCATTTGATTGTTTTATAACTTTCCAGTGATGAATGACATGTACAGAGGCTACCATCATCTTTTATTAGAACTTTTTTTTTTCTGTACTCAGGTATCTGCAGCACTCATCTTCACTGCAGGAAATGCATAAAGCACACTATACATACAGTAAGAAAGCTTAGGTCTTATTGGCTTCAAAGATGTATCTGATAAGTACTGTGTGAGTAAGAATGAACATGCTTAGAGTATCATAGGGCTGGGTTTGGAGTAATTCTCCTGAGTTGATTTAACTTTTACATTTATCACTGAGATCTAGATTTATGCACTTATAGTTATTTTTGTGTCAATACGTCAGTGCCTGAAGCAGATCAGTTCCCTCTGAAGTAGACAGGAATGATCAGATTTCCTCATTACTGATGGGTGGACTGGAGCCACAGAAGGACTTCATGATTTGTTCGTGCACACAGCCAAGATGAAACAAGGGATTCCCAATTCCCAGTTTGTTGTTCCAGAGATTGGTGGAGTCTTGTTTCCATTCCCAAGCAATAATGTCAGTCCTAAACCCATTAAGAACACTCCTTCCTATTCTATATTCCAAACTAGAACAAACTGTACTGATCTGACCCCGGTTGTGAAGCTATAAATTTAATTTACAAGGCCATTTATATGGGAGGAGAAGTAGTGTCAAAATACAAGAATCTATGCAAGGAGAAAACAGAAGAGGCATAGATAACATAACCCCTATAAAATGTCTCCGCATGTGATTTGTGTGGAAACAGTTTCTCTGAGATCAGAAGGAAATCTGTTGCTTTTGGCAAAACTGGTAATTCTACAGCTCAGTGGTTATTAGGGCCTCTGTGTTATACTTTCTGGACTAGGGACTTATCTTAAAGACTTCCTGTTCTGTAGCTTTCAGTCCTGTCAAGATGTGTGCCTTAGTGTGATTCAGTTCTGTTGTTGTAATGATATCAGGATTTACAATGAACTGCTAAAAGATTAAAAGGCAGCATGACAGCAAGCATAAAGATGAGCATAGTCTGGAATAGAAAGTAGAGGAGTACAGAAGCACATTTCAGGTTGGATGTTGGTTTAGCAGTATTTCAGGCACTCCATGTTTTCTGAAACTCCATCAATGCAGTCAGCCTATCCTCACTGTAACACTCGTTAGCACTAAAATCTCTTTTCTTCATGTCAACTACCTGTTGTAATGCAGAAGGAGATGGAAATCGCCAGATTAAATTTATCAGATCTAAAATATATTACTTATGTCATTACAGAGGTAACTAGAGGAAATTACATCTAAAACTTTTCTGTGCTATAGGTGCTTACACAGTTTAGTGAGTACAGAGGTGGTCTATCCATTGGTAGATTGGATGTTAATCAAAATAGGGAACCATCATCTCTGCTTTTAAGTTGTGGACTCATTTTGCAGTAATAGACTCTTATAGCTGCATTGCAGTGGAACTGTGGAGAGAGAGTTGAAACAGAAACTATTATTTGCCAAAAGGATCTGACCATGCAAGGTCCTCCAAGGGCAGTAAAACCTCTGAGCATTAGTGGGAAATACTGCAAAATCTTCCTCTGTGAAAAAAAAGTGAAGATAATACCATTCTAACAGTATTCTATCTCAAGACCATACCAAAAGGCAAGCTTCCTCATACTAAATACAACAAAAAGCCATGAAATCAATTGATCTGTAAATCACAGATCAATGCACTGGGTTAAAAACTATGATGAAGCAGAGCTCTTGCTTCTCGAAGACAAGACAGATAGAAACCTATATTCTGCAGGCACTGTGTGCTCAATTTTGGGAAAATTAATGCATCAGAGTACTCAGATGCTGTCAAAATGTGGTACAATAACATAGAGACATCAAGAAATAGCATTAAAAGGCAAAACAGAACTTGATGTTTTACCAACAATAGTTGAGGTGTTGGATAGCCCTTTGTCTAATATTCAGCTTTCTTTCCCGAGTGACGCAGCATGGATTTCAAGGAAATAGAGCCAGGCACAGTGTTCCTGTCTGAGTTGATTTAAATTCATGCTTTACTGTTCCTTGTTAGGCTACCATGTCCAGTTTGCCTGGCAATGTTTTTGCTAAAGGAAGGAGGCTTCAAAATTAAGACTTTTAATGTCTCGAAGTGATAGCAGTTATGCTGTCTTACCTGTCTCTAGAAAGAAAAAAATCCTGATAAACAACTCTTTATTAGTTAAGGACATATGAGAAGGGAAACCTCGGTTCACATTAAATTAGCAGTAATTTTGCTTTCGTCTTCCAGGGGACCAAGATTTTACTCAGGGCTCAACAGCAGGCAATTATGATAGATAATTTTTTAAAATTTTTTTTTAAAGTGCTTCTTGTTCGATGGTATAGGCAAACACTATGCTAAGCTGCATGATGTGATAATATTTCAGTATTACTACTCCAGCCATAGAAGAGATGAGGGTGCTTCAGGCTGTTTTGGAAAGCTGAGTTCTGACTTACGTGTCAGAAATAAAAAAGAAATAAATGTGAAAGCATGAATGAATAGAATGAAATGATGGAGTAGCTCATAAAATTACTGTTTATGAGTAACTCCAGTTACTCACCTGGTCTCCTCCACAGTATAAAGTCACCTTCCTCCTTTCAGTGGCAGGTTTTGTTGTCACATGTAGTTAATAGTCTAATTCAATAAACATTGATTTGACATGAAATTTATGCTGGCCTCCCTCTCACATTCATGGAATAAGTGAAGAGATGGCTATCTGACCTGGCCCTATGACACATGGGACCAATCAGTCAAAGGCTTTGCTTTATAGAATAGTTGTTTAGATAGCCATTCAAAAGATTTACAGAGGAGATAAATTAGACTGGACTCCAAACCACACCATCTCCTTTGCTTGTCTTAAGGTCGAAAGGGGAAAAAACATTTACTAACAGACAGAGGACTGGATGTGAGCTGAGCACTCGCTACTGCTCTGCTGCAGAAGTACTTACATGCATAGCTGGTTTAGGCTACATTTATGTAAACAGGAATCACAGACTTTTGACAGAGCTGCTGAATTTGATGCAAGTATGGGCACTCAGAAAGATGCTGATTTAACAACTCTTGAACTCTGTAGAGGTTCTTCAACGGATGATGAAGCAGCTTTGGAAAAAAAATTGTTGGTTTTGGGAGAAGAGAACATCAGTGGTAGCAAACATTCTGTAATAGACTGGATTTTTTGTATTGTGTTTTAAAATAAAGGGAAAAAAATCTCTGTTTTGAGCTGTTTTTAATTGTCACTAGCCAATTTAAAGGTCAAACTTGATGTTCTTGCTCAAGCAAACTCCAAGCCAATGGAGTTTTGCCTGAGAAAATACTGGATAGAAGCTTGCATAAATGTCAGCATTTGAACTGTATTCAGGCAGTATTTAAGAAAGTTCCAGAAAGAGATCTAAATATACAATGAATGCTATCTTAAAGGGTACTTCTGCATAACAAATATGGGGTGATATCCTCAATTTACAAACTCTTAGGAAGAAGCAACAAGTGGGTGTAATATATGGCTCTATTCCCTTGGTCCTAGAGGTGACAGTTAGCAAAATGTTCTTGAATAAATCTAAAACCAGTCTAAATGCTGCTCCAAAAAGTGCCAGCTGGCTGTCCGCATCCTGACCCCATTCTCTACTCCTCAGCAGGTGCTATAAGGCTGGATTTCCATTCAGGCCTGGTCACAATGCCTTTGCATCTGTTTTTCCTGAATGTACATAAAGAGCAGCAAGAGTATTTACAGTAATTAACAATATTTGATGTAGCATGTAGCAACCAGGATGGTGTTGGAAGAAGCAGGATTTCATTTGTTTAGTAGCTTCACATGCAGCTCTACTACTTGTCTCTTTTCATCCTAAACTTAGAGTCCCACACCAATACACATGCTTCCCATTGTCTTATGTCTTCTCCTATGATGTTTATGCTGTAATGTTCACAAGACCATTTTATGTGTGACTTCTGAAGCACTGGCTGAAACAGGTCTTATTTTTGTGTAAGGTTCCTGATTTGACCCTTGCAGAGTATTCAGTCATGGGACAGAAAAAACAATAACTAATTATTGTAAACCACATACACAAGATGGTGTTCTAAATTAAATAATGAAATGTTAATAGCAAACTTCTCATAAGTTATTTTGGGAGGGAAATGGCAGATGTTCACAAATCCTTTCAAATAAATCTGACAGTATCTCAAACTATTCAAAAGCAGAAGAAAATAGGTGGATGTTTTTCCAAGAAATTTATTTTACTGTTCAGACCTATTCCTCTCCAAAAGGTTGGCAAAATGAAAAGTTACTCTTTGCCTTTACAAAATTAACTGCTAAACAGGATGTGATACAGAGTATTGGATGGACTCTGGATATTTCTCCACTGAGTGATGTCTTCTGAAATTGAATCAAATGTATGCAAGTCTCACATAATTCTGATACTTATGAACAGGACCTTCATGTTAACTGTTAATAGCAGTATTTCATCTTCTTCAGTTAAGTTGGAAAGCATGTAATGGATGTAGCTGAAATATATGCGGGGGCTCTTGACTTTTAAAATAATATTAATGATAATATTAAAGGCTGCAAAGACTAAACCAAGTATCAGGTACGCTTGTGGTAAAGCATGACATAGTCTCTGTATAGAGACTGTTTTCATATACTGTTTAAAGGGCAAGGTAAAGTACAGTAAATAAATAACACTCCTTGGCATCAAAAGCCTAAAACAGTTCAGGCTCTTCACTTCAATGAGAAGTGCCTTGTTCACAGTGTACAATTGTAACTGGAGTTTTCTCTGTTCTGGCTGATGAAGGTGTAACAAGAGCCAACAAACAGAAGAAGGAGTATCTGTTCAAAGTAGGAGCAAGGCTGCATTTTTAACAATGAGGTCATTTAACAAGTTCGGAAAAAATTGTCCTCCAACAGAGTGGATCTCGATCACTGGAAGTCCTTAAATCAAAAATAGATGTCTTTCTGATGACTGTTCTTGTTGCTGTAGCAGGAGTTATAGGCATTGAAGTTCCATGGCTTGTGTCATCCAGGAAGCCAGAGTAGATGATTGTGTTTGATCTCTAGTGGCCTTCCAGTCCTCGCAAAGCACTCAGCTGGATTGCTACTTGCAACGTGTGTAGATAGAGGAAAAGTAACATTTCTCATATCTGGACAATAGATGACAAATTGTTTCCACTGGAGTTACAGATCAGGTTTCTTCTAATTTTCCAGTCAGTGCAGTAAATTTTCAGGGAATAAGGAAACTGCCAAAGGACTTTTTAGTTATTTTAAATTTTATTATAGCAACCTTTCTACTCCTTCTGCCTGTCCTCCCTTACAAACTCAGTGCAGAGGTAAACAATGTACAGAAGCAGTGTACTGGTCCAAATATAAAAACACTGGCACTGTATAACTGTTTTCATTGGGTATCCTTTAAATGACATTAACAAAAATTTGACTGAATTTCTCTGAGTACTCTGAGTTTAGAAAGAAAACAACTTTCAGCAATTTGAAAAAGAAAATATATTTCATTTGCAAGTGGCATGTATTGACTGAGGTTTGCCATAATATTTATGAATAGCCATAGAAACGTGATGGACAGGATCTACAGTTAGTTCCAAACATCATCACCAGAATCAGTACATTCATATAACACTTCTAATCTGGTATACCAGGTAATGGCAAATGTTACATACACAGAAAAGAAGAAAAGAAGTGAACAGAGGCTTTTCTTAGTGAAGTTCTTCTGCAAATATGCCAATGTTATGCACACACTTAGAGCAGACCATAGCCAATTCATTAAACCACAGAATATCTGCAAATATTTACTCAATTCCCATGGTTTGGAAAAACTATAACAGTACATTAAAAAGTTTGCTTTACATTTCAGCAGACTTGTTGGCAAGGGTAAATGATAGGAGGAAAAAAGAGAAAAAGGAGGAAAAAAAACAAAATAAAAACAAAAGATGATGTTCCCAAAGTCCTACCAAATATGTGACCCAACAAAGTGATCAGACATCAGACTGTTAACTGCTTGTAAATCTACCTAAACTGAGGTTGTGAAATAACTTTTAGTATGACAGCCGAATTTTTTCCGATGCTACCATTGTAGCACTGTGAGTAAGAGACAGCAAAAATGGCATAAGAGTCAGCTGGCCAACCTGAGAACAAAGCAGTTTAGCAATACAAAATTTTCTTTCCAAATGGAGAGAAAATTATACCAATGTAATTGTATTTATAGCCTGTGAACATATGAAGTACTAGGGAGAGTACATCTGAGGACAATGCCATGGCTTTACATAGCCCAAGTAGCAGCTACATAACTTTTGAGGAAGAGCATCAAGAGGTCATGCTCAGCTGCTTAACAGAGTGTGTTAGAGCTCTGCTGTCCTTAGTGACAGTGGTAGCTTCCCAGCACAACCACTTTTGCATCCATTAGTGCCAACTTCAACATCTTTTTCAATTGTATCTTATGCTTCTATAAATTGCATACTTGGTTGAAATGAATGGACTTCAAATAGATGTCTTTCAGTTATTTTTATTTCCTCTCTGGTTTGAGAGTTTGCTATTGATAGGGAAATAATGGTTGTATGGTCTCTGAAGCATGCTTTCTCCTTTTTGCATGGCCTGTGCATCAAGCTTGGGTCATGGTGGTGTTATGGAGGGGTAATTAATGTGAGATTATTTTTAAAGATTTCTATTGTTTATTCAGAATACTTGCCACCCCAACCACTAAATTTAATAATGATTGGTTCTTTGCATCATCATGGAAACTTTATACAGGAAATAACACTTGATCTAGAAGTAAGTAGTAATAATATAACATTATTTGAACTCAATGGAAATGGAAGAGAAGGTTCCTGTAGTCAATATACTACTTGTGGTCAAAGTACCGCTTGCCCACTAGATGAACTCGAGGAGCTCTTTTCTGCTTATGGCAGAAGGCAATGGTGAATTACAAGAGGCTTTAATTATTTACTCACAAAATTATCTCCCGACTGGCAGGGCTAGCTACAGCTTCAGACAGTACCCAAATGCTTTCAGGGATTTCTGTTACTGTCTTGTCACCCTTTGAGACTTCTGATTCTTCCCAGGTTTTTTAGTGTGCTGGGGAAAGGAGGCAGACTATCTCTGACCTGGTCCTGATCTCCTCTGGATGATCTGTGTATCTCCAGGGCTTTCTGTCATGGCAGGAGACTTTCAGGTGCAGGCAGGATGTCTTGCCATGTGCAGTCTCAGCACAATGTCAGCTGTGCAGGCTGATCATGTAGAGGCATTTAGAGCCTGTTCCTGGTAAACTCTTGGTAGGCAGTTTCCAGGCAGTTCCGGATATAATAAGGCAGTGGCAAGCAGGCAAGCACGGATACAATAGCAGGGCACATTGTGTCACCTGCTCATCTCCTCTTATCAGTACAGCCCGAGACTAATGGGCTTTTGGACACAGAACAGTCAATCAGAATGGCAGTTAACCAAGCTTGACCGTATTAGGTGAAGCCATAGACTTGCTTTACTCGTTTTATGGCAGAACACAGGCCTTGCACAAGGCATACACAAGTTGAGCGTGTGTACCTCGTAACAAGTTGTAACAAGCCTGGACAAGCCAGAGTCCTTAGACTCAGTGTCTCTAGGTTCATTGTCCTCTTTCCTGTGGTTGCTTCTCCCCAAAACAGAAGGAAGGAGAGCAGAAAAACATGTCTGGGCAAACCAGAGCATGTATAAGCTTATTTTGGCCTGCTTAGGCCTACCACTGCAGGTGGCAGAAAGGAGGACTTTCCCTTTAGGCAAGAAAGCAAGCCTAAGATGCTATTATGGAGGTGTTCTGGAGATCATTAGGAGAGCTCTGCTGCTCTCGTCTGCCTTTTGTCTAATTTCAGTTCCCTTGTGCTATAAATTGCATGAGCTCTTCTACTGTTTCAAGTGAATTACACAGAAAGATACTGGCTATGTATTAGGATTTTAGTTTTTTCTTATGGCAGTGAGAAAAGTAAAAAGATCAGTTGCAAAAGTTCAGCTGAGCATTTCTGCTGATACTGTTAGCTTTGGAAGAGTTAGCAATACTGACATGGACTGTCATCTTCTGGTTTCATATTTACTCCACTAGTGGTGAAACGGTAACTCACATAGTTCAGACATATTCTTTCAAACTATCTACAGACTAGAGAAGATAACAATGCATCAGCTTACATTTTTGTGAATTTGCTTGTAATCACGGAAAAGGAAGATTGAATTTTCAAGTGCTGATTTTAGTGGGAGCAGAAAGGCCAAGGCGCTTTTGAAAATCTTGTATGTGATTTATTTTAAAAATTAAACTTCAGGATTTTAATCCCAGTTCTGTGAAAAATATCAAAGATGGAAGAAAGTATTAGGCTTTGCATGCATGCAGAAATAGATATGACAGTTCTACTTGATTAGTTCTGAAGAAACCAAGCACAGCTTTATGCAAATGAAATTGCTCATTTAGTATATGAAGGCCTGAAAAATTAAAATAAAGGAGGTGAAAACTGGCTTTTGAACATCAAAGAAAAAAGAACTTCTTGCATAACTTTGTCAATTATAACAATTTCATTTCTCTAAGCTCTTCAAACAAATTGAGCTTTGATTTCCAAACCAACAGACATACATTTTACACTGCTGTTGCAAAGTAAAATGGCTTCAGCACCTTTACAGAAGGGGGAAAGATTCCCAGGATTTCTGTTCCCAATCCAGCTTAATTTCAAGTCTCATGCTCGGTTTCACTTTCGGAGTGCCCTAAGAGAAAATGCTAAAGGCATTGACTGTAATCCTTCAAAATGATGGATACTGGAATTTTCCTCCCTTTACAGAAGGAATCACATTTCTCAATGTCACATAAGGAAGAGAAACAAACATACAGAAACAGCAACCAGCCTTCACATCTTTTGAAGATACATTTGTGTTTCCAGAGCTGAAGCAATTTTCCTGCCAGAAATCATTGTGACTTAAAATTAGAACTCCCATCTCTGTGCCCTTTGTACTGTGCTGACCCTGTTAAAAATATACCATAGAACAATTGAGAATTGTGGGTTAAGCAGAGAGATCATCAAGGAGGACAGGGCTTGTCTGTTGAGGTAGAGGAAAAGCTTAGGCACAAAGACTGGCTTCTGTTATCTACCTCTTGAGTTCTGCATGTTGCAAGCTATCAGTGAGTGTTTGAACACAAATATTTATTGATTTTTTGAGTATTTTTGCAGTATTGTACCTGCTTTTGCTTTCTTTCTCCTGGGTTTTTCACTGCTGTCTGTTACATGTTAACTTCTGTGCTATGCACATGGGGAAGTCCTTGGTGAAAGGCGATACCCTCAAAATACCATTCTTCAAGAGCTTTTGAGTGTAAGAAATTGATAGTTTTGCCTGAAATAGGTGTCTCTTCCTTGAGTAGTACAAACACTAATAGGAACAAAGGAGGTCCATGAATGATCTATTTTTCATAGGCGGTACAGGGAAGGTTATTTTACTTATAGTAATCAAACTGTGGACCTGAACTCTGCATCTCTGCAAAACTTCTCTGTCTAGAATAGACAGAGAAGGCAGTTTTATCACTTTGAGACTAACAGGTGGCACAGTCATCACACCTTGAGATCAGCACCGTCAAACACAACAAAGGTCTGAAACTAAGAGCATTGGAAGCAGCAGCTGGTAGAACAGCAACATGTCTTTCTTGGCTAGTAAAAGCAGGTGGAGACAGTGGTGTGTGCTGCTTATGGAACTACTCAGAGTCTCCTTCCAAGAAGGTGCACATCAAACTCATTGGTTTAACCACTCAGACAATCAACCCTGAGGGTCTAAGAATCATCAAGTCTTTGCAACACAAGGCATAACTCAGTGTTGAGCGGATGCATGTTGTATGCAGAACTTGCTGTCCTGTCTTCCAGATGACAGCTATCCATTCATCATTAATGGGAGCAGCATGCACGGAGATGGTTTTATGTCTCTTCATGGGGTCTTATGGCCACAGACGTAGCTGAAATCTCTGTGCTTGCATTGATGGAATTTGCTGTAACTTCATTAGAGTGAAGTACAAAATATTGCTATTATGATACAGTAGGAACAGTATCCCCAAGAATTTGAACAAGAATATTAATGTGGATTAATATTAGTAGCTTGTTATTTCCCTTTAATGCTGGCATGTATAAACTGAGGCATATCCCATAGTACTAAGGTACTGCAGTTTTGGATAGAGGTCTGGGTGTTGTCCGGATGTTTCCCTTACATGTGACTTCCAAGATGTGGAGGGGCCAGAAGGGATGGAATAATTAAGGGATTTCTGTCGGCATTTGATCTTGTCAATGTTTGTGTTTCTGCTCTTCTCAACTGTCCCCTCCAGAAATCTTCCCCTACCAGTAAGTTTGCTCTGTTTAAACAGGCAGTCAATAATACCAAATCAAAAATAACACAATAAAAGAAAGGTTACTAGTGTTTTGGGAAAATTTTTGAACAAAGACTTGTAACATTTGTTTTTGTGAAGAGATGTATACCCTAAAAAACAGACAATTGACAAACAAGGTGGAGTACGTTACTGGATTGTATCAAGGCTGGTGTCATGACTCCATTAATCAAAAATATGTTGAAGGAAATATTTCCTAGTTCATTCATCCAGAAATAATTTACACTGGGAGCAGTGGATCTAAACCTCTTTGGCAGACTGAAATTGAGGAGCATGATGAACAGCTAGCCTGGCTCCTGAGTGACCAGACACCCACCGCTTACCAGGGTCTGATTTGTTTTCAGGCATGCAGTTAGTGTGTTGTGCCTGGAGGGAACTCATGGCAGATATTTGTGAATGATAAAATAAAAAGAGGCTCAGGGTCCAGAGAC
The DNA here is from genome assembly GCA_013396675.1 of Eubucco bourcierii. NCBI lineage: Eukaryota > Metazoa > Chordata > Aves > Piciformes > Ramphastidae > Eubucco > Eubucco bourcierii. The sequence goes on along the minus strand of VWZE01005089.1, from coordinate 10,679 downwards.
TCAACAGATGATCTTAGGTGAAAGAAAGCACAGCTGTTAACCTTCCTGTGCTTGATATGTGGTTTATCAATTATGCTGCAAAAACCGAGTAGGTTGTATATTGACCTACAAACATTAAACAACTGGCTGGAAACCATATCCTGTAAAGACTGTACTGTCCTTTTAATTTGAAAAGCAGTGCTACAGTTATGGCTCCACTTAGGGGTTTTGAAACACAGGGTTTAATAATAATAATTTTTAAAAATTAAAAGAAAGATAAAGTATTTTCGACTAGGTGCACTTTGACTATTGGGGAAAAAAAGCAAAGAAGGATTTTGCACAGAAGTATCCATAGTTTTCCAAGGCTTATTAACATGCATAGCCATGCCTGGCTTGACTGTGCAGTATGCTCCTAGACAGAATGACAAAGCTGGAAAAAATGAAGTCAAGGAAATATGAGCTGATTTATTTTTTATGTGTAACAAGCTAAACCTTGATCCAAAGCATCTGTGGAGCAAGAGAATATTTACTCAGTTCTACCACTGAAAACACTGACAAACACATGAAGTGAGTGTGAGTTGTGTAAGCTGAACTCATGTATTCTTTGGGTATAATTAGACACTGGCCCAATTTTTAATGTGGACTACTTAATTAGATGTCAAAAATTCCACATTTGGAGGTTCAGTTTGACCTTTAGTTTCAGAAAAGTGTCATTTAAGAGTCTCCAGTGAGTGTCAGAATGCAGATGCCTTATTTGAAAACTGTTCTCCTTTACAATGATACATTCCAGAGGGAGAAATCCCTCATCCTGCAAACAGTTGGAAGCAGGCTTCAGCTTACTGCCACTGACACCAGCTTGCTGGAATCCACTCATTCCGGGGAATGGTACACTAGTAAAGACAAGCACACATGGAAGCAGTTGCAGAGTTCAGATCTAAATTAGCATAAGGTTTTTTTTCCCTGTCTAAATACACTATAAATTTGAGAATATACTTTCATTTCAACATGGAGATTCAAAAATGGAAAAGCAAGTGCTCCAATAATCATCACTCTCAAGTGCTAGTGGATTTGTAGAAAAAAAAAAATTACAGGAGGATTTTCAGTAAGCAACAGAGCTTATTAAAGTTGGTGTGAGATGGTGAAAAATGGGACTTTGACATACAGGCAGGGTTATTTTTAATCCAACCAGCTTGGAAGAGGTGAAGTGCATTGGAACCTGGCAAGGTCACCCACAAGCTACACCATCCACTTAGAAAAGAACCGATGGCTGTAGACAGGTATTGCTGTTGGTAACTATTGAAGAAGTCAGTAATGTTCAGTGAAATGTCCTGCAGGAACACTTATGAAACACAGAAATCTTAAAGCATTTGAAGTTGTTTACTCAATGAAGATTTATCTATGCCCTTAGATCTGGAGAGACTCTTACAGCTCCTGCTATCTCAAGTCTGACTCCTATCAGAGCATTGTACAGCAGAGTTAAAGTGAAGTCAAGCTGGTAATTTGCACTTCAAATGCTACTTGGGTAGATGGGCTTGTATAGGCTGCGACTTACATAGGCTGCCTTTGCACACAGCCTGGGATTCCCTTCTTCTCCTCTAAAAGATAGTCTTATTATAACACCAGGAAGTTAACTCATAGCAGGAAATGGCTTACTGACTGGTTTTTAAAAGCAGCTTTCTTACAAGATTTAGGAATGATGTGAGAATCTCCAGACTTAGCTTTGGTTTCTCATATTGCTTGGATCTGTATGTCCGGATCCCTGTTTATTATGACATTATGCTGAAACATACAAACTGATATTCTTGTTCCCATACTGATTTGTTTGGTCAGTTAAATGAATGTTAAAATGTCTGTTTATGTGTAAAAATGTCATCAGTGAAAGGCATTGCTCATGGAAGTGTGTTCCTCGGTTGCCAACTATACTTGGCAGGAATGACCAGGCAAGGTCATTAGTTTGGTACTTTCCAAAGGAGGATGCAACAGACTTCATACAAACTGCAAAATTCAGGGACATGCCAAACTACCAGTGTAGAGTCATTTTGTTTGCTGAGCCACAGGGGATGTTAAAATCTGTAGTTAATTTCTCTTCTTTAAAGAAAAGTGTTCTTTCTATGTATAGCTTGTAATTCACACAGGGCAGATGTTCATGAGAAAACAAAACTAGGTGAAAACTGTCAGTTGACAGTCAATCAGCACCGAGTGTGCTTCTTTAAATTGAATTACATTCACAGTACTTGTCAGTGCAGCTGTGTATAACTAAACCAGTTTAATTGGCGGGTCTAAGTGTATAAAGTAGCTTAGCGAGCAGAGAATTCCCCAGGACAATTATGTTTGCCTTTAGAAGTAATTATTTTTCTCATTGTATCTATTTGGTTGGGGTTTTTTGGTTGGAGGTTTTTTGTTTGTTTGTGGGTTTTTTTGTTTGTTTGTTTTCTTGTTTTAAGTCTTTACAAGTTTAAAAAAGGGAGTTCTTTTCAGGCAGAAAAAAAGTATTGCATAGTAATGTGTGGATTGTATAATGCTAGTGATTTGAATGTAACCTATAGAATACATAAGGAATAAGATCTCCAGTCTTAGTTCTAGTGGTTGCTAAATCACAAGCTGATCCTTGTGATACTATGACTAAGACTTCAAAAGTAAAGTCAGTTATAAAATAATATCTTAAAGCCAAAATAACATGGGGTTTATGTTTCCAGGTTTTTGTCTCTAATTCTATGGATAGAGGCTAAAAGAAAAGGAACACTGAAATTCTCTAGATTCCAGGAGCTGGAACTTGCTTGCTTGCTTGGTTTTTGGTTTTTTGTTTTGTTTTTTTTTTTTTCAAAGAAAAAATCCACTCAGTATCAGAGTAAGTAGCAAAAATCACAAGTGTAGCAATCCTCTTGTCACACTGAATTTCCTGCATTTTTGTTTTGTTAAAACAGATGATGGTCCTGGTGAGAGGGTGAGACTGTGTACAAATGTTTGTGGTTTAGAGCCCAGTTTTCCAAAGAGAAGTCCAGAATACACAATACATCACCTGTTTGTACTCCAGCTCCATGAGGCAACTAAGACAGAATTATACAGCCTTTCCAGATCAGCTTTCCCATGGGGCTTTAAAGCTGAGGTTTTGTCTCTGCAACACAGAAGAATGTTTCCCCACATGAATTAAAATATTATTTCTTGGCTGTACAGCATGCTACAGGCTTTATCCACTGGTGTTACACTTTTATACTGTTTTAACAGTTCCCAAACTAAGGTGGGGGAACATGGGTTTGCCAGCATAGTATTAGTCTGCCTTTGGCTGAGGAAGTATTTGCATTTCTTGCTATTACTGCTAAACAGATTATTCACTGTTTAAGTGAATAAAATTTATAATGTCTTGCAAGGCTGTAATATACCTAAGGAGAGATGGAGAGGATTTTGCCAAGTGCTGTTCCTCTGCCTCCAATTTGATCCATTTTACTACTGACTTTGGGAGCAGCAGAAATCAGACCCTGTGTGGATGTTTCAATTTGATGTTACTTGAGCTTAGAACCCAAGTGAAAACCTGGGCATGGCAAAAAGAAGGGTTGCTACTGTCTTCAGTAGCGTTGGAGGATATCCAGTGAATAGTACCAACAAATACTTTACTAAAATTAGAACTGCTGCTGGCATGTAACTCTTCCTCTGTGCCTTTTCTCCTAGAACTTAGTTCCAGTCTGTGAAGGGAAAACTTACCCTGTGAGAATGAACAATTTTATAACACTACACGTGTTCTCTATGCTGAAAGTCAGCAGGAGAATCAGCCAGTGTTGGATGTCCCTCTGGGTATGTTTATTCTGTCTCATGGTCAACCATACTGGGGCATCTTTTGGCTTCTTCCCCACCTGTGCTCCCTTGGTCCTGCTCTGAAGACATATATTGCATACAAGCCATGTGCTTCCAAGATGTGGAGTAAGTCCAACAAAAGTAGACTTGAGCAATCCTTCTGTGTTAGACTTCTGAATGCAAACATGGAAGGAACACAGAGCAGGACTATTGCCTACAGAAAATAAGAAGCTGGCAATAAATAGCTCAGTTTTTTCTTACAATTTTTACCCACTTACATATCATGTACTTTTATTGATTGTTATTACATCTGTAGTTTTTATAACTATTTCTAGTTGTTTAGCTGTAAAAGGTCTTTGGACAGGTGGCTTTAAGCTCTCCAGTTATATTTATATTAGACACGTTGTGGTCATATTTTGAGATACATTGTGGTCATATTTTCAGTGAGGAATTAGGGCAAGAATAAGTCCATTCTTCTCCCTTCTCTAGTTAGAAATGTTGGATAGAGGCATCTTTCTGGTGTTATTTCGTATTTGTTTTGGTGTGGACAATGGACAGTGTCAGTTACATTGCTGTGTCAGCAGAGCAGGAAGACTAGACAAGGAAGGGAATTGATCTGCATCCTTAGACTTAAGGGAGCATATAAAGTGTGAATAAATGGAGAAGACAGGCAACTTGGAGCCACTGAGTGTTCCTTTTGTAGGTCAGATTGTGATTTTTGGCTTTTGAAGGCAGGTAGGTGGGCAAAATGGAGCAAAGGAGAGTTTTTCCACTAGCCAGCTCTAAGTTTGCCTTTGCCAAGAATATAACTTTAAGTGCAAAGGGAAACCGAGTCATATACAACTGCATGTTCAAGGGATGGAAATGTGTGAGAGTCAGAGTCCATGTCTTTGTTCTTGGTTTGCTGTTTTTCCCTACTGACTCAAAGACAAAAATGGAATTTAAAGTGAGGAAAAGAGGAGAAAGAAAAAAGATGGCAAACTGATCAAGCGAAACACATATTGCCACTACATGAAAATAACATGCATTTATTTGCCAAAAAAGGGAGTGCTAAATAAATATGGAGCTCTTAGCAAGTGCTGCTGGCTTGATTTATTTTTGGTTTGCATGTTTTTCTGGCCTCAGTGTTTTTTGGTTATTATAAGATGTGGCACCAAGAATATTTAATTTCGTTGAAAGGGCATGTGGTGTTTTCAGGTAGTAGGAGTGAAGTAGCCAACCATACTACAGAGGTGAAGTGTTCTAAAGTAAAGGTTTTGTAGCATTCGCTATCTTTCTAAGCAAAAGACGTGTGGTGTTGGGATTGCATTGTTGTTATTATGTCAGCAGTAAAGAAAGCTGTCATCACTTTATAGCTGAAAACTACGCTTTGCATGGTTACAAAGACTGCATGTGGAACTAGTCAGAGAAATGGGACAATACTTTTGAAAGGTGGTTTGAAATTTCAGAAGTGGCATTATGGTGCTTTTTTTCAGGGTTTTAAGGAGAATTGCTCTCTTTCTATTCCTACCACCTCCCCTCCCCACCTCCCCAAACTGGGTGCCTGGTAGAATTTGGACACCGAATCAACTTACAGTTTTTAAAACTTACATAATCATGAATATTGGGGAGTGTTAGATAGGTTTTTGTCAAATATATATGTTTGTGCTGAAAAAGTCCTGCCAATCTTACATTTATATATGTAGATAAATGCATGTAATATGTTTGCATTGATATTGATGCATACAGGAACTTTGGAGACCTTATTTATTATCCTATAAAGGAGTAAAGCATACCAACTTCTTGAGAGTCAAGTTTGAACATATAACTGTAGTAATAATTAGTTTTACTATCACTGTGTTCTACAGCATTAAGATATATGGAAGAAACTTTATGTATATGTACAGACTGTACATCATACAGAAACACAATCTTGCCAAAGCTGAATCATCTCAAAGATTTGAGTTGATCTAAAGTGGGAATGAACAGAGATATGCTTTCCAAAAACAATCTGCTGTAGATTTTCTCACATCAGTGGTCATGACAATAGGTGGCACCCTTATGCCAATAAATATCATCTTGTTTATCTTAGCTGTGGTTCCTTGGACTTATCAACCTCCATTCCTTTAACCAAAATTATTGCAAAAGGAAGCCATCAAAGCAGAGTAGTTGTTAGGGAAATGGTGGACATGCCTTGAAAACAAACATGTACTCACCATCCTGACTGTTGAGTTTAACACATGCTTTAACTGCCAGTACTGTGCTGTTGTGGAATTTGAGAATTTTGAGTATGGGCATGTATAGAGCAGTGCACTCAGATTTTGTAAATGTTTATTTCTCTGGGGTTACTTCAGAGTGCAACAGAAACAGTGTCCTGTTTGATTTGTCCTGTTACACAAACACTTGAGTGCATGGGATATCCAGAGGAGCTGAAACACACACCTGTATGAAATCCCAGAAGGAATTCTATAGGAATGGAATTCTCTCAACAGAGTTCTTGGTCACTTTTGCTTCCAATGTAAGCCTAAATCTGGGAAAAAAACAAAACCCAAACCAACCAACCAACAAACAAACAACCCCTCCCTCCCCAAAACAAACAACCCCTAAACTTTGATAAGCCACCAGCATTTTGTCTTGCAGTATGGGAAAAGGCTCATGTCACTTCTTACTGTACTCAGAACAGACTATTCACGGCTCCCCTGCTGAGATTGAAAAGTGATTAGGAGAGGCAGAAGAAAGAACATTCTAGAATCATGCATTTACGCCACATACTATCAAGTGTGAGAAGATACCTGCTTTTATTGTATATTTATTTTGCTGATATAATTTGGTATAAGAAGAGACATTTTGCTAAGCATACACTTTAGGCTTTTTTTTTTTTTCTTGAAAATAGGAATTAAAGATCTGATGTAATTTTGAGAACATAAATCGTCTTAGGCCTGCAGATGGCCCGTAAAATTTGCAAAGCCTTGACCATTTATAAGCTGGAATAGGATCAGAAAAAGCTTTAGGATTTGTTGAACTTTGCTAGTCTTGGCAATGTTTCTGTTACACTTTTTCTGGCATTTTGTTTCCTCCTTCCATTACAAAAGCAACTTCTTATGGTGATAATGCAAAACTGAAAGGGAAAAAGAGTTTTGAAAGAAATTATGGAGTTAAGGAGGCTCCCTTCTAATTTACAAGAGTTACTTAGCACAGCTGTTCTCTTAGCTAAAATTTTGCTTAAGTAGCTATGATCTTGTAGGGAAAATTAAAATTTTCAGTGTTTCATAGAATGTTATTTATTTGGCCCTCAATTTCCCTTTCTTCATCTCATGCTGATTTTTGCCATGTTTTTTTTGAAAGCCAGTGTAATACCTTCATAAATTGTCTTAATTGGGGTTAATACTGTCTCCATACTTTGGTGCCAGAATGGAATCATTGATTTCTGCTTAGCATTTGCTCCTCAGCAGCAACAGATGTGGTTTTAGACAGGTGGACCAGGAGACTATTGCAACGCACACATCGCACCTAAATGGTATCAAATGAAGATGCTTTACCAAACACTTTTATGCGCTCATTTTGAACTGACAAGTACCCTGTTGCTACTGTTGTGTGATTCTATTCCTTGAATTTCACAGATGGGAAAAGTCCTGGGTAGGAAATGTATCTTGTAACGCTGTTGTATTTTGCAACTTTCCATGAAAGTACCAGTCCTAAGCCTGACTGTATACTGGTTTAAAAATCTTGTGGTTTGGTTTGATTTTTTTTTTTTTTGGTGTGTGTTTTGATGATTTTTGGGGGGGGGAAATGTCTGTGTGTATGTTCATCTGCAAATTCCAATTGTCGTGGCATAAAAGTACAGCCTAAGGAACTGTACCCCTCTCTAATATTTTGTATCTGTGAGTCCTCATTCTCCAAAAAACAATTAAAGGGAATACTTGCAATGCATTTTTAGACCTTTGATATTATGCTTTAAAAATAATCTTTTCAATATCAGTGAGAAAGATGGAAGGTCTTTCTAGATGGAAGGTCTATGTCAAAGTTTCTAATAATACTTGGACCTGTTTGGAGACTTCTGACAGCAGTAAATCAAAAAAATACTTGTTTCTTTTTACAGTGCTGTTAGGGTAGGCAGAAGTAATTTCATGTCGACTTGTATCTTGAAGGGATGGAGGGGAAGGGAAAGGCTTACTAATCCAGAATTCTTCCAGTGAGGCTGTCATTTGGTAGAATTAAATTTAAAAAGAAAATCTCCATTATCTTTTAATATTTCATGAAGCAAATTGGATTATTTTTTTGAGAGCATAGTGTTATCCGTCCAGTTTCTGAAACAAAAAGGAAGAAAAAGTATTCAATATTTTGAGGGAACTGGGCAGTGGGACTATGAAACTCCCTTCCCTATTGCATATGCACCCTTCCACTTTCTCCCCACCCCTGTACCTTACCCCAAGGTTTGCCTTACACACAAGGTAAATTAGGAGGATCAGCCAGGGGGGTTAGAAGAAAAGTGGTTAGTGAGGATTAATCAACAGAGGAGCCAGAGCCCAGAAGCTACTAGATCGCCCCAGCAGTTCCTGTTCCAGCAAGAGACAGACAGAGACTGACTTATCTAATGTTTTGGTTATCGTTCCCAAACAATTCTCCAGCAAGCGTATGAGTGAAGTAGACATCATGATGTTTTTCTTTCACAGCCTATAGTGTAATTTTCTCTATTAAAATATTCTAATTAACCTCAAACCAGCACAATACTGTCAGGCTCCTGAAGAACAGCGGTAAAAACTAAGCACTAACTTTGGGCCAGAAGGTACCATCTGTCTTTAAATAGCACTTTTCCTCAAGAAACTGTCTTTCCTTACGGATACATGAGAAAAGTGCATCAATCGTGCACTTGTTTTAAATTTCCCATTGTTTCTTGGTGTTAGAAGAACTTCCAAACTGGTGGTGACAAAGTTATCAACATGTGGAATACTGAGCTTTTGATCCTGATGAATTACTTACTGTGTGGTTCAGGAACTTGTTCCACTTCCACTGGAAAAATTAGCTTCTCCTGGTAATGGGTGCCAACTGAAAGGCTATGTAAATTCTGATCTGCCAGCTCTTGATAATGAGACGTAGGTTTGAGTTTAGACTCTGTGGTCCTTAGTGAATGAATAGTGGACACTGACTCTGGTTTATGGGATGAATGCAACGTATTGCGTTATGTATGATATCTTTATATCTATATAAAGATGTCCAAGACAACGACTCTGTGGTCCAAACCAAATGTTGTAAAATGTTCTGTATGTGCATCGCTCTGGGCTAATCGCATGTAGAGCTGACTTGCTGCATTCACATCACACTGCACTTGGCCCTGGGATTCATACTGTTTCTCCATGGTCCAAGATGTTCCAATTACTTGTTGGTATTTTCATAGCTCAAAATGTCTGGATGTAGGAGCCATGCTGCAACCCTCCAGAGTGAGGTTGTTAGAGTGTGAAATTATCACAAGTTCTGATTCACACTGTCCAAGGATAGAAATCTTCTGGATAAATAGAGCCTGGTGCGGGGAAGATGGATACAAAGATGGTGGAGCTTCATTCGCTATATTTCTTCATAATATTCTTGAAGTGAATACAGGTAGAGTTGCACCTGGATTTTATTTCAGAAGGAATAAATCAACTGACTCCTAGAAACATCCTGGAAGGAAACCGATGGGACTAGGGAACAGGACTTGAAGTTGAACTGGGAATTCTCCGTTTTAAAGTGTGGATGTACCCAGTCAATGCTGAAGATAAGATCAGTGAAACAATGAAGCACTGATACTGGAAGGAACAGGAGAAAGGAATAAGTAACATCCCATTACAAAGAATAAGGAAATACTGTTTTCCCTAAGCAAGATATTGTTGAAAACCAGACTGAGTTCAAGGAGGATGTAAGGACAAAAGCTCTTAAGGTCTGAATTTTCTCTGTGACTACAGAAGCACTCTTTGCAATCTTCCTAATTTTGAGAGTTTTTAACTGGAGTCCACTAGGAGCTGAGTCCAGAAATATATGATTCACAGCTGTAAGTGGAGTATCAGATGTAGACAAATACACTGTTTTATACAGACTTGTAAATTCAACTGATTTTGAGGATCCATGCTCTCTAATGATTCAGATACAGGACAAATAGGTGGATTCTTTCTCTTTGCAAAGCAACTTCTCTAAAGCTTGTTTTTCCTAATCTCTTGAAGTACATCAGTATCAGAACAATATGTTGGGGATGATTTGCATAGGCATTATTTCACAAATATTTTAGAATTTCTAAACTCAGAATCCTGCCTAATCTAGTGAATTATGAATTAAAATTACATAGACTAGTGGTTCCAATTACTGTTTTTAACTTTACTCTTCATGAGACAGAATTAAGGATGTCTAAAGGATAGTGCACCCGGACACTGGTACTGGCATTGTCTTCTGTCATTTTCATAGCTTTTCTTCAGGATACAGGGTTTGGATTTTTCACAATATAGTAATTTTTTAATGTGGTTTGTTGTTGTTGTTTGTTTATTTATTTTTATTTATTTCTGGACATAGAATAAGTATTTTCACATTAAATTTTACTAGTTACTATAAGAAAATTGTTCTAACTTATAAAGTTCAGAGTTTAGGAGTAAAAAATGTTTATAGAAGTTAATGCCTTGGTATGTGAAGCACTCAAGGAACCTTCTTATGAAAGAAAGCACCTATTTACAGATCACTTATACATACACAATGTATGAAGTATTCTGGCTCACTATCATTGTGGTGAAATTTTATAGTAAAACAAAACAAAACAAAAACTCAAAACCCCAACCCCCCTAAATTGTCTGATTTGCAGGGAATTGTAAAACTAAACAAAGCACATTAAAAATACGTTACTGTTCTACTACCATTTTCCAAATTCACATATTAAACATGGATATAGAATCATAGAATCATAGAATGGTAAG
>VWZE01005088.1:86709-111552 GCA_013396675.1 Eubucco bourcierii | reverse complement strand
AATATTCCAATTAGCCTCAAACCAGCACACTCTGGTAAAGAAAACTGAACCTATCCTGAATGAAGAACACTGGCAGTGTCCAGGGCAGTTAATCCAAAAGCCAGTATGCAGCTCTGTGATTTCAGGAGTGATGAGGAAGTTGAGGTCCCTGCTGTGTGGCAAACTCACTGCTGAGAGTGTGCTTAGTTTGTGGGTAGATAATTCCACATTGTAGGGAAGTGAGGGTACCTTTGTGTTATTAAAGGATATGACAGGGGTTGGAACTAAATGATCCTTGAGGTCCCTTCCAGCCTTGCCATTCTGTGATTCTATGATATGTTTACCTGGATGGTTTAAAATAGCTGTCCACAACTAGACTGACATTGGCAGTTAAGACCTAACTCACCAGAACATGCATGGGTATAAAATTGAGAGGATTGTGATTACTGGGTGGTTCCACAGTTTGCCTCGTATTTGGTGATATAACAAAAATACCTTCTTTTGCCTGTAAGGTCCTTTGATTATTGAATCTCTTGTTAAATATTCTGCAATACTGGTATCTATCAACTAGACCATATCAACCACTACTGAGTATTTCACCAGTCGACAACCTTATAGGAGAGAACAAGGTGAGGGTGAGCACAGGAAATGAATGTATCTTTCATCCCTGTGGGAAGGTTGCCACTGTCAGGTCTCAGTTTAGCTGTGTGGCTGGTCAGTGGCAGGAGATTGTGCCGTCTAGTGCTGATTGTACTGAGCATGTTCTGGGAACAAAAGGGTTTGTTTTCTGGTGATGTCAATCTGAGTTCTCGTTAAAAGCACTAAATTAAAAAAAAAAAAAGTAGTCTTTAAGGTCTATTTTACCTTAATCTTTACTTTTGTCATTTGGTGATTTTGTTTTTTCTTTTCCTTTTTAGATTTGATTATTAATTTTTTTCCTTTGACTGGATTTGACTTTATCACCTTTATGTCTCATCAAAAAACTGTTCACACTTGAAGACAGCTTGACTTCTCCAAGTGCTTCCTTTGAACTTTCAACCCTAGATTTTAATGAGCTTCCATCTGATTCTACTGAAGCCGCAGCAGGTTATTATATCTGCTGTGGTACTGCTTCAATTGTGTGGCTACATTACTATCCTGAGATTCCTAGAATCTTTGTAACCACTTCGATTTAGTATGTATTTAAAAATTGTGGAAAATCTCTTTTCTCAGAGTTTAAAAAAAAAAAAAAGTTTTATAATCCAGATAGAAATCATAGCTGGAAGAAAGAACATGAGGAGGCAGTGTAGTCTTGCTGATCCATTGGTGGTGAGAATTTCATTTGCATCGTTACAGAGATGTGCACTGGATAACCAGACAAAGAATTTGTCACCATTGGCATCTTTGCATTTAAATTTTATTAGGTGTCTGTAGCCTCTTCTGTGTGATTTATTTTAACTGGTGGCAGGTGCTTTGACATTTAACATTATTATCACATTTATACTGCTGAAGAGTTATGATTTACTTAGCTGAAAGTCATGTGTCTCCGAGAGAGGAGTTGCTCTTCCGGTACTTTTATTGATGAGAAAACTACAATCATTAAGATTCTTTAACACAAATCTCTGCAGCTGATTTGAGCTTCTGTAACCTGTTACTGTATGAAGAATTCCTGTTACTGCTGAATTCAGTGTTTGTGTTACAACAGAGTCTTATTTTGAGTGTCACATTATTTCCCTAGTCCATTTTTTTAGTGTGTATTTTGTTGTTGATTTTTTTTTCCCCATGGAATTATTAAGGGCTTCAAATAAGAAAACAATAAAATTATGGCATTATAAAGAAGTATGAAAAAATATGAATAGACATAGCACTGATAAAGCAGTATTATATAGGGAAATTTTTGATAACTTGGTTAAAATCAGTTTCTGTTGTTCTTTGGAGACAGTGGAAGATTTGTTAATTAAGATTTATTAATTAAGATAAATTAAAATACATTTTGATACAGGAAAAAAAAATATACTGTCCAATTGTATTCTGGTAAAAAATTGACATTCTACCTAAGAGGAAAGAACCACAATTTATGAAATCAAAATGTTATTATGAAAAAAATTTGTATTTCTAAAAAAATCCAAAAGATGTAGGAACACCAATTTGAAAAGGGAATGATGGACAGGGAAGAATGGTGGGGAAAATGAAATTTGTTTTAATGGAGGAATTTTCTTCTTTTAATAAAGTAATGAAAGTGCTTTTCTAATTGAAGCGTCTTCCTCTCTGTGTAGCAAACCTGCTATGTAAACTATTTCTTTGATATATTTCTAAAGCTGAAGAGTAATTTTAATCACTTTGAATCTCACAGGACTAATTTTGTGCTATGCAGTGATTTACACACAGCACTCTTCCAGAAATATATGGTTCCCCTCCTTTAATATTTATATCTGAGGATCACAATTTGGTTGGTTTTTTTTTTTCACTTCATGAGGGTGATGTATAATTTCATTTGACATTTATCTTGATTCAAGGGCACTGTTGCTTCATTTCTGCTTGGCTTTGTAATACCTGCCATTCAGTGGAAGGGATTGTCTGCATCTCTGTGGGAAAAAACCTAATTTGTTGACTTTGAATATAATGCTGTTTTAAATGGAAAGGTTTTTAATATGTCTTTATATGGCACTATGCTGCTGATGATTTTGCTTCCTAGTGTAGATTATACCAGTTTAACTGACATTCAAGATTCGTCTTTACCAAACATTGCTGAGGTATGTTATCTCCTTTCACTTTCTGATGATCTCAAATTAAAGTGGTATCTTTCAGCTGAGTGTGGGGTTTAATATGTAGTGTGCACATACCTTTTCCAATTAGAACTAATTCTTCTGTAGTAATTTTCTGTCCATGGCTTATGGTGATTCTTAAGTATCCAAAGTCCTTTGGTGGAAGGATACAACTTTGGTGTTTTCTTCTTCAAACTCAGATACATCTGAAGTCATTTTGCTGTGATCATCAGCGTGGTAGATTTGCTTGCTCTTTTCTCCATTGCTCTGCATTTCCCTACTATGAGTTTATGAGAAGTGGCATATTTCACATGTTGGCTACTAGAACTGTTTACATCCAAGACTTCTTTGTTGACCAGGGTTTGACCACCAGCAAGTCGTTTATAGCTGAGACCTACTATATCATCCTATGCCTGTGCTTTTGAGACTTCACCCCTTATTCCGTGTCTGTTCTGGATTTTTATTGTAAGGTCATGTAGATAATTCAATTGCATGGACTGTTTGTGTACATCACCTAAAAAATGTTTATTATTGATATATATAATATTACATATTTATATAGATACATTATATATATATATATATATATATATATAGAGAGAGAGAGAGAGAGAGAAATAAATTCTCTAATCCAGGGATAAATCTTTTCTAGAAGTAATTAGAAGTTAAAACAGGGGAGCTGGTGCCATCACTTCTCAAATTTTTAAAATAGAATTGTATTCAGAAATACTGTTTCTTTTCTTTATAGTTGCCAAACCAAACAAGTTGAATTTGGGTCATTTGAGGAACAAACAGAAGAAAACGCATTTTGTTATTTACCATCTACTAGGACAAGGTCTAGCAACAAAGACAAATTTCATCATTTAAAGTTCAAGATAGTATTAACTATATCTCTGTCATCAGATCATAAACTCAAACTTGTGTGCATCATGTGTAGAAGAGGTGCAATAGGCAGAGGATTTAATCAGTTCAGAGAACTGTTGGAAATAATTTTATTCTTTGCGCCTAAGTGTGATTGCTTCACAACTTTTTCCACAAGTGCAACAATTATTTGTTAATCTGAAAAGGACATTATATAGTCCTTAACAATTAAGTGTCTGCTTATGATAATGCTTTTTTTTTTTTGTATGTTTGTTTTTTCTGGAGGTTGAAGCTGGGTATTCTACATTACTTTGTAAAAGCAGAAATTATGTTGGAACAGCCTTGTAAAATTTTTGTAACAGTTCTTCCAGTTGCACATCTTGCTCAAGCATAGAGAGCTTTTACTTCAAGACATTTCATATTGCTCCTTTTCAAAAGCTTTTTTGTGTTATTTCTATTTTGTTTTACCATCGGTTTCATGGTTTCTCCCTTTCATTTTGTTTTCAATTTACACATTTTGCTTTTAGATTATTTTGATTGGAAGGCCTTAAAAAGATTTGAAATTATGCTTCTTACCTATAATTTACACATCTGGACATGCTGTATTGTTGCAGAGGTAGGTAGGGATTTTATTTTAGTCACTTCTGAAATTACGATCAGAAAATATGGTAACTTATTGTGATTTTCTTTCCATTATTTCTGATTAATTGGTTAGCCTTGCTGAGTGCTATGCCTATTGCCAATGCCTTAAACTGCATATTGATCTATTTGTTTTCCAAAGTGACTTTAAAACAGAAGTTGCAGAGTTGAAGAGTGTGATGATGCTCAGTAAGCATGGTGATGCCAAGGAAATTGTGTAATTAAATTGGTAGACCTGACTAATAAGTAACAGAATTCTAATACAGTGTGCTACATACACATTTAAGCATGCATGAAAACATTTCACAGACCACTCACCTGAAATGGTTGTAGTTACAGTTCTTTACTTCCCCTTCTCCTCTCCCCTGGTGAGGCTGCACCTGGACTATCGTGTCCAGTTCTGGGCCCCTCAGTTCAAGAAGGACCTCAGAGAACTACTTGAAAGAGTCAAGAACAGCCCACATAGAAAAAAAATCCCCAAACAGCAAAAAACCCCAAACCACAAAAAAACCCACTGTTTGTCCCAGACTGGTGTACTGTACCAATAAAATATGATCTCCATTATAATAACCTACTTTATGAAGATTAAATGGTTTTGCAATTCAAACAAGGTAAAATTGGTTTAAAACAAAATCAAACACTAGTTTGCTAGTTTAGGATTTGAATAGTGGAATGAGAAATCTTTTTTTATATTGCTATTGTGCACTGGTCAGCTAAGAAGTAATTGCTTTTTATAAGGCAAATTTGCTTTTACTTTTCCTAGGTAATGAAATGAACCTGAAACATTTCATTTGAAATCAAAGTCACTATCACTCAAATGTCACCAGCAAAATTCCATCATATAGTTTCAGCAAACACATAATGAGAAAGTAGTGCTTGGCTATGATTGACAGTATTCGATTAGAAAGCTTTTCTACACACTCATCCCTAATGATTTGTTTTGTACATCAAGAGTGATTTGATTCCCCCCCACCCCCCCATATTTATATGTTGCTAATGTGTAAAGAAAGAGATGTCTGGAAGCTATTTGGAGAGGAATAGCTTCAAGATTTAAGTGGGAAACTGCAAATGGATTGAGGGTAGGTGCCTAGAATTTCTTTTTATTAACACCTAATGAAATTTAGGGGGGTATGTATGAAATAAGTATGCTTATTGGCAGAAGAATATCCTAAAATATACTATGCAAAATTATTCAAGGAAAAAAAAATCATCTAAGATTAAATCAAATATTTGAACAGATATGCGCAAAGCCTTAACAAAGAAATTATTCCCAAGAGTAAAGAATTTCTCTTGCATAAAATCAAAGCTTCTTAAGGGAAAAATTATGTCAAACATAGTTTAGCTCCTCTCCAGCATGATTCTCTGTTCAGAAGAGGAGACTTTATCATTGGTTTGGGAAATACTTTTTAGGAGCAGAAGGACAAGGGATCTAAATTCAATCTGAGAGGGTTGCATACTTTTAGCAAAACTGAAGGACATTAGCAGGAATGTTGCAAATGGCACATAGAGTAGAACAACTTTTGAGCAAATCCCAAAGATTCTGACATGTTTCTTCTTTTAAAGAAGAACAGAGTGAGGGTGAGTGCCATGTGCTTAAAATGTGAATTAAGCAAACATGGTTTCATGCTAATGTAGAACTATGATGACATTATCACCTGAGACTGCATTTAAAGGATATTCTAAAAGCTACTCATCAACTGAGGAGGACAATTATCAAATGTAATACTCCTGTGGCAGTACAGAAGCCCTGTGGCACAACCCTCATGATTTGCTGTTTAGCATATTGAAGAAGACTGAAGTGGTGGAAGAGGAGGAGAATCATGCAGTTTTATCCATCTGAATTACCAATACTTTGGGAGGCTTCCAAATCCTGCAGGAGCTGAATCGCCAAACAGTTAACAACGGGTGATCTGTCCCAAGAGTAGAATGACACTTCTGTAATGGCTCCTTTTATATGCAGCAAGGGAAAAACACATATTTCACTTTGAAGAGCATGGAAATTTTCATACTAAAACCTACATTAGACTAATTTGAGAGTAATTTCAGAATGTCTCGGTATCCTAGAAGACAATTCCTGAGTCAATTACAAGGTGAATTTTGCTAATCAAAAAAATGTTCATTTGGACCAGACTGAAAATGAAGACTGTTACAGCTCAGTAGAACCATTTGACAGGATTTTGCTTCTGTAAGAATTGTGATCAAATGAATTAGGAGACAAAATTAAATTGAGGTAATAGAATGAAATTTGAGAGGTTTATAAAATATCCAGTGAACAATAGAGAAAAACCTAATGTTGCACTTGATAGGGAAGAACTCTGCTTGAAAACAAGCAGCTTTGTCTTACAAGGAAGTTTGATGCAACTCTAGAATGTTAGGGAACTAGTTTTAAACGAAGTACAGAAACAGACAAAATATAAATTGCAGAAAGCCAAATGATGGGAAAGAAGAGAACATTAAAAAATAAGTCTGAGAGTGGAAGATTTTGTTTGAATGGGTATAGTCTGATAATGGGATTGAATTGAGTTAATGTACTTGAAATACTGAAGCTAACCTGAGATATTATACTGAAGCAGAATAGATGTGTGCAACGACCAAAGCGCAGCTGAGGATGAACTAAATTAAACAACTGCATTACATTCGTGCAGTGAACAATACATGGAATATAAATATGTTAAGAAAATGATACATGAGAACTTTGTATGGCAAATAACTGAATGAACATACCAAATGTTATGAAAAATGGAAAGACACTCCAAATTCCCACCTAATTTTCAGAGTGTTTTCAAAGATCTTTGAAATTGACATTATGATAGTTTGTTTTTTGTTTTTCCCCAGAACAAAAATGAAAGCCTTTTCTTTCAAGAGATCAAAGGACACCACCAAAAATTATACTTTTCCCAACTGTTATGACTCGATTTCTGAGTTTTCGTCTTTAGTTCAGTCTGTGTGCAGCAATGTGTTGTTGTGGCCAAGAGAGCCAGTGGTGTGCTGGGGCACATGAAGAAAAGTGTGTCTGGAAGGTCTAGGGGAGTTCTTCTCCCCACCTACTTTGTCCTGCTGAGACCACACCTGGAGTACTGTGTCAGGTTTTGGGCTCCCCAATTCAAGACAGACAGCAATCTGCTAGAGTGAGTGCAGTGGAGAGCCACGTGGATGATCAGGGGACTTGAGCATCTCCCCTACAGAGAGAGACTGAGAAATCTGAGGCTGTTTAGACTGAGAGGGGATCTGATCAGTGTCTCTAAATATCTGAGGGGTGAGTGTCAAGTGGAGGTGGTCAATCTTTCCAGTAGTGCACAGTGATAAGATGAGGAACAATGGATACTGGAATGTATGTTGAGGTGAAACCTTCTAAGGAGGAACTTCCTTACAGTGACTGCCCAGAGAGATTGTGGAGTCTCCTTCTCTGAAGACTTTCACAACCCGTCTGGAGGCATTCCTGTGTGGACTACCCTAGGGGATCCTGCTTTGGAAGGGGATTGGACCCAATGATCTCTGGAGGTACCTTCCAACCTCTAACATTCTGTAATTCTATGCAAAATAATTGAATGATTGAGAAGAAGGCTTGAATAATGAAGAGCTGCAAGAAGAAAGTGTAATTAACAGTTCCCAGAAAGGTTGATGGAAGATAAATCTTCTTAAGTTGGCTTGGTATGATTTTTAATGTGATTTAGATTGGCTAATATAGGCAGTGGTGTTTTATGTGATAGATTACTGTAAGCACCTGTTTAAGGTTTTTGGGAGAAAATGAAAGCGTGCTAAGTCACATCATGGGCCTCAACTAAAGTGAATTCCTAAGTTAGTAGTTTAGCAATACTTGGGTAAATAATAGGTTTTTCAGACTATTGTTTGTAATTTTTTCTCAGTGATCAGGAAGAAAAAAAATAAAATTATTAAAAGTGATAATGCAGCGACAGAGGTATGTAGGAGAGTGATGAATAATGATTGAAAAAATATACCAGTGCTGATCCACAGTCAGTTGAACATATACTGCTAGGGTGATGTTATGGCCAAAGATAATGTATTTTTTTAGTATTGAAAGAGCAAATTAAGGATGTTATTTTCATTGCATTTGGCACTTTTATGATCAAAGGAGTATAGTCTGTTCAGTTTTGAAGTTGTCAGTTCAAAAAGATATAGCAGTAAATTGAGGCAGGTTCATAAAGCTGAGATAGTGAAAATGTACCTTGTGGTGAAAGGCAGAGAAAATATTCCACTCTGTGTCAGCAGAAAGAGCATCAACCTGACCAGTACATGAGCGTTTCCAGAGAAGGGAAAAAAGCCCCAACAAAAACAATTAAAGTAGTACAGTGAACTTTTGTCTGTACCTCTCCATAGCATGTAGAAGGGCTGGACACCTGGAGAAGCAGGAGGTGTGATACCTGTGCTGCTTTTGTTAGAAAATGCTCCATGGCATTATGGTTCCTCTTTCTGGTGTCTAGTGTGTGGAAGTTGTCTGTTGCCCAACCAGCATGGGTGACTGGTGGTGGTGTTCTTGTTGCTTTCTCCAGACAGACTATGGCAGTGTGAAACAAGGAGAAGCTGATGAAGCTGTGCTGAGCTAATGAGGAAGAGCCATCTGTCTAATTGAGCACCCTACCTGCACATCGACATGGCAGAGATAAAAGATTGGCATTTGAACAGGTTCAGCTGGGTCAAATTGAGTGTGACGGACCTCTCTTACAGATGACTCTTCAGCTGTTTCTGCTAGGAAATTTCTGGAACCTTTCGATAAATGTGCTGATGCTTTCTTCCCACCTCGGAATGTGACCATATCCTGGGACAGATTTCTTTTTGGTGCTTATCTGAGCGCTATGAAAAGTAAGATGACATACTGGTCCTATAGGAATTCACAAAGCTGTTTACTTACTGGAATATTCTGGCCTGCAATTAAATCTCCCTCAAATTATTTATCAAGCACATTTCTATCCTCCTCGTTTACATTTTGCAGGGAAATCTGGATCCTTTGAATAAATTAGCATTTTTTTCAATAACTCAATGAAATGATGCAGATTTAAACCATCTGTCCTCACTGCCTGTAAGGATGGAAACTGTCTGAAATTCACCTCCGAGACGATTTAAGAAGTGCCTTGTGCAACATCAAACCTCTTTGATTTGATGATGGAGGAAATTCTTCTGCTAACATACAGAAAAGATTTTTTTTTTTTTTCCTTCTTTCCAACTAGTAGTTGCTATTAGACTGTGCTAACTGTTTGGAGTCTTCTAGAAGAGTGGCTTTTTTCCTTGTGAAATTTTTCACTTTGGAATGGTGAAACAGATACAGTAAACCTTTGTTTAAAAACTAAGTTTTAGATAGGTACTTGTAAGAATATGGCAATAAAAGTGGTAAAACATTTCCTGTTCTAAAAATAATTTCTGCAATAGAAATTTTAACCAGAGTGATGGTGATTTGCATGTCCTCTGTCCTTGATAAAATTCTGTGTGTATTTATATAGCAGAAACCAGAAGAAAGCTTGCAAGAGTATGTGGCACTTTCATCTTCAACAGTTTTTCAGCATATTTGCATTTTCATTGAACTGTCTTGAGGATCAGTGAGCAGACGTAGCACTAAAAAGCTGGAGTGTTAAGTCAGATTAGCAGGATTCATGGCGACGTTTCTGAAACTATCAATTTTTAGAACGTGTGCATAACTTAGACCGAAAATTTTTGTATTGAAAATTGTATCTATAAAACCATTGTATAAACACTTCCCTCCAGGAGACAGTAATTGTAGGATGTCAATGTTGTTAACATTGACTAAATTGAAGAAAAGATCAACAAAATAGAGAACACTACACCTTCTGTTGTTAGCTGATTTTTTCTGATTAGAATGACACATGACGAACTGATACCAGGCGTTAATGAGATCAACTCATAAGTAGGTGATAATTTTAATTGTCTCATTCTAAGGAAACACTGCTGTTGGGAGAAAAAAAATTGCCAGGCCATACTTAAACTGAAAATAGCAGGACTGTGACATAGGAGTGTTTGTACTGGATGATGCTGAAAGCTCAAGTATTCTGCTTTTGATGGTGGGGTTTACTCNGTAATATAGAAACACAACTCCCCTCCCAGAAATCACAGAAACCAGGAGGGGCTTCCAACCACCCTTCCACGTTCTCCCCACCCCTATACCTTACCCTAAGGCTTGTCTTACACAGAAGATGAGTTTGGAGGATTGACCAGGGGGGGTTAGAAGGAAAAGTGGTTAGTGAGGTTACTCGGCAGAGAGAAGGTAGGAAGCTGCTAGACAACCCGAGAGTGGCTGAGCTAGAGTGTCTTATCTTTGTTTTGTGTTCTTTTCTTAAACATCTCAGCAAGCCTATGAATGAAGTAGACATCACCATTGTTTCCTTTTCACAGCCTATAATATAATTTTCTCCATTAAAATATTTCAATTAACCTCAAACCATCACATGTGGTCTCATAATGACTGGCCACTTTGATTAATATGCATTTTCCGTAGCTATCAGGAAATAGGCTCTTCACAGGTGAAAATATTTTCCTCTTGATCCTTTGGAATCTGTGGTTCATTAATTTAATGACAAATCAACCAACCAAACAAAATTTACTTGCTGGAGTGTGCACCTATTGTGGCTAGTAACTGTCAGAGATTTTTTGTTTTGTTTTGTTTTTTGAACCACACGGGCTGCCCGCTTAAGTTTTCCTTTGTTGCCTGATAGGCAGACCAGCTATGCAGAAGACCTTGTACCACGCTGCTGTGGCACTTTGTAATGGTGCTTGTGATTTGCCACATTTGAGGCCGCATGTAATTTGGTAATGGTTTGCTGACGCACTTTTTTTGATGTGTGAATATGGTGGAAGGCATAAGGCAGTGAAGTAGAGAAAATAGATGTAGAAAATGAAGGACTTGGCTCATTTTCATGTTCGTTTAATGAAGTTAGTAGTTGAAACTGCTCAAAAAATTCCCTTTTAACTGGCATGTTCCTGAAGTGAAAGAAGTGTGCAGGATGGATTCCTCACAGTGCTGAGCTTCATCAAGTGTTTCACTTATGATTAAATCAGTTTGGATAGTTTAGAAGCAGTTCATGCCACATTCATTGTGAGGCTTCATCTATATATAAATGAATCTGACTTAAATGTTGCTTTGTTTTGTTTTGATCTTACAAAAATCTGCAAGGCAGCTAATCCCAATACACAGGCATTCAAAGAGACAGTGAGGGTGGCTGGATCCATTCATTCTACTGAAACTAGAGCACTAATCACAACACAGATCAGGCTTTTAGTGCAATATCATGCTTCCTCAAAAGAAAGAGAGGAATCTGTTTTGCCACTCAATAGGCTTTTTGTCCATAAGTAGCATACAGTACAGAGTGGCATTAGCACCCTACTGTTTGGTCTGCACCCTTTCATTTACAAAGGAAACAAGCATCAGAGTAATGCAGGCAGTGTGCACTCAGGAATTTGGACCTACTTTATGACAGTCTGATTTCTCCATAACATTGTGGAGGTTGTATACAAGTATAGTTGTGTGTGCCTGTGCACCTAGTGGAGTAGTAGCATGTTTTTGGCACTGTATTGAAGGAGCCACTGGAATGTCTGTTTAACACTCGTGTGGGCCTTTTACCCTTAATGAGAATCTTAGTTGCCTTTTCTGGCATTTCAACTGTTTGTGCATAAGTACTCTGATCTAGTTTAACTTTTGCATCTACTTTAAACTGAAACACTGTGGTTTTTGCCCTCAGAAATCAGAATGACTAGTGACGCTCCTTACCTGTGCTATCTTATTCTTGTGTCATGTTGGTCTAACTGCTCATTTCAGACTGCAGTGATAGCATGAGTCTTAATATCCTGTCTCAAAAAGGGAAAAATGAGAAACAAAGGTATTCAGCAATTATTGCAAAGAAAGAAAGGTTACTGTGAAAACAGCTTTTTCCAAATCCTGCTATTATTAGAAGAGAGAACTAAACCCTATGCTAGTCTTCCTTTTGGCAAAGACAGGAACAGGTTGCTCAGAGAGGTTGTGGCTGCTCCCTCCCTGGAGGTGTTCAAGGCCAGGTTGGACGAGGCCTTGAGTAACCTGTACTAGTGGGAGGTGTCCCTGCCTATGGCAGGGGGTTGGAACTAGATGATCCTTGAGGTCCCTTCCAACCCTACCATTCTGTGATTCTATGTTTTGCCCTTGTAGCTCTTATCTTCTCACTGCCATGCTTGAACTACTCTTCACAGACTGAATTAGGTAAAATAGGCATGGATATGGCAATTTCTAGGATAAAAGAAGCAGACCATGAACATTATGTTGGTGTTCTCTCTCGTGCTGGTTCAACCTCTGAGTGTATTGCTATGGCAATAGAGGAACCTCTGTTTTTTCTTCTTTGGGTTGACTTCTTCATTTCAGGAGCTTACCCTAACTACACTGACTGGGAGTCTTTTAGCTTTTGTCATCAGCTGCTAAGCTATTCCACAGATCTGGCAAAAATATTGTGTGTCCTATTGATTAAGCCAGAGATTTTCTGCATTAGTCTGATATTTACTTCATTCTGAAGGTATTGCTGTTGTGCTTTGTGAGAGAGAATGACAAAGTTTAAATTAGTTTTACCACTAGTTTTCATGCAGTTCTATGCTTACTTTCCCTGCTGTGCTTGGCATATTTACCCACTGTATTGAGTAGCCAGAACCATCACCCCTGCTGCTGCTTTTGGGCTATTTTGTAAGCCTGGCAAGAGGAAGATAGCAGATGCTTTTGTAAATACATTTTTAAGAATTTTTGAATCTTCACCTTTAAGAAGGTTAGAAGGAATATACAACAACTTCCAGAACAGAATGCATGTTACCATTGTATTTGTTAAAATGCTGTAAAGGCTTTTCTTTAAAAAAAAAAAAAAAATTCCAGCAAAGCATTTCATGGTTACTGCATGACCTTGTGTTTATGAAAGTCAACACCGATTAAACCATACCTGAGAAACAACATTCTCTTTCTAAAGGATGCTGTAATGCTCTCTGGTTTGAAATGATGCTTGCAAAGTGTACTCTAACCATGTATATATAATTTTTTTTTTTTTTGACCATGAAGTACTCATTTTACACTTAAATGTTAATTCCTACAGTATTAAATAAACTCTGGCATATTTCACTAAATGTGAATTAAGCAAACTCTGCTACCAATAAGTAAAAAGGCAGTAACCTGCTGCAGGTGAGCAGTGTGTGAAGTAACCGTTTAAGATACTAACACAAATGATGTAATTCATTAAGAAGTTTCCCAAATATATAGTATTCAAACACATATATATGAATTAAAAAGTCAGTGATATGCTGCCATAGAAATAAGAGAGAATTCTTCCCTCTGTGTTGCCCATTGCTGCAATCAGAACCAGCTTGTTTTCTGGAGTAATCCATCATGGTGATTTACAAGTGCTGCTACCATCTGTATCCTGCTAATAGGAGGCTCATGGCATCTGTCCTTGCACTTAAATCAAGCCAGCAGCATAAAACACATGATTACCAGATGATGTACTGTCACTGGATAAGGGAAGGGAAGGTTGGGCAAGGTTCTGGACCATTTCTGGATCTTAGTCAATGAGCTGCAATTACTTGGTTCTTTTTTTCCAGTGTATTGTATGCTGTTGAGCAATCACAAACTGAGAAGGAGGGTTTTAATTATCTGGTTTTTAATTTACTTATCACTATGTGTCCCTCCTCCCCACAGAAGTTCAGCTGAAACTGCTGCAGTTGGCTCTAACCTCATCACTAATCACTGTGAAAATGGATGTGAGGTGTGCAGACTTCTCCTTTGAATCCTATTCTGTTCTACTTCCTACTTGTTAAAAGAATGGAGAATTTGATTTCCAAAAGGAAGAATTTTATTTTCCCATCCCAAAGGCAGATCTTTTTCAAATTCTTCTTCTTTTACTCCCCTTGTGGATGTTTTTTTTTTTTTTCTCCTGAATCCAAGATCTTAGTATCTTTTATGTGAATGGGAAGCTGCATTTCACTTTTGCTTATCTTCTGTCACTTCTTCACCTTTATTTCCAAATAAGCCTCTGATTTAATTTGGAACATGTTTGGGTTTTCAGTTGCAGGTCTGTTCAAAGAAGTCTTTTGAAAATAACACTGTGCAATATGCAAAATCACACTTTTAAGGGATCAAGACCATTTTTCACCTTTCATTTCTGAATAATACCTTCTTGATCTGATAGCGGAGGCTGCTAAGAGTGTTAGACCCTGAAACTGAAAACATCATTGTTGAAAGTTCTGTCTAGTCTTTCAAAAGTGGTCCTGAGCAGTATGTCCCTTTGGTAAATAAATGGAAGGATTGAAATATACTGACTTCTTCATGTAGCCCACATTTACAGAAAGAAGTCAGAAATGTTTCTTGCCTTTAGGAGAACTGGAAACTGTAAGAACTTTGTACTCCAGCATAGGCCTGGGTGAGTTCAGTGTCTCTAAGAATTGCCTAGTATCCAAATGACCTCACCAAGAAAATGGCCTTCTCTTCCAGGCCTTTCTTGTGTAGACAGGCTCACTTTGGACTTGAATTATTGGGGGATTGCTAGTGTCAGCATCCAGTTTCTGTAGCTTTATCTTAAGTGACATGTCTTGAGAGTCTTTGAGTGTTTTGATGCAACTCAATAATTTTGAATGCCTTGTTTCTCCCCATAGGCTGTAAAAGGGGATGATCTTAAGGAAATGTGAGGGATTAGTAGAATTTATAATTTCATACAGTTTCCAGGGGCAATAGGGTTACAACTGTGAGTTTGCCTTTTCCAAGTAGCATTGTTTGGTGGCTAGGGTTTGTGGCAGGTATATTTGTGATCATCAAGAAACGTTTCAAGGAGGATGGCATCTGACAGTACTAATGCCAAAAACCCTAAGATAAATGTGACTATGACACGGAAATTCTTAATGGTATATGCCATGACCATTCTGTACTCTGTAAAATCTTAAATAATTTCACAGAGATGACAGTTTGTTTAATCTAGATTCTTTGAGTCTGAGAATTAGTTTGTATAGTCCCAAGATGAGGAAATGCCTTGCTTAGCAGAGATGAGTCTGCTCAAAATGCCTGCGACCTCTATAGCAATGGCATGGAAACAGGAGATGAGTTCTATTTCAGCTATAAACTGGCTTTAGTCAGTGAAGTTACAGGTGAAGAACTTGCACTTTGTGTGTCTGTCCATCAGTTGGGGAGTACTTGAATCTTTACAAATGTAAACAAATCATCTTAGAGGCAGCAAAGTTTATTTGGAAAGTGGATGTCAGTGTGTCCTCCCTTTAGTCATCTGTCCTCTTAGCTCAAATTTCTTTAGAAGTCTGGAACCAGTTAATTTTACAGTAGAAGTCAGTCAAACATATGTGTGTTCTTCATGCAGTAGTCTGAGAACATAGCTTGAAGTAACACAAAACATCAAATGCAGGGGCTCAGAAAGCAGTTCAATACATACTGGAACTGCCAAGGGTCAGGACGTTTAGTAAGATCACACTGTGACTATGTAACTCAATTTTGTAATGAATATTGAGCAAAAGAGGAATTAAGGCATTGAGGCTTTAATTCTTTTCTTTGGGTTTGCTTGGTTTTGATTAGTTTTTTTTGGGGGAGGGTGAGTATTTTTTTTCTTAGTTCATATTTAAATACTCTGTAAAAGGAAGTCATATTGATTGTTTTAATTTAAACTCCAAATAATTTCTGTTTTCTTTTCTGTGACAAGTTTGAGAACTAAACCAAATCTTGAGAACTAAATCAGATGTTGATTATTATTTTTTTTTCTCTCATGAATGAAAGCCTACTTTCTATTCTTCCTTGTGTTTCAGTCTTCCATATTTGGATAAAACCACAGAGAGCTGTGTGAAGGTAATCTGTCATCTGTCAGATGCTGTCTGACATCTGTCAGATGCTATTTACTAATTTTGATGGAACAATATATTAAAGCAGTTTAGTTCACATTAAGATACAGGGCATATATATAGGAAGACTAAAGGAGATGATCCATGACTCCAGCTGGACTGAAAGCATAAGGAAATTAAACATCTTACCTGAGAATTCTTTCCTGTCAATGCTGCAAGGAAAAGAGGAGGCTGGAATTGTTTCACACTTTTGGAAATTGCTTTCTGGCTTTTTCCCAAAACTCAGCTGTCTGAAAATTATGAAAAGATTGCTGTAAGTAGCAGTCTTAGGTAAAAATGGGTACTGTAGTAAGGTATCATCAATTGTTACTGGGGTCTGGTACATGAGAATTATTATAGAATTCCTAGTTTATTTATACTCATTTCATTTGTGTTTTAGCAAGAGGCTTGAGAACAAACTTGAGCATCTCCTCTATCTAATTTATTTTAGTTTAACAGAAGGGGAGATGCTTTTGGATTAAAAACTCAAATTTTTATTTTCAGGAACTTGAGAATTAAATATGAATGTGACTTGTGCTCATTTTTTGTTAAGAATAACTACTTATCCAGTGAAAAGCATTTATTGTTTATTGGTTTTATTGTTTAATTTTCATATTTAAATAATTGGTGGCAAAATGGTAGAACTATTCTCTCTCTGTAATATTTACTTGAATCACAGTAAACAGTGTAATTATTTCCCTCATTATATTGTTTATGATACCTGCTCATTGACATATTGCACCTTATTAGACAATACCTGGAATCTACAAAGCATCAAAAGTATATGAGAAGATACATAAGTAAACCATTCTGCTTCCTTTATCACTCTTAGGTTTTGAATCAAGTGTCTGGAATTCCTGATGGGTTTTCAGGGTCACAACCTTCAGAGAAACTTACACTGCTGATTTCAGATCTACCCTGTCTCCATGTCTGTGTTCTGCTTCTTAGCACTTCCAACAGCTTCACCTATTTTGCATCTCTTCTGCCACTCCTATGCTGTTGCTGAACAACAATTTTTGAAGTGCAGCACAACTTAGGTGAAGAAACTAAAATGTAGTTGCTATTTAATAAATTTTAAAACTCTACTTGCTTAAAGGTTTTTTTGAAAGAGTGAGAACAACAACTCTAAAATTTTTCTTTTGAACATTTATAAAGGTTTAGTGCTTTTTTTTTTGTTTCAGTAAGAATGCATATTTGGCAAGGTGGATATTTTCTGTGGGTCTGAAGAAAATTGTACCTTGATACATTATATGTAGTTGTGTTCAAAGATGTCTTCAAGCTATTGGGTATTTCATAGAATCATAGAATCATAGATCATGATCAAGGATCATCTAGTTCCAACGCCCTGCCATAGGCAGGGACACCTCCCACTAGTACAGCTCACTCAAGGCCTCATCCAATCTGGCCTTGAACACCTACAGGGAGAGAGCAGCCACAACCTCCCTGGGCAACCTGTGCCAGTGTCTTACCACCCTCACTGTAAAGAACTTCCTCCTAACATCCAGTCTAAATCTCCCCTCTGCCAGTTTAAACCCATTGCCCCTTGTCCTGTCATTGCAGGACCTTGTAAATAATCCCTCCCCAGAGGGATTTAAGACCAGATTTTAAAGATTGTGTGGGAACAGGTCAATATATTTCCACAGGCACCTGTGAAAACCACAAACTACTGCCCACATTCTTTCTTTGTATCAAGTGTATGGTGTGAGTCACTGTACATGTTCATCACTCAGTACAGAATTTGACCTTTTGCATTTTTGTGATAGGTGTTCATAGAACAGCCTAAGAATAATAGATATGTAAGATAATAAAGCATAGAGTTAAAAGTTTTGTGGGTTTTGATTTTTGGGTTTGTGGAGGGTTTTTTTCAGTTTTTCTGTGTGTTTGTTGTTGGGGTTTGTGTTTGTTTGGGATTTTGGGGGAGATTATTTATTTTTTCATTTTAGAGTTTGCTTTGTTTTTTGTTTTGTTGGTTTGTTTTTTTTTAATTTGGTGCACAAAAGGCCATATGAAGACAGTAGAATCCATAAATAATGTTAAGGTCCTAGGCAGCCTACCGTTGTAACAGCATATTTTATAAACAACCATAAATAAGATTCACTGTAGCATATCAGAGACAATTATCCCATGCCATCAGCACCATTGTACTGATTTACTGAGATTTTTGAAGAAAAGAAATACTCACCTGTCATCCCAAACTCCAAAGATCTATTATGGTTGATATTTTTTCCTTGCAGTCCATTATGCTTGGTTTTTGTTTTCTGTGATTTTTCTACTTGTTTTTTATTTGAAAGTACAGTCAAGAATTATTTTGGGAATCAGAATGCCTGAGTGGCTGAAAAAAAGTATAGATGCAAATCCTGTAAAAGGCCAGTTTGGACCTCGTGAATTATATACTTATTCTACCTGATTGCCTTGTGTACATATGCTCTCATAAATAGAATGTCTCTTTAAAACTTCCCATCGGTGTGCAGTTGATTCTGCTTTCCAGATCTGGATATAACCCAAACTTTAACAAGGTGCTAGAATAATATATCCTTGACAGCATAACCCTGAGCCTGTGGACACCTACTCAGAGTTTTGGCTTGGTATTTGCTGAAGTTCTTAGAGTCATCCTGTCTGATGGTGTGTATTGTTTGTTTTCCTTTTGGTTTTGGCAATTGCTGGTTTTGGTATGGATAATTTTTCTTTTTTTTCTTTTTTTTTTTTTTCCTTAAAAGTACATCTCATGTCTGGATGAAACACAACTACAGAGCAGGTATGCTGTTGAAAATTTAAGAGGTTGGAGTTCTTAACTTACTTGCTGATCAAATATCCTACAGCACTTCATGACACAAGAAAGCTTGGCCTCATAGGCTAACCAGAATGCAAGTTAAACAATTTGGCTGCTTCTGGTTCCACAGACTGATCTAGTCCTGGCCAATGTTTTGGAGAACTCTTTCATGTCATAGATAATTTTTTAAGCTGTATTTCTCAGGTGAATTAATTATATAGTTCATAAAACTATTGAAGAATAGTTTTGGGAAACCAAAGGGTATTGTTTAATGACTGCTGGTTTGAGGCTGATTGGAATATCCTAATGAGATAAATTAGATCATTGGTTGTGAAAAGAAAATAGTGACGCAGTCTATATCATTCTTTGGTTTACTGAGGGGGATAAAAAGCCAAAATGTCAACAGTTTGCCCCACTCTGGTCTGTGATGCTGGATCTATTTGGTTCCTCCTTACTACACCCTAACATCTTGAACATGCCCAGAGAAGGGCAACGAGGTTGATGAGAGGCCTGGAGCACAAACGCTATGAAGAGAGGCTGAGGGAGCTGGGATTGTTTGGCCTGGAGAAGAGAAGGCTCAGGGGAGACCTTCTTGCTGTCTACAACTACCTGAAGGGTGGTTGTAGCCAGGAGGAGGTTGCTTTCTTCTCTCAGGCAACCAGCACCAGAACAAGAGGACACAGTCTCAAACTGTGCCAGGGGAAGTTTAGGCTGGAGGTCAGGTGGAAGTTCTTCACTGAGAGAGTCATTGGCTACTGGAATGGGCTGCCCAGGGAGGTGGTGGAGTCACCATCCCTGGAGGTGTTCAAGGCGGGTTTGGACATGGCACTTGGTGCCATGGTCTAGTCTTGAGGTCTGTGGTAATGGGTTGGACTTGATGATCTTTGAGGTCTCTTCCAACCTTGGTGATACTGTGGTACTGTGTGATACTGTAATCTTTTCTACTAATCTTGGCTAACAGAAAACAAGGTAAGCTTTGCTGCGTTTGGGTTTTTTTTGTCTACCTGTCTGAGAAAGTAGAGGGAAAAAGAGAGGGTAGCTTTGAGCCTCTTCTGGGCAGTTTTCTTTGTCTGTCTATTGTTTCTACTTTGTATATAATTGTAAATACTTGTAATTACTTGTACATTTAGCTTTTCTCTAAATATAATTTAATCTTACTTCCAAGCCACCTGAGGTAGTCTGGTAAATTTCAGTACTGGTGTGGGGGAGACATTCCTAACTCACATCAGTGACACTGCATTTCTGAGTTGATGCCTTTCTAGAATAACAAAACATTATTTAGCTAGCCCATAGCATGAAAAATTTAGAAAGCAAAATTTCTTGATTTATAGACACTATTGAAAAAAAATCAGATGATATTCTGTCTTCACAGAATCATAGAATGTCAGGAGCTGGAAGTGACCTCCAAAACTCATCCAGCCCAACCACCCTGCCAGAACAGGATCACCTATACCAGATCGCACAGGAATGCGTCCAGGTGGGGTTTGACTATCTCCAGAGAGGGAGACTCCACAACCCCCCTGGGCAGCCTGTTCCAGTGTTCTGTCACCCTCACAGCGAAAAAATTCCTCCTCATGTTTAAATGAAACTTCCTATCCCTCCCACCCATTGTCCTTTGTCCTGTCATTGGGCATCAACAAGCAGAGCCTGGCCCCATCTTCCTGGCACTCTTGCAGGAAATGTGTCAGCAAGAAGCATAATTCAGGCAATTCATGGGAATAGATCGTTATAAGATAGTAACCACCTACAGTAGAAGTCCTACTGCATGGCTAGTATCACAAGAGGGATTTTGTGTGCAATGGGGAGCAGGTTGCTTGAAGCTCTCTGACTTCTGCATGTGTGTTCTGAAACTTGAGCATTCTAAGTGTAAACCAGTTAGCTCACTTTGTAAATCAATAACCATAGAACATTTCCTTGCAAATATTGGTTGCTTTATCTCTTGTCAAATGTGTCCATTTCTGGTATATGTGATCCTTCTGTGCAGGGTTGTTGGACTAGATGATCTTTCAAGGTCCCTTCCAGCCCCTGACGTTCTGTGATTCTTCCTCTTGATTTATTCTATGTGCATGTCAGATTTCAGCAGTCCCAATTAAATATTTGGTGCATGGACTGATTAAAGAACTACTAAAAATACTACTGAAGGAGTGATGGTGCTGGACGGTAGTTTGACCAATGAACTATGTCACATACCTTGGCTACAAGGAATCTAGATAATTATCAAGGGGTACATTGGGCTGCTTCTATAGGATCCCACTCTGATGGCCAAAGATATCCCTCAGTTCTTCTGATACATTGTACTGGTTTGAGGCTAAATGGAATATTTTAATGAAAAGAATTATGTTATAGGCTGTGAAAAGAAAACAATGGTGATGTCTACTTCACTCATAGGCTTTCTGAGATGTATAAGAGCAAGGACACAAACATAGATAACACAGAGACAGAGAATCTCACTCTCTGGGAACCTTGTCTTCTCCTCTCCTCTCTGCTGACCTAACTAACCACTTTCCTTCTAACCTCTCCGGCCGATCCTCCAAACTCACCTTGCCTTTGCATAACGCAAACCCTGGGGTAAGGTAGAGGAGTGGAAAGAAGGTGGAAGGGTGGTTGAGAGCCCCTTCTGGTGCCCGACTTCTGGGAGGGGAATTGTGTTTCCGTATTACCTTTAACTTGTATATTTCTGTAAGTATTCATGTATGTTGTGTATATATCTGCTTGTATATTGTGCTAAGCTGTAAATAGAGCTTCAGCCCTTAACTTCCAGCCAACTGAGTCCAGTCTGGCTGATTTTATAAAGTTGGGGGAAGGGGCAGGTTAACTCCCAAACCACCACATACATAACAACATAACAACTTGGCTGTCTTGGCTTTGTATGCGGCTTGTTTACAAAACAGACCAAGATACATTGACAACATGCAGGATTTTGTTAAAAACTCGGAGGATTTATGGTTAAGGAATCTCATGCCATGCTCTTTGCCCATTCTGTGTGCTGCTGTGTGCACTGGAACGTTAGCTTCCAGTTGTGCAAGACACTCCAACCGGACTTTCCCAGTACCGTTTAATCTTTAGTAAGACCCTTCCAGTAGATGGCTTCTGCATGGTGCATATCCAGGGTAATTTCTGTGAACACAAACATTTAATTGCTTATCTCTAAAAGAAATTCAGAGTTCCTTAACCCTCTTAGAATCACAGAATGGTAATGTTGGAAGGGACCTCAAGGATCATCCAGTTCTAACCCTCTGCCATAGGCAGGGGCACCTCCCACTAGTACAGGCCAAGGCCTCATCCAACCTGGCCTTGAATACCTACCTCCAGGGAGGAAGCAGCCACAACCTCCCTGGGCAACCTGTTCCATTGCCTCACCACCCTCACTGTAAAGAACTTCCTCCTGACCCCTAGTCTAAATCTTCCCTCTCCCATTGCCCCTAGTCCTGTCACTGCAAGATCTTCTAAATAGTCCCTCCCCAGCCTTCCTGTAGGCCCCCTTCAGATACTGGAAGACTACTATAAGGTCTAGTCTTGCTATGGAAACTTCTAACTTACGGAGGTTTTGGAAAACTTCTTACTTGGCTCTTTGTCGAAGTCTAGGAACTGCCTCTGCAGAAACAAAATCTCATTCAGTTGTATCAGATGAAAATATAGTTGTCGCAAGTAGTTGTATAGAATCCACCTCCCACTGGAGTCACTGGTTCACCGGACTACATCTAGGAAAGACTAGTTTGGATTGGTTAGCTACTGATTCACTAGGTAAAAAATAATGAACTGATTTAAAAAAAACAACCAAACTTATAATAGACAATTGTGATTCTTAGTAAAATATCAGAATCAGAGTCTGAAACTCATGCTGCTAAAAATAGTAGCTATTAAGATTAATATTAGAAAACTCCAGGAGAAAGATGTGATTTTTGTATGGATATGGAAAAGAAACTCTTCTTCTTATGTCCTCCTAATGTGCTTTATCCCCCCCTTTCTCTGATTATGGTATATGATTCAGGGAAAAATGATTCTATAAACAATCTTTTTGTTATACTGATGTGAATGA
The DNA here is from genome assembly GCA_013396675.1 of Eubucco bourcierii. Taxonomy (NCBI): domain Eukaryota; kingdom Metazoa; phylum Chordata; class Aves; order Piciformes; family Ramphastidae; genus Eubucco; species Eubucco bourcierii. The sequence continues at coordinate 88,679 of VWZE01005088.1, read as the reverse complement.
TGTGCTAGTGAAAATTATGTGTTAAGGCATTGTATTGCCTAGCAAAAATGTCTGAACTGCTCTGGCAAGTGCAAATCATTGAAGAAATTTATTGTAATTTTTTTGACAGTTGAATTCCAGAGTAGAAAAGAAATATTAATGAGGGGGAAAAAGGGGAGGCAGGTGTCTGCATTTAAATAGAACTGTGTTCTGGCTAAGGCATTTTCTCAGAACCAGAGTTACCTGTCTGATGTTTAATTAGTTTAAAACAAACAAACAACAACCAAAAAACAAAAACCCAGATTGCAATTCCAAATCAATGCCAGTTCACAACAATGCCTGGAAACTAGTAATTGCCCCCATTCTGTAACTGAAAATACAGGGAGTGCTTTCCGACTTCTGTTGTGCACCATAACTGCTTGTGACAAGCACCAAGCTTCTCCTCTGTCTGTGAAACAGATTACAGAATACAAAATACCAAGCAAACATGGGCCAGCACATGGCACTGCACAGGTGTTATTTGAGGAAAGAAGTTTCAAACTCAGAGCAGTACAGCTGTGTCAGCATGGGCAGTTTGGGATGTGGATGTAACTGGGTTAGTTTGCAGCTGGCAGTAGCTCAGGTAATCCATTGCTTGTCTTCATCATGTAATGTAAATGGGCATCAGAATTAATCTTTTGGTCACAGTTAATTTTGTAATTATTTTGAGTAAGTTCATTGCCTTTGAACCAGGTATTCAGAACAACTTAAACTCTGTACCATAAAACCTGTATTGGCTGTGCTGGTCCAAACATTCATTTGAATCTGTCTTGCTGTTTGAGCCTTACCTTCAGCAGTTCTGTGCCACTTTAGCATCTGTTGGGAATCTGACTCATTGCAATGATTCTAAATGGAGAAATCTAGTTCAGTTGTTTCAGAAAAATCTCACTATCCTGAAAACTGCTCAGGGAAAATTGCTGACTTCTGGTTATTATTTATTGACAATAAAAGAAGTTTAGGGATGAAAATATTTCAGACTCCAGATAGCTAGTCAATCAACTGCTAGTCAGAGGCAGGAAATACATATACTACCCCCTTTGGATAGCAGGGCTCAGAGGTAGCTTTGAAGTCTGCTGATAAAACACAGAGAAGTGAAAGTTGTGCCGTTATTTTTATTATTTTTTTTCCCCTTCATGTTTCAGCCTTGATGTTTTTAATTTAACAGAATTGCCTTTTTAATATTGTACTGATTTCCGGTATATAGAACAATCTCACAAAGGCTTTTGCAAGATTTTGGGTGTAATTTAGGTTAAATACATAAGTCTCTACTGAGATACTTAAATGTTAATATTCACACTCTAATGATTAAGCAGAAAATATAGTTCTAGTTATTATCAGCATGTGTATTGCTGGCAGTATTATTAGGCTTATTAAATTCTATTGGGAAAATGAAATAAATTAAATTAAAATGTTTGTTCATTTTTTCCTTGTGTGCTCAAACTCCAAATTTAGCATGTTTTAAAGCCTTTTAACATTTGGTTGCTGTTAATATTACTGAAGCCAAAGTAGTATACATATCCAATTATGTTCATTCACCCTTGCTAGTAAAACCTAAATGTAGTCATATTTCGGTAGAGATGCAATAATTGTGTATGCTAGCAGCAGTTTCTCCTTACTACTTCTCTCTCTCTCTCTCTCTTTTTTTTTTTATCCCTGTTTTGTTTTGTTATGAAGATTCAAGAGAGACTTGCCCCAGATGTCTGATCAATCTATTTTATTTATGATGGATCTTTTCTGTATTCAAAACTGGTTGCAGACTTCTTAAAGTATTGTATTGTTATTTCATCCACAAAACAGTATAAAAATACCTTTTTTGAAATAGAATTTTTAAAACAGTATTTGTGCAAATTAAAATATTTAGAATCATAGAATGGTAAGGTTGGAAGGGACCTCAAGGATCATCTGGTTCCAACCCCCTGCCATAGGCAGGGACACCTCCCACTAGTACAGGT
>VWZE01005088.1:57593-86276 GCA_013396675.1 Eubucco bourcierii | reverse complement strand
CTCTCAACCATTCACCACCCAACCTGTATTTGTACTTGGGATTATGCCTACCCAGGTGCAGGACCTTACACTTGGCCTTGTTGAATTTCATGAGGTTGGCCTGGGCCCACCTCTCCAACCTGTCCAGGTCCCTCTGGATGGATCCCTGCCCTCTAGCAAGTTGACTGTGCCACACAGCTTGGTGTTGTCTGCAAACTTGCTGAGGGTGCACTCGATTCCTCTGTCCATGTCACTGACAAAGATGTTAAACAGATGACTGTGCTGCCTGGGTATGTATTAAAACTTGCAGTGGTTAACAAGTGATGTGGTATTTCTCAGTTATGGCAATATCAAAGTACTACATATGCATTAGAATTTGTTAGAGTTCCTTCTATTTGTCATGTTGGAAATGTGTTGTAGTGTTTCTGAGATCTCTGAGAATGAGCTACCCACCAGAAGAAACGTTTCAATGTGTCTCTAAAGAAGCTGCCAACAAATAGCAGCTTAATGCATGCACGAAAGTAAAGTATTTGCTGTCAAACTTTGGGCAATTTCTTAGATCAAAATTTGGCCAAATATGATATGAAATTGCTGTTTTTAGTCTACAAGTGTATATGTGTAAACTAATTATGTTTGTGTGTTTACACAGTGCTTAGAAATTGTTATAAACTACCTTATTGATTCTGACCTCCCTCCTGTTACAAGATGTGATTTTAATTATTCTGCACCCTTCAAGAAAAAGTGTCTCTTGCAAAAACTGCGTGACTCTTCAGCTTGACTTCACAATCTACAGATGTACATGCTACAGTTACCAGGTGAAGCAATGGCCATGCTCTGTGATAAGGAAATGTGAGCCTCACAGCTGTACAAGCTCTTGTGAGATAAGACTAGTGAGGACAAAATAAGCACAGTGAAAAGATACAGTGCTGTGTTTGCATCCAGAATCCTTGAGGGCTTGTAGAGTTTGCAAAATCTCAGCTCTGCTGCTGGGTGATGGCCTGTGGTTGAGTTATTACGAAGTGAGGACTAGCAGCTCCAATATTTTTGCCATTACCAGTAGAAAACCATAGGTTTTAATTGTCATGGCAAAGCAGGGCATCAGGACCTCTCAGCTTGTGTTGACCAGAGCCAAAACTTTGTCCTGTGTCCAGCAGTTTCATGTCTGTGGCCTTTCCAGCTATAGTTTCAGCTTTGTGAGTGCCAGAGCTAAGAAAGGGCTGGAAGCTTTGGGATGTTGGTGCATCACAACTCTGGGGCTCACTGTGATAAACCACATTGTTGTGTCAGCTGAGAATGGGGAAAGTACATGAGCACCTAACTACTCAGCAGTGGGAAGAAAGCAGAAAATGGCCAAAATGATGTAACCTAAGTGTCCCCAAAGTCTCCCTTCCAAGGGAAGAGAACCTCCTTCCTTCCCTACGCTTTCCTTCATCCTGCAAACATCATATTCACCCTGGCAAGACGTCAGCATAGTGGTAACTCACCTGATTGGATGCTGGGGTGATTAGCATGTATGGTACTCTGCAGTACTCTTCTAACAGAATTTGAAGCAGCTTGATTAAGTGTGGTTTAGGGAGTCTCAGAAAACCTGCTTGTGACATCATTGTATTTTAGACATACCTTGATTTAATGAGTTTTAGTCTTCTCTAAGTATTGTCTTAAATGTACTTATAGCATAGACTGACAGGGTATGTCTGAAAGGGGAAAATCTTTGTTAAGGCAACAGATCATAGTCTGTGTCATTCTCTATCCTGCATATACATTTTAAACTTTCTCTAACTCTTGTAAATTTTTTTTTTGGGGCCATTCTGGCTTGTGGAGGATGAACTTTAAGTAGCTACTTGGATGTACAATTCCCCAGTGAGCTAAATATGCACGTAGGTGTTCTCTCAACTTAGAGGGCATTCTCAGCAGAAGTGCCCAAGGCTTTTATGGTTTGCAAGATACACATTGTAATACTCTTAATTGTTATTTTGTGCTGTGGTGGACAGATACTTCTCTATGGTTTCTGACTGAGGAAAATTTATCTCAGTAAGAAACTACCAAGTCTAACAGTTCTGTCTCCTCCCTGAAGATAAATTCTTTAGAACAAGTACCTGTGGGGTTTTAATCATTTAACCATTAAAAGAATGTTTTAACCGTTTAAAGGATAATTGTGACAGCAAACAGTGGAAATACTTACTTCTACTTTCAGTCTACCATCAAAAAGGTAAAATAAGGAAATATAGAAGTAATTCACAAGGTCACTGAAAGAATTGATTGCTGTTTGAAGAATGCATTGAAATGTGTGAGTCAGTGCTATTGGGAGGATCAGATCTCATAACTAGTGTTTTATTAGGTGGATATGTGTTCAAATATGACAGACGGCTCAAGTGAAACTTCAGGATGTCATTTAAGTATGTACTTAAAGTAAGCCTTTCCTATATAGGTATGGGGATCTTTTAAAAAATAAACTTTGTATGAGTTTAATGCACAAAGAAGAAAGGAATAGTTTTGAAGATTTTCATGTTTATTTTCTGGTTTTAATTTGAGACTTGAATTTTTTGGAGACTTCATCTCTGGTAGCTTAGTTCTGCAAGAAGATTAAGTATGCTACCTTCCTTTACACTGCTGTGATTCAGAGGCTTCACTCTGTATGTGGGTGTGTATTTAGAGGAAATCCTTTCGTGTCCTGAGCCATCATGCCACACTCAGACATGTCCTTTCCTTTTGCCTATCTTCTGGAACACAGGACATGCTCTACTCCAACTGAGCCTCCAGCACTTGCCTCAGCTGTGCCTGCAGCATCTGGGGCTGCAGGTCAGCAAGGTCAGGGACTGCACCACCACCTGGGTGAGGCCTGCTGGTTTGACCTTGTCTCCATGGACCTACCCAGTGCTCACTGCACCAAGCCTGACTCAGTTTCTGGCTTGACTCTGGACCACTTGGGCTGGTGTCTGAAGCCTATGTGGTGTCTCTCAGCCTGCTTCAACCATTGCTCTCCCTGCCCCCAAGGGATCTGGCAGCCATTGCTGTGCCCTGGCAGAGTGCATTTGCAGCCCTTGCCCACTGCCCTACCTGCCATGGAAATGTTACTGTGCATTTAGTAAGAGAATGTGGTGTAAAAATTTAGTTTGTGAAGACATTCACTTAGTTGCCATTTGAGCATTAGGATTTATTTTTAAGTGAAATACATTACCAGCTAGCTATAAATTTAATAGAACATAAAGCTCTTTTCACTCACTTGTGATTTTATGACAAATATGTTAACCAAGGCCCTGTCATGCAGGGAGTGTTTTTGAGAGGGATTAATTAATGTGAGGATAGCATTCTTCCTGGGGGAGAAGAAAGACAATTTCATGGCTTCAGGAGTCAGTGTTGGCTGAGGAATACATGATCTGGTTGCAGATTAGCAAAGCGTGCTATGTTGTTAGGTCAGGAGTGGCCAACTTCATTCCCTCCTCCAGTACTGAACACCTTAATTAGAGGAACCTTGCTGCAGCTTCTGGCATCTTGAAAGTCGTTGTAGTGGGGTAAGAATTCACAGCCTCCTGAAGTAAGTTCCAGGGTTCTGGTTTCCTAGATGAAAAGGAAATTTCTCAGAACACTGAATCACAATTAGTGAACCACCATGCAGCGGTTATTGACAATCCCCTCAGAATATACTGCATAGCGGCAAGATTCTTTCCTCTAATAAGGCCTAGCATGACATAGGCCTCTGTCTGAAGGACCTTTCTGCTTTATTAATCTCATTATGACCACTTGAATTGCTACATCCTTCATAATGATTAAAACATTGGACTCCCTAGTGTGATATTATAATAAGGATGGAGTTCATAGAACACAACATCATATTGTTCTGCAAAGCCTGTCAGCAAGTGGAAATATAAACCAAACTCCTCCCCAGGATTTCCCTGCTGTTTCCCAACCTCAACAATTTTACATCTTTGCCCATATATGCAGGTTACAGAATCTCATGAAGAATTCTCTTGTGGATGCTATTGTTTTGTGTATTAAAATCTTTAAACACAGATGCCTTTTGCAGCAGTTTTGAAAGGAGTATGGTTTACTTAGTTATGTGAATCAGGAGGTTAAAGCTGACCACTTACAGTATTATTTCATCTTCCCACAATGTGTTTATTTTTAGGAATGACTGAAGCTCAGCATACTAGCCAATTCCAATTTGACAAGTTACGTATTTTCTTTTGTTCCCTGCACTTCTCCTGTACTTGAAATTTTATAAGTTGTTCTTGAATGTACCATTGTTCAGTAGGAGGATATAATTAAATGCTTTAAAATTATATAATTATACATGTTTTCATTAAAAAAAAATAAATCTTAATCTCATATTCAAAACCCCTAAAAAATCTTGAATGAAATTCAGACTCCATCTTCTTTGTAAGTGGTAAAGCCACTCTTTCTTTTCCAGCGACCCTGCAGAAAAGAAACTCTTGCCATTCTTCAGCATGAAGGCCTAGAATAAATCATAATGTGTACTGGCCAAGCAATCTGGAGGCATGGAATGAGTAAGTAACTGGAACTGAAAATAATCATTTTACTTCAGGTCTTCCTTGTCTGTTTTTTCAGCTGAGTGGAAGGGGTTGCCATCTCCCACAAAATTACTGAATTTCACATTTCCCTGGTTCAAGATAAATTTCTGTGGGTACAATTGCTGCCTCAAATGCCTTCAGCGTTGGCTCTGCTCAGCATGATGTTGTGCCATCACTTATCTGTCTCAACACCAGAACCCCAGTGACTGCAATTAACTGCATTTTCAGTTACCTTTTTTATGCTCTCCTTTTTGGTCTAATTATCTGTCTAATAGATACATCCAATTCCCTGTGCTATGTGTTGTTTCCTAATCTTGGGAAAAGCAGGAAGGGAGCACAACAGAATACTGCGTAATTAGGAAAAAAGATTGATATTTGAGTGCAATTTAAAAAAAAAAAAGTGGAGAAATTTCTGCTTTTGAAACCTGGGAAGTGTTCCACTGTGACTCAGGAAAGCTGAAAGATAATTTTTTTTAGTAATACTGATCTACAAGGGACTTTGTCTAGGGATAGAAATCTGCTGTCCTTTCAGATAGGCTGCTTTTCAAATCACTGTTTTACTGGTATTTGGACTTTGAGTCAAATCTTGCTTAGAATGTTGCCTTTGCCTTACTATTTGCAATAATTCTCCTGTTCAGAATTAGTAAGGGAGTGGCAAAGAAGTACCTTCAAGCCTCGAATAGAGAAGTGGAATCTAATGGTTACTGAGGTAAAAACAGAGGACCAACAGGCTAAACTGTGACCACCTATTGCAAGAAAGAAAAACTGCTGAGATACACTAAGAGATTTGTTCTGAGGGTCAGTTTTACCAGAATTTGTTTTATAACATCACTTTCCTGTGATGCTGATTGAGAGTATCTTACGCACTGAACTCAACAAACAATTCACTTATTTATGAAGTGTGAAGGATTGCAAGCTTTTGGAAGCTTTATGGTTTGGTAATTACAGCATTGGCATTCAGTTGTCAAGCCAACTGACTTTCTCTCTGTGCATAAGGTTAGATGTGTTGGTTTGGCGGATTGACTCAGATGCCAACAATGAGCTCCACTTCCATATTTCCACTTAGCTTTCATGTTCCATTTTAATTTCATCCTTAACTGTTAAAAGTCCTTCTGCTTCATCCTGTGACAGAGAAACAAGTGCATCATTATAAAAGGAATTATATGTTTAATTCTAAAGGAAGGTTTTCAGAAGGAAAGTCATGGATGGAATAAATGTATCTAGGGTTTATTTTCCTGTTCTCGTTTCTTAGTAAGACTGTTCAACCTAATATTGTAACTGCTCTGATGAAAAACCAAGGTGGTAACTCCTCATTCACCTTGTGGAGTTTGAAGAAAGGAGAGACTTGAGGCTCAAAATTGTTTGTTGCTGTGATGGATTTTTATTTTGTTTTTCTTCCAAGTGTCCCTAAAATGGTGACCATTTCACATACATGGCAGAAGCAAATGAAATATCTAGTCAATGACAAAACCCAACCAAATGCAAGGTGTATTGGTCTGAAAGTTGATATAGATTAAGATTGTAAGGATATTTGCTTACTTCACTGTGAGCTAGTATCTTTTACCTAAAATAATGGGACATAGTAGACAAAAGAGGATTTTTATTGATAGTCTCAACAAAATGAATAGCTAAAATGGGGACATGAAGTGATTCTGTACATTAGTTATAAATGCTGAACCGGATCTTACATAGCACTATCTTTATTCTATCCATACAATAAAATTTCTCTTCAAAACCTTTTCAGGCTGTTCCACATTGTGCAAAATTAATAATCAATATTAATTTTGATATCCAGGCGAAGACTGTTAATAACAATGAAAACTGTTTATTAACATTAAATCTCATCAGAAAACTTACTTACAATGTTTGAAATGCATGGTTTGGATTCTTATACACACAGGGAACAGGCAAAACTAGAACGCTTGAAGAAATAACTAGCAAATGCAAACATTAAACTTAAAACTGGAAAGAAGTTCTTAGTTTCAATTGTACTGCTTGCCCACCTGGGGACTTGAGAGGCTTCTTTGTGCTACTAAGGCAAAAAGACCCAAGAGAATATAGTTACAGAATTTCTTAGGAACGCTTTGAATATTTACTCACAAACTAGTATCAGACAGTACCCAAAACATGGAGGGAATTTTGTCAATGTCTTGAAAGTCATTGCAGGCAAAGCAGAGAATAATGAGACAGGGCAGAGCAGGCAAAGCAAAGGTAAAAACAAAAGCCGAAAACTGTGACAGAAGCATATTTACTGTTTTACCTGAATGTGATGACCACCTTAGCCACACAAATCCACCAATCAGAATGTCACTTTGCCAAACCTGACCATAGTAGGTGAAGTCAGGAGCTTGCTTTCCCTTATTTGGGAGGAATAAGTCTGGGCAAGTCTTGGGCCCTCAAAGTGGGTGTCTCCAAGCCTTTTGTCTTCTCCCTGCACTCTGCTTCCTCCCCTCAGCAGAGGGAAGGGACCCTGGGATCATGCTGGGCAACCCAGGACATGTATCTTCCACAACACAGGCATTTCATTGCCAGAAGTTTACTTGTGGGAAACTAATCTGTAAGCCTTTCGTTGTCCAGGAAAGCCATATTGAATATTTTTGGAGTATTTCTGCTGATTTAGGGCTTAATTTCTGTAAGTACTGTCAGTGGTGTAAGGAGAACATGGCTGGAACACTTCACTTTGTTACATGCCTAAGGAGTGGTTGAGTTTGCTATAGTATTCTGCTGTATGATTTCAGAAACATTTTACCTAAAGTTGTAATTAGTGTTTTAAAATTGCTTGGAGGACAAGGAGAAGGCTTCGAGGAGACCTTATAGTAGCCTTCCAGTATCTGAAGGGGACCTACAGGAAGGCTGGGGAGGGACTATTGACAAGGTCTTCTAATGACAGGACAAGGGGCAATGGGTTTAAACTAGAAGAGGGGAGATTTAGACTGGATGTTAGGAGGAAGTTCTTTCCAGTGAGGGTGGTGAGGCACTGGCACAGGTTGCCCAGGGAGGTTGTGGCTGCTCCCTCCCTGGAGGTGTTCAAGGCCAGGTTGGACAAGGCCTTGAGTAACCTGTACTGGTGGAAGGTGTCCCTGCCTATGGCAGGGGATTGGAACTAGATGATCCTTGAGGTCCCTTCCAATATTACCATTCTATGATTCTGTGTCATGCTGGCTATGCAGGCTGATCATGTGGAGGCATTCAGAGCCTGTTCCTGGTAAACTTGTGGCAGGCAGTTTCCAGGATACAACAAGGAAGTGAGCAATGGCAGCAGGCAGCAGCAAGTGGCAAGCATGAATACAATGGCACTGCATGCTGTGTCACCTGCTCATCTCCTCCTATTAATACAGCCCAAGACTAATGGGCCCTTGGACATAGAATAGCCAATCAAAATGGTAGTTAGCCAAGCCTGACCATATTAGGTGAAGGCATAGGCTTGCTTTACCCTTTTTAGGGCAGAACACAGGCCTTGCACAAGGCAGGCACAAGCTAAGCCTGTGTACCTTGTTTACCACAGGATGCAAACAAGTCTGGGCAAGCCAGAGTCCTCAGACTCAGTGGCTCCAGATTCTTTTTCCTCTTTCCTGTGGTTGCTTCTCCCCATAGCAGGAGGAGGGCAGAAAAACATGTCTGGGCAAACCAGGGCATATATAAACCTATTTTGGCCTGCTTAGGCCTGTCACAACAGACAGTCTGCTGTAGTTCAGATCACAGCAGTTTTGTGAGTGTGCACGTGATGATTTTGCAGTGCACTCTAAAGTTATCTGCTCCAGTAGAGTAGTAGATCATACTTTATCACTCTGATTAAACTCTGAGCAAACAGGGTGGAGTATTTAACTCTGTACCCAAGTTTCTATGGAGGTTTTCTGGCAGGAGAAAGCTAAACCTCCAAGCTAAACCTTCAGGCTCTGGTAAGCACTGGATTTGACGCAGACATGTACACTGGTTATCTCCTTAACCTGTGTCCCCTGATGTAGTAAGTCTCTATATCCTGCTCATTCATTTCTCATGACTCCTGTTACGTCCTGCTTCCCTGGATCTTCTCTCTTCATTAATCTCCAAAACCCTTGACACATATTGTTTACATGATTTGTTGGTGCTCCTTTCACACACCCCTTTCTCTGTTTCTAAGGTTTACTTGACACCATCTCTTTCCCCCCTTGCAGCTCCTTCCAGACTTCTTGCAACTCTCACAACACAGGATGATCTTTGCCCCTTCTAGTTTCTTCTGGTATTGCTCTGATGTGATTTTGTCCAAGATACAAGGTGAGTTAGATTGAATGGCACCTGAAAGAGTTACAGTCCTAGTATGAAAAAACTTCAGCACTCATGGCAATTGTTCCTCAACATCTGCATAACTAGCTCTCACTAAATTTAGTTTTTCACATTCTAACTTCATGAATATATATGCCAAGTAGGGATAACTTCTCCTTTACTTCAAACTACCACTGAGTTCCATGAAATTGAGGAGGACAGGACCTAACTGTTAATGTAATTTGTAGTCCCTTTGGGACAATGAACAGACTTTTTCTGTTAAATCCACCTGTTTTCACTTCTGTAGCCTTGTGATTATTCTGACGGAGAGCAGAGGAAGATGTAGTAAAAACCATCAGAATTGTAGTGCCTAATTGGCTTTTTGTGTAGTTTTGTTCTCTACTTCTTACCTGCTCATGTAAATAGGCACTAAGAGCTCTATTAAAAAGTTCTTTGATCAGGGTCAATGAATTATCAAAACCAGTGAACAGAAAGTTCAACGGGCAACCAGATGCTTGGAAGAAATGAGCACCATTTGGCAGTGAACTACTTTTAACCCAGATTTAATTACAATATTCATTACTTCAGAGACTAGAAAAATTTAATATGACACTCTTAGGGGACCAATAGTAATAAAATAATGAAGGAAAAATTATAAAATATCAGCCAAGTGAGAGAGTCGATCTGTATCAGTAAAACAAACTATCATTATTAAAGCAGTCGCTTAATTTCAAATTTGTGATTGTTCTCTGTAGCCCATAGAGAAAAAGGATAAAAAGAAAAAACCTGAAATATGTCTAAAAAAACTGAAAAAACCCCCCCATGGATATGTATCTATCTGTACTTCTGCTGGATGATGAAGGTGGTTATTCTGTTAGTTAGGAGTTCTTTGTGCTGATTTGAGTCAATCTTGCTGTAATCAGTAGAACTTTTAATTCCTTATTGTACTAGTACCATTACTATCACACCAATGCTAAATCCCAACCCATCTGGTGAGAGACAGAAGAGCCCGAAGGTCGAAGGCTGCTTTTGCAAAGCACGCCTGATGCCTAGTCATAACGTCCATCCTTGCACATTGTAGGTAGTTACTACTCCATTTTGTTTTAGCACAAGTAATTTACATGTGAGCCACTTGGATTATGCAGCAGCAGAATGTTTTAAGCTTTTATTCTATTATAATTTCTGTAGAACTTGTTTATATCTTTATTTCATGATAGCAAATACATTTTCCTAAATTGTGTATCAGCTCTGGGTACCTCATCAGCTCTAGGTACCTCATAAATTGTAAATCTAACTCAGCGTCAAAAAGTTGTTTGTCTGAAACCACATCAGTCCTGGCATTAATATTCTTATTTTCGCTCTTCAGTGAGGTACTGACACTGATCCATTACTGTGTATTAAAGACACACCTTTTGTAGATCATAGAATTGTAGAATGGTAAGGTTGGAAGGGACCTCAAGGATCATCTAGTTCCAACCCCCTGCCATAGGCAGGGACATCTCCCACCAGTGCAGGTTACTCAAGGCCTCGATAATATCACATGGACACCGAGTGGTTGCAGGTGCTCTTTCCTGCTGTTACATATATCAAACTCCTGATACTGTCATCCTCTGTAAACAGTTTAGGCCTTTCTGAAGTGCTCTCATTGATCTCAGCAAGGTTTTATAGTAACCCACCAAAGAGAACAAAGGGTACTGCTTCTTAAAACAGCATTATCAGTACCACTTTTACAGCTTGGCACTTCATCGACTTTAGTCTGTTCTGCAGACCACACCTGTGGTGCATCGTTCTTTCCCACACTGCAGTAGCTACATTTTGAAGTACATTTTGAAGGCTGGAATATCACAGTATCATCAAGGTTGGAAGAGACCTCAAAGATCATCAAGTCCAACCTGTTACCACAGACCTCAAGACTAGACCATGGCATCAAGTGCCACATCCAAACCCGCCTTGAACATCTCCTGGGACAGTGACTCCACCACCTCCCTGGGCAGCCCATTCCACTTAAAACCACCTTTCTTTCCTATCTGAAAGACTATTTGTGTTGTCGTTTCTGAAATAACTACTTTCTAGGTAGCGTTGTTTTATCAGTCATTTCAGTTAATTTATTGACTATGTAATTTACTATTCATACTGCACAAGGCATTTTCTTTGCTATGTACATATATGTGTAAGAGTAACGTTAGTACTGTGATTTCTATCATCTTACTCTCTCACTGTCAAGTGCTTCATTTAGAACAGCATGTCTAGGGGGCAAGATTGCTTAGTTTCCTTTGATCAGATTTCAAAATCTACTTAATGACTTAGGTCCACAGAGGCACACCTCTGGTGCGACAGGAGTTCTACAGAAAGCGTTGGGCATGCAAAGAAGTGCACCAAGATAATTTTGTTTTCAAAGGCTGCTCCTGAAAATGCAGTAGATTCAACTTAAACAAGTGGAGAAATACAGAAACAAAATATTGTAGCAATCACCTTTTCTGCAGCAATGGCATATTTCTGCTGGGAAAGCAAGCCCATGCTTTATGCTCCTCTATAAATCTGCATTAGCCAAAGCAGGAGGGAAGTAAGCAGAACATAAAAAGGTGGTAAACACAAGTAATTTTTAATGAACAGTCTTTAGATTGTTGTGTTTGAAGAAAACATTTGCAATGGAAATTCCTGAAGCCATGAGCTCTGGGCTCAGTAACACTTCACTTATGAAAAACTATAAAGTGTCTATATTTTCCCCACAGCCAGATATCAATCTCGTTTATAAATGACAGTAAGCAACACTTAGACCCAAATACAGATTCAGCAATCTCTCTGAAGTGAAATTGCCTGTGAAAGAGAGATCTTGAATTAGACTTGCCAACTTTACTGAAGGTTTTGTGGACCTCTATGTATCACAGTATCACCAGGGTTGGAAGAGACCTCAAAGATCATCAAGTCCAACCTGATACCGCAGACCTCAAGACTAGACCATGGCACCAAGTGCCACGTCCAAACCCGCCTTGAACACCTCCAGGGACGGTGACTCCACCACCTCCCTGGGCAGCCCATTCCAGTAGCCAATGACTCTCTCAGTGAAGAACTTTCTCCTCACCTCCAGCCTAAACTTCCCCTGATATAGCTTGAGACTGTGTCCTCTTGTTCTGTCACTGGTTGCCTGAGAGAAGAAGGTAACCTCCCTCTGGCTACAACCTCCTTTCAGGTAGTTGTAGACTGCAATAAGGTCTCCCCTGAGCCTCCTCTTCTGAAGGCTAAACAATCCCAGCTCCCTTAGCCTCTCTTCATAGGGCTTGTGCTTGAGGCCTCTCACCAACCTCATTGCCCTTCTCTGGACATGCTCAAGCACCTCAATGTCCTTCTTAAATTGAGGGGCCCAGAACTAGACACAGTATAGAGCCTAAATTATGGGAAAACGTTTTTCCAAATATGTTGCATTCCACGTGTATGTTCACCTGTATACAGGCCTCAGAGTGCAGCTTATTTGCTTCAGTTCACATTATTTTGCTTCAATAATTTATTAAAAATAAAAAAACACTTCATTCATTCTGAGGAAAGCATCATCTGAATAAATGAATAAATAAATAAATGAATTTATGAATAAGTTCAATCATGACAGTTGACAAAAGAAATCAAGGTGTGCATTGTCTCAGAAATTAGGCTAACAATATTTTTCAAAGAACAAGTTTACAAGATGGGAGGAAAATGGAACACAGGGTGACTACACAAGACTGACTTTCCATTAGCAATATTGTAACTTCAGTGTAATCTGTTTCTTTACTTCCTTATCATCCATGTGAAAAACATTACTCACAAGACGTAAGATGTCAGCAGTTCTGGAAGAATGAGGAAGAAAAAATTATTTCTAAAAGCAAAAAGTTACCCTGGCGTGTTCAAAGAGGACAGGTGCCTTAGGATGCTGAAATGCAACTGACCTTGGGAGCTTCTTAATATTAATGAAACAAAAAAGAGAAGACAACGCTTAGACCAAGTTCATTAAACCCAATATTTGAAAAAGAAAAAACAAAATCCAAGCACATTATAAGGAAAGGAAATACAAAGTCAGTTACATTAGGAAGGTAGGTTTGTCATTCTTCAGTGGGGTCTTGAAGGAAGTTTTGGGAGACTGAAGTAGATTTTCAAAACTGGAAAACCAGAACCTCTTCCTGGGAAAAGTAAATGTCTTAAGAGCATAGGCTCTTTCATTCATGCTCGGTGTGGCATTTGAACTCAAACACAGATTAGTCAGTGCTGACTTGCTTAGATCCTTGCCAGTGGTATCTAAGAACATGAGAGACTAAATACTTTTAAGTTTGGTAGTGGGTTACAGTCATACCATGGTAGGCCCCAGTTGTAGCCTTGCACAACTTTACTTTGTACTTGTTGGTAGCACAGATTCTATGATACCAAAACAAGCATCCGTAAACTTAGTCTTTGTAGGCTTAGGCTTAGGCTTCTCCCATTTACTCCACTTGGATTATCAGGTGAGTGAAGCTATCAGAAAAAAAAACACTAATGAAAAAAAGGTTAAGTACTATTTGGATAAATATCAGTGAAGAAAATGGATAGAAAGAACTGCATCTGAATTTCTAATCTGAATGTTATATTGAAGCTGATCTTACAAATGCATAGATCTAAGATGTAAAAGCATGAGTAGTATTAACGATGAAAACCTCACCGGTGTTGCTCGTACCGTAGCAGTCATGTAGAGAGGACTTGTTTCTAGCTTTTGATGCAATGTATTCTGCTTACTGCCTGAGTGAAAATGTGTGTGAGGTATAAAACCAGTTGATTAACACAGAGGAATTTCAAACCTATAACTAAATGAGCTGTCTTTGGACTGATTTATCTTAACAGCTTTATTCCAGCTATTTCTCCTGCAAAATAAAGTCTAGTTTTGAAGAAAAGTCCAGGGAAACATATCTCTCTATTGCAAAGAAGTGACTATGCCTTTCTGATCTCTTTTTATCTTCTATTCTCCACTTTTGTTTTCTTTTTCCTCTGAGGCTACAGATACAGTGCAGAATAGTAATGAGGCAAAATTCAGCATAAATTAAGGCAGTCATTTGCAGATAACTGCTTTGGTCTCTAATCAGCCGAAGAGTGTTTATTTTCAATAGATGAAATTGATTCTAGTCCGTTCTCTGTAGATTCTATATGAGTCATCATCTGGTATTGGTCTGGGTTTTTAAAGGCACATCTTGGCTTTAAACATAACTTCTCTTGTGTCTAGCTTTGCTCTTTTCTGTTAAAGATATTTTGTGGATACCTAAGGATTGAGGGGAGCCTCTAAAATTGCAAAGGTCATGCATAAAACTTGTATGTGCTATCAATTCCTATTTAGCAAATATGAAAGACAGTGGTCAGGCATTGGAATCAGGTGGTGACAGAGTCTCTGTCCCTGGAGGTGTTCAAGAAATGTGGACAAGGCATTTTGGGACATGGTTTAATGGCCTTGGTGGTCTTAGGCTGACGGTTGGACTTGATGAGTTTTTAGGTTATTTCCAAGCAGAACAATTTTATGATTCTGTGTTAAGCACTCTGAGAAGGTTTGCAAAGTTCATCTTAAATACAGAATTACATTCAAATAAATTAAACTGTCTTGTATGCAAGACTTTTATCTGTCACCACAAGATAAAAAAACCTGTGAATCATATTGTAGTGTTCTAAACCTTTCCATGACAGACATCAGGAGAGACATAGTGACTACAATTGTCAGAAACTTAGTTATTAAACTAATTGGAAAGTTTTTGTTGTATACAGTAACCAACTCATAGTTATTTGATGAATTAAATAACAATAGCAATTCTACCAGTCAAGATTTCATTCTACAGGCTTTATTTAAATTACTAACACTAAATTTGAAGTATCACAGTATCACCAGGGCTGGAAGAGACCTCAAAGACCATCAAGTCCAACCTGTCACCACAGACCTTAAGACTAGACCATGGCACCAAGTGCCACGTCCAAACCCGCCTTGAACATCTCCAGGGACGGTGACTCCACCACCTCCCTGGGCAGCCCATTCCAGTAGCCAATGACTCTCTCAGTGAAGAACTTTCTCCTCACCTCCAGCCTAAACTTCCCCTGGCACAGCTTGAGACTGTCCTCTTGTTCTGGTGCTGGTTGCCTGAGAGAAGAAGGTAACCTCCTCTTGGCTACAACCTCTTTTCAGGTAGTTGTAGACTGCAATAAGGTCTCCCCTGAGCCTCCTCTTCTGAAGGCTAAACAATCCCAGCTCCCTCAGCCTCTCTTCATAGGGCTTGTGCTTGAGGCCTCTCACCAACCTCGTTGCCCTTCTCTGGACACGCTCAAGCACCTTAATGTCCTTCTTAAATTGAGGTGCCCAGAACTGGACACAGTACTCCAGGTGTGGCAGTTAAAGTTAAAGAACTCATTCAGACTAGAACAGACCTAGGGAATAGCAGAGAAGCAACCAAATGCTCCCTGTCACTTTTAGTGAACTATTCAATAAGTAGTATTTTGTGGGTTTTTTTTCCAAGTCTGTATTCCCATTGTCAGAAAGGATATGATGACTGGGCAGGAAGTGGTCTATGCTGCTAAAACTATGATAATGGGTTGGCATAACCATGACTTGTCGACTTGTCTGTTCATTTTCAGATTCCAGTAATCATTATCTTACATAATAAGAATTACATAATGGCAAAATTCAATCAAGTTAGAATAAAAAATGCCACATCAATCCACAGCAATATAGATTAAAACAATCCTGAGCAACCAAAAAACCTTTAGTGGGAAAAATGTTTCAATTGATTGAGGAGCTGCTGCCATGGAAAATGGAGTGCCTCTAGTAACAGCAGCCATAAAGTAAAAACTCTTTAAAAGTTCATTTTAGTTTAGAATGTACAGAAATATATTACAAAGATATGACACTTGTGACACATTTCATTGAGATTACTACTTTGGTGCCAAATTATTTTGTTCATATTTTATAGTCTTAAAAATTATAAATGATACAACACTATCAAAGCAGTAATCTCTATACTTATTAACTTTGTGTATTTAATGAAATTAAGGGGCTCTGTAACTTTGATTCAATAATGGTAGTACAGCTAATTAAATATATTTTGATCTACTAACGAGTGACTCAAATCATTATTCAGATTTTTGGTCACATTCCAATACATTACCTAATCAAGCCTGTAGGTACTACTAATTTGTTCAAACAAACAGCATTGTACATTCCCCTCATTTAACTAAATATGTTAATGAAGTTCTTGTTATCTTCAACATTGAAAACAGACATGTCAAACTCTCTATTAGTTGAGTAAAATCCCTATAATCTTGCAACTTTGCCTCTTTATGGTCAGGTATATTCAAAACCTCCAGAGTAGCCAAATTAATTCCACTGTATAATAGTCACTGGTTTAAAATTTGACTTTCACCTCATTCCAATTCTCAGAACCAATTAGCACACTTTATGACACCATTTGGTACAGCTCCAAGTTTACAACCATATCACTGCACTTCATTATTACTTTATTTAAACAGTCTAACTTAGACCCTTGCCACTGTAAGGTGGTCTACTATCAAGGTCTGGAGATATTACACCTATTAAACAGATGTCAACACTACAGATTTTTAATTAGCTGTTCCTATTTTGTAGCATTTGCTCAAGCTCCTGAGTACTGTAACCATTTGGTGCCAGGCAGATATGATGTCCTTCAAATTGGACAAGAGGACCGAAGAGGTCATGAGAATGAAAATAACAAAAGGTCCCAGTAAGGTTTAAAAGGGGAATAGTTACAAGACACCTCAGGTAATAGCTTGACAGTGTAAATGTGGCACAAAAATAGAGGTTTGTAGTCCATCGCTATCCTTTAAGTTTGTCCTTGGCTTTCAAGCACACAGAAACCAAGAGATTTTGATAAATATCTTGATCTTTTAACTTGCAATCTGATACTATGAAAAAAAAAAATTTAAATCCTTTTATTGAGGTCCAAGAAAGTAGTCAGAAGAGCAGATTAAACATGCTGGACAAGTCCTACACCTCACCTACCTTTTCCTCAACCTAGAAGATTTGAGGGCAGTTTAAAGGACAGTTTAACATAAATCCATTTGCAGTTCTGGTTTAGCTAGGAGCCTGAAGCCTGGTGGGGTGGGTATCTACTTCTCATAACTCTCTGAACTGACAGAAAGCTTTCCCAACCACTTCACATCTCTCTCCATATATCCAGCTTTCTGAAGCAGTATAACTCTGTGCTACTGGAAAAACAACCTGGGGACTGAGCAAGACATTTCTGGTAAACAACTATCTCACTCTTGCTTTTTCTGCTTTAGCTTTGTCAGTCCAAAAAGGCTCTCCACGATAACTTCTGTTGCAACATTTCAGACCAGTTTATAATCATGTCTAGAAAATAAAGTCTTAAGTTTACCCTTTGGAAAAGAAATTTAATAAACAATTTTGTTGAGCTGCATCAACGTGAAAGATATGAAATATTGCATTAAGAAGCTGAAATGAAATATCTCCATTTTCCCCATGTATTTCCTACCAACTGTACTTCTCGGTTTACATTTTAAGGAGAAAATATATTGACATCTACAAAGGATCTGGAAATACAGCAGTTGTACTTCTCAAACAGCAAAAATTATAGGTGTCTAAGGGAAATTAAGCTAGTTATCATTGTGTTGCTGGATAAGTCTGGATAATGAGTGACAAATGTATTAAAAGCTTGATTCTTGACCCATTGCTAAGGCAGCCAAGATGAAAATATTTTTAAGCTGAGAATAGTCAGAATTGTATATATGTGTGTGTGTGTGTGTATATATGTGTTTATATAAAATTCTTGGGACTGCTGACTGTCAAAGTGTCAAAGGCTGTAAAGTGGCACTTGGGGGTTTTGTTTGTTTGTGTGTTGGTTTTTTGTTGTTTTTATTTTATGTGACAGTGAAGGAATCTACTTGCATACACTATTAGAATCTATGAAAAATATTAAATACATTTACCAATGCCACAACCCCCCCACTACTTTATTTTTGTTAAGTCCTCCTTTTTTTTTAGAAATATATAAGTAATAACAAAAAACTTTACTTAACTTCTATGACTCTTTCATCTCAGGGAAAAGCCAGTTTGACTTTACTCATGCAACATCATGAGAAAGAGTGAAAAAAACAGTGGTCATCAGGGCCAGGCTTCTTCCTGCAGTCTCATACCATGATGCAGGCAAAATGAGGAGGACTCTGCTATACACAGTCTTTCACCTTTTAAAGATAGGAAGTGTAAGTGGTGATGGAGCTTAATGAAATTCCTTAATTCCTGTAAGGGTCATGTTCTTTCTAAGGCACCATTCAGTCACAGGATCTAGCCCAGCAGCACCTGAATGGCAATCCATGCACTCTGACCAATGAACAAGAGCTGCTATGATA
Source organism: Eubucco bourcierii (assembly GCA_013396675.1). NCBI lineage: Eukaryota > Metazoa > Chordata > Aves > Piciformes > Ramphastidae > Eubucco > Eubucco bourcierii. Next base: position 68,154 of record VWZE01005088.1, on the reverse strand, counting down.
GCAAGATCAGCACTTAGAAGAGGAGAGGAGAGGCAATTGCACCACTGAACGAGACTCTATCTTTGTGGCCTTTTAAAGGCAAGTGCCAGGATGAAGGCAGCATCCTTCTCTAAGGTGATGAAACATTAGTTCTTTCCCCTGCAGAGAGTGCAAATTGTAGCTGAGGAAGAGATAAATGAACTCAAAATAGGCAAGATTCACTACCATAAAGGTCTTGTGAAGTTCCTAACTCCCATGTGGAGTTTCAAATTATTTTTTCAGAGTTTTATTCATACTAAAATTCAAGAGCATGTAAATTTTGGAAGGAACTGCACAGTCTTACTGAATATGTTTCAAAGAACTAGCACAATACAGCTAAGCTTTTAAAGACATCATGATCCACAAAAGCCGAAACTTTTATTTTTACTCTATTTTCTGAAGTCAGCGTGAATGCTCTGAGTCTTTGCATGCTGTTTTCTTTCTTTGCCTTTCAGTTTCTCCTTACAAAAGGTTTTGTAACTTAGTGATGCATTTCCATCAAACTTGAACATGATTAAGATTTTCAAGAGACTCAAATATCTATAGCTGCTGTGAAAGAAAGGTACCCTGAAAGAGTCAGTGACAAGACCTTTTCCTGCTGGAGGAGAAATCTTGATGTGTGACTTTGCATTCTCTCTGACCAGATAATCCCAATGAATGCAACTTGATACACTTACAAACTGGAGCAAAAATTGAAAATTGAAATGAGTTTACTGTGAGACACAGATGCATTGGAATGTTTGTAATTTCAAATAGAACTCTTTTTTTTTCCCTTATCTAAATGACTTTGATTTTATACTGAAGATCCGATATTGATCTTTCCCCTACAGGTAAAATATTCAAGTTGCCTTCCTATATATGTTGTTTTTACTTTGCTATGTCATGTAGCTACGTTGAACTTTCAAAGGCATTAAAAATCCAGAAGATAATTATTTCTCAAAATTGTAAGCATTAAAATCTATGAAACACACACACATATATATATATTTTACTTTCTTAAGGAAAAATTAAATAGGTCATTCAAATTGTAATTGCCTACATATAGTTGCAAAGGTTTCAAAAAAGCACACTATGGCAAAGTAGCAACTTGATTTCTAGCTTTGTGGAATATGAAGACATAGGAACAGAATTGTTATTTTAACTGAAACAGGTCTAAAGACATTGACATGTGCTTGTCACCTGGTGACAAAACAGAATGTTCAATGACTGTAGAGTATGCATTGACAAGGGAAATATTTCTGACAAATCTCATCCTCTCTTTTACTTGGAGATGTGGTTACCTAAATTAGCAGTCAGATCACAGAATACAGAATAATTGAGGCTCGAATAGACTTCTGGGATCATCAAGCCCAGCCTATGGCCTAACACCACCATGTGGAGTAGACCATGATACTAAGTGCCACATGCAAGCTTTCCTTGAACACATCCAGGGACTGTGACTCCACCTCCCTTGGCAGTCCATTCCAATGCCTAATTACCCTTTCCATCCAGCCTAGCCCTCCCCTGGCACAGCTCCAGGCCATACTCTCTTGTCTGTCTTTCCACAAGTTGCCTGGGAGCAAAGCCTAATCCACACATTACTACACCTTCCCTTCAGGTAGTTGCTGAGTGTGGTAAGGTCCCCCCTGAGCATCCTCTTCTTCAAGCTAACCAGCCCCAGCTGCCTCAGCCTCTCATCAGACTTCCCCTCCAGTCCCTTCCCCAGTCTCATCGCTGTCCTCTGGCCCCACCCCAACCCCTCAATATCTCTCTTGCAGTGAGGGGCACAGAGCTGCATGCCATCAGTCCAACTGCAGAACTCTACACATACTTTTGGTTTGGTTTTTTTCCCCTAATATATATTGTGTCCATCCTATCTCTCTGTTTCATTTCCTAGAAATACACTGACAGTACACTGCATCCATTCTGCCAGGAAAATTTGAACCTGTAAAAAAAGGCAAAAATCAGGTCAACTGTAAATTTTTGATTGAAAAGTATGTAATGTGAAACAGGCAAGGCAGCAGTGGGGAAAGCTATGGGGAGAGTCAGGAAGTAGGGCAGCAAAGAAAGTGTGTGCACCTCCTATGGATGGTAAAAGGGTCAGGTAGCATACAAAGTGGGTATGAAAAGATCAAACGGTAAAAAGCAATTAACCCCTTGGCATTGGGAATTGGGATTTCCTGACACCAACTGCTAATGTTGGCCTTAAGGGGTTATAGGATCAAATAATAATAAGCCAAGTTCTGAAATAAAAGCTACCATTTTAGGGAGTGAGGAAGGCATTTCAAGTACATTCTGGGCTGACGGACTAGTTTGGTATAAGTGGAAGGGCACAGAGGAGAAATACTCTGAAAGAGAAATGGTAAAAATAGTTTTCTAGATTTAGACTCAAATAGATTCCTTTAAACCTTCTCTTTTTCTTTCTGAATTAAACATACGGTTTTGCCCTGTGTATCTGTGATCTGTGACCTCACCCAGCTCTTCTCTGATACATGGAGAGATTTAGCCTCCATTTTCTGAGCAAGTTCCTACTCATTTTGTGAATAGCTTCTGAACATTGTCTAGATTAGCTGTAGGTGGTTTTCTTAATTACCTTAAACATGATGGTTCTTTTACTTTCCTTCCATACAGCAAAGAGGACGGGGGAAAATGGCAGGAAAAAAAGGCCAAATGACAGTATAGAAATTCTTTAACAAAATCACCAACATTTAATAATCAACCAGTCTGAAAAATTACATGATTCTGATAGTCATATGCCTGAATTTACAGCAATGGGGCTCCTGCTTTCTTTTTCAAAAGGCAAGTTTTTCCATCGTGGCTCAGAACCTGCACTCATTAACTGATATTATACTGTTTAGGTATTTGCTAATTTATGCCTTAGATTATTCTACTGCAGAAAAATAAAACATTTTGTGTATAATAACTACAACATGTCATGCAGCTTTAAATCCAAAAGCAACACCTAATATCCCTCCTTTCTAAGTGGCCTCAAAATCTAGAGAGATTGGAACTGGGAAGTTATGATGTCCTTCTCCAGAACACTGATCCCAAAATGAGTCCCAGAAGAATAATGCTTGGCACCAACTTCCTCTGCCAAAGGTAGTACCCAGCCAGCATTTTGCATTCCTTTTATATGCTCTGCAAAAACATTCTCTCAATGAAATATCGTATCCAGTTCTTTACTGTACTCTTTCTGTTCCTCAGAATTCTTATAAAGAGCTCTTAAATAACTTGTTTCCTGATAGGTTAAAACCTGAGATAAAAGTGAGTGTTTGAGACTATATTGAAGAGTCTAAGAATTATTATCAGGACCTTACCACTCTACGGCATTTCTTCTCCAAAACATATTTCAGAAGTTCCAAGTTAGGAAATCTCAACCTCCTGTGGCCTGAGAATACAATGTGATTTCTTTCAGAATCAAATACCATTAGAATATAGGCTCCCCCTTAGTGTGGACTTCAGTTAACACTTCTGAATTCAACAACATCCTAGGGAGCAGGGAAAGAAACCCAAAAAAATTGACAAGATTATGCATTGAAGGATCAAATTAAGCTTAAAATATGTGAGACATATTTTACAAATTTGCAGTTTATTTGAAGCTCCTCCAAATAGCTCAGAGCCATGCTATGTGAAAGGCTGCATGAAACTAAGCCTCATTTCTTTGAAGTTTGTAGTTTTCATTTGGGTTATGTATGTGTACTGATATACAATGCAAAAGAGCTTCTCAATGAATGTTTTAGTCTCAGGCTACATTGTTGTAGTAAAATGCATCAACCTAACCATTGGTCGAAGTGTAGTTGTCTGTTCTTCTGCCACAACATGACTGTGTATAGACCAGATTAATGTATGTACAAACCTGATCACAGAGCTGCATCTCAGTGTGAGGCATTTCAGACGCTAGTTGGGAAATATCCATGCAGGAAACTTATCTTTGCTCTGTTTTCTGTTGGTTTGTGAGCTAACGGCTTTGTGAGTGAAAGTAATAGCTTTCATGGTGACTGTACTCATGGGTATGAATGAAAAAAAAAGCTGCCATCAACTGCTTTCTCCCCATATTGCTCTCTGTCTTCTCTCTTCTTGTATCAGATTACCTTAAGAAGACTCTAGTGATTGTAACAGCATCATATTCACATTTCAATTGCCATGCTTTTTTTTGTCCTCAGGGGTATTTTGACAGCTATTGGACTACTCATGGTCTGTTCATACCGAGCAAACCAGTTTGATTCTCTTTACAAATTGCTGTTATGAAGACAAAGCTGCCTAGCTTTTCCAACAGACTAAGACCATGTAAGAAACACATCATGTTTCAGTCAAGGGGCAAAAATTTCTACCTGTATCTCAGAATCACAGAAGGTTAGGGGCTGGAAGGGACCTCAAAAGATCATCTAGTCCAACTGCCCTGCAGAGCAGGATCACCTATACCAGATCACACAGGAACACATCCAAGTGGTTCTTGAATATCTCCAGAGAGGGAGACTCCACAATCCCTATGAGCAGCTGTTCCAGTGTCCCGTCACTCTCACTGTGAAAAAATTCTTCCTTATGTTTCTATGGAAATTCCTATGCCTCAGCATCCACCCATTACCCCTTGTCCTGTCACTGAGCATCACTGACCAGTACTTGACTCCATCTTCCTGGCACTCACCTTTACATATTTATAAGTGTGAATGAAGTCACCCCTCAGGCTCCTTCTCTCCAAGCTAAAGAACCCTAACTCCCTCAGGCTCTCCTCATAAGGAGGAGACATGAGGAGACATATGGTGGTGACTGCTTAAAAAGGTTCACTCAAATTGCTAGGACATCATGAGCATTCAATTGTAGAAAACAGTTGAAAAAACAATCAGGAAAGAGACATGATTAGCTTCCCATGCTTGGTCTTAAACTGGCTTTTGAACTTCTATGACTTTGTGTGTATGTATATATATATATATATATATATTCCTGAACTGGTAAAAGTGTTTACTGCTATAAATCACTCTCAATTTTTAGATCTAGTGCGTACATTCTTTTCATCACAGCTAATTTTTCTCTCTCCTTGCCAAAAGCTCTTCATTCCATGGCTTGTAACAGTTTACAACTGCTTCATCTGTTCAGGGTTGTGGAAAATTGGAAGTCGTGTTGTTCTTGCAAAATATTTGTCATGTGTAATCTGAAATATGTCATCACAAGATAAAGAAAACATATTACCAGTTTCTAATGTGAGACTATTACCAATTCTGAAGTTTTATTCTAGAATTAATAAACCCGTAATTGAACAGTAGAATCTGCCAGGGATCAATTAGGAAACATTGTACAAATACACATCACATTATTCTAATTTCATGTAATGTTTTCCAAGTTATGTTGGTATTTCTACAGAGACTTTGGGTTGGGGAGCGGGGGAAGAACATCTGAATGTATCTGTGTCAAAATATATTTTGCTTTTATGTGTATTCTGCAAAAAGGATTTTCCCCACATAGTTGTCCTCGTATTGCTGTAAAATGAAAGCTATAATTATAGAGAACCTTCCCTCCTTCCTGAAGGACAGAAATTACAACAGGATACAGTCTGAAAACCAGCAAAATGCTTGTTTAAAACTCTGCGAGTGCTTTGCAAGTGAGGTATTTTTCAGCTGGGGCTCTTCTTTTAACCCCACAGAACAATGGCTCATAGAAATGCAAAAGAGATCTGAGAAACAGGCACCGTGGTTTCCCCGATCTAACACTATTAACCATCTGACCCAGCCTTGGCAGGATGCATCTCCAGAATGTCACCACTCCCTCTGACACAGTCCAAGGACCAGGGAACGCATTGTAATAGATAAAGGAGCAAAACAGAAACTATATAATAAAGTCCCCCATGCTCCTAGGCAAAGAATTATATTGCAGTGAGACTTTTGAAGCATTTTTTCCTGTTTTACACAGCCTGCTTTTTACATAAAGGAATCGGGAGGACAAAGTCTTCATGCACACACACACACACAAACCTTTAAAAAGCTGTGTGAAAAGCTTTACAACTTGTACAAAAAGACTTCCTGCGGTCTTTTGAGAAGGAAAACAGTGCTTTTAAGTGCTATACTTTTATTCTTTTCGGCTGGTAGATATAATCCAGGTTTGATGAAGAGCATCCCCCCCATACACTACTTCTGCAAGGAAAGTTCAGATAAATTTGTCTCCCTGATAGCGTCATAAGCGTGCGGTGGGCAGGAAAATGTGTCATCATCTCACCGCTGTGCAATGAACATCCTCAAGTCTGCAGATGTGAGGACAGCACGAGACAAAGAGACTTCGGACAAAATTATTAACAACTACTAGTTTAATTGTACAGAAATCACACAAGCTGCTTACATATGAAAAAAAAAAAAGGTTTATGCAGATGCTTATATGGGTGGGATTACACAACTTACATCCCCAGCGAGGATATTTTCTTCAGGTAGCATTTAAAGTACCAGAATTTAATCCTCAATCTCAACAAAATCAAGGAGTTTTCTTGCAAGGACACAACTTTTCAGTCTGACTTTAGTTTCTCTAAATCCTTCCATTCATGTCAGTGGAAGCTTCTCCTTGGATGTGAAGATACAGTAGAAGACATCTCACTCTAAGGAGATAAACCTGTTTCAACAGTACTTGCAGCTAATCATGTTGGACACTGTACTGCACATGCTAGATCTCACTTGCAAAATCCTGACTGTCTGTGACAGTACAGCGTTGTGAGAGGTACTGAAAATATTTAATCACTTCTTTCTGGCCAGGTCAGAAAGGCTGAATTCAAGTGAACACCTAACCAGCGAGGAAGGCACGGGGGCTATTGCATCCTGTAGTCAATAATCAGGCACAACTCCTTTCTGTAGACTTCTACAGAGCTCAACCAGATTAAGGTAAGAGTTCAACAAAATATTTCAAACCTGTGAACCTTCTGTTTGTGTAAATTTAAACTATGACTATCTATGGGATTTTTAGATCTTTTTTTTATTTTTTTCAAATGGGTGTTAAACCGTGCTTGAAATTTATCTCGAAGGGAGGCAGTTATGGTTCTTAACTCTTGCCACCCATTACAGGATGTCTTCTGCACAACTCATATCAAGTATTTCATATGAGCAAAAACCTGCTGATTTTGCTGAAATAACATACATAAGTCTTTTAAAATTTTAACANGGGGGGGGGGGGGGGCTTTATTGTTCCCTATAAGAACCATGAAATACCTTGTGAGGGTTTTGTTTGGTTGAAGACCCATATCTATAAGAGGCCAATGAAAAATTATAAAAGTTATTTGGAAAAAAAAAAATAGCTACTTCATCTCTGCCACTGGCATGCCATTGGCCTGCTACTGGCATGCGTGTGATTTAACACAAATTCAAGGCAGAGCAGGAAATCAGAGAAGATGACAGATTAAGAGGTTTGTTTGGTTTTTTTTTTAATTGTGTGTAAATTCAATTCTGTTTTCCAAAGAAACCGAATGGACTTCACATGCTAGCTCCACTAATGCAAGCTTAAAATCAAAGATTATTGATATATGAAAATACATCACATCGAGGCATAGCTATGTTGTTTTAAATGTGATTATTTCAAACTTGTATTCCCACCTTATATCATGGAAGTTACCCACCAACTGATTAATCTTTAAGACTCAATTCCAGTTCTAGCTCTAAGGGAGGCACTTCTGAAGACGTTTTCTTAACTTATTAAGGTAAATATGATGTATGGCATTAATCTAACCAGACACTGAATTATTTTAGGCATGCAGGAAATGAAAGTCAATTTCCAAATCTATCAAAAATGCATGCAGGCTAAAACTTGCACAAAACTCACCTTGGAGAAGGCTCAAAATCAGTTACTCATCTTATCTGGGAAGAGAAAATGCGATTTGCATCAATTATTAGAATATTTTCCTGAAAAATCTACAGAAAGAAGCAAAGCACACCACTTTAAACATTTTTAAAGCACAGGTATAATTCCTAGAGAAACATTGAGTTGGGTGACATTTTAATATTCACATTGTTATTTAGAGCATTCTGGAATTAATCCTGCATAATAAAGTGGAAAGGACCAGCAAGCAATTAATTTTGATCTGTAATAAACATATATCACATAGTGGGATGGTAGTGGGAATTAATCTTCACACACCACTTCCCTAGTAGTTATTTATTAATTTATTTCCAAAACTTTTAAAGTCTGTCTCTAAGCCTGGACCTCTTCTGGAAATTCTAAAATCATGAAGGTGGCAGTTGCATCGACTGTGCTCCTACTGTAGCACAGATGTAGGAGACTCCTCAGATACAGACAATGTTTCAGAGTTTGCTAGAAAAAAATGCGACACAGTTGCAACTAAACATCTTTTAACACTTTTTGTCCATTTCCTCACAATAAATAAATGGGGAGGAAAAACATCCTTCATGCCTGTTTTTAACCTAGAAGTAATTTGTAACCATAAATCTAATAAGTCTGACAAAAATGAGATAAAATAATAAAAAAAAAAATATCACCATAGTGATAGTGAGGAAGGATGTGGGCTTTTGATAAAACAATGGTAATAAGCTATATTGTATTCATTATGTATGCGTACCTTGTGCATAGGTTTTCTATATTTACCAATCCACTGAGTGGTTCCTACACTCTCCTGTTCCACTGTGCAAGGAGTAGTGTGGTCTCACTGAATTCTTACCTGAATGACCTTCATACATAGGCATATGTCAGGTAGCTGTGAAGCTCTATAGTATTCATTTCTAAACATAAACTCTGTCAGTTTTGACTGTTCTCTACATAAATATCTATATACATTTTAGAAGTCCCTGAAATGGTTAACGATATATTATGAAAGATATACTTAAGAATCCAGGTATCTTTTTTCCTTTTTCTCATTCTACCGCACCTGTATTTGGGCTACCCAAAGCCCTCCTTAATTTTTCAAGTCCATATCTGTCTTTTTACAGAGAAGAGTTTGGCCACAACAACCTCATGCAGGACTGCAAGCTTTGGACAGATTGTCTGGAGAGCAGCCGGGCAGAGAGGCACCTGGGGATACTGTTTGACAGCTCACTGAACATGAGCCAGCAGTGTGCCCAGGTTGCCAAGAAGGCCAATGGTATTCTGGCCTGTATCAGGAATAGTGTGGCCAGCAGAACCAGGGAAGTCCTTCTGTGCCTGTACTCAGCGCTGGTTAGGCCATACCTTGATTGCTGTGTCTGGTTCAGGGCCTTTCAATTAAAGAAAGACGTTGAGGTACTTGAACGTGTCCAGAGAAGGGCAACAAAGCTGATGAGGGGCCTGGAGCACAGCCCTATGAAGAGAGGCTGAGGGAGCTGGGGGTGTTTTGCCTGGAGAAGAGAAGACTCAGGGGAGACCTCATTGTTCTCTACAGCTACCTGAAAGGAGGTTGTAGCCAGGTGGGGGTTGGTCTCTTCTGACAGAACGGAAGGGACACAGTCTCAAGCCGTCCCAGGGCAAGTTTAGGCTGGATGTTATGAAGAAGTTCTTCACAGAAAGAGTGATTGCCCATTGGAACAAGCTACCCTCAGAGATGGTGGAGTCACCATCCTTGGAGGTGTTTAAAAGGAGGCTGGATGAGGCATGGTTTAGTTAATTAGAAAGCATTAAGTGATGGGTTGGACTCAGTGATCTTGAAGGTCTTTTCCAACCTGATTAATTCTGTGATTCTGTTAGCAAAGTATTCTGACATAAGAAACTCAAAACAGTGAAATAACAGTAGAATCATTCAGAGTTTTGATGAGTTTCAAATTAAACATGTACTAAACAATTGCTAGTTCTGATTTCTATGCTCTTCTGCTTGCTCTGTTGCCATTTTTGCCTGTGGTTTTCAGTAGAATGAGGGGGAATTATGAGAGTATGAGATTAGTACAACCCTCTATCTGTATTTCATCAGGACCAGCCAAATTTCCAACCTGGAACTCAGTGGGGAAATTTTTATCTGTGTTATTTAAGCTATTAATTATTTTAGCATTAAAGAAAGACAAATGTGGTTTTTGGTGTAACTAGTAACAGAATAAATTATCAAATACAGAAACTTAATGGTAGGCTTCTGGTAAACCCAAAACCAGCTTCAAAGATACTCTTCAAAGCAAAAGGAGATAAAATGCCTCTACTGATGCTCCAATTCAAGAAGTGATCTTATATACATACTTATCCTTGATGGATGGACCACTCGCTGGATAAGGAATTGGCTGGATGGTCGAACCCAGAGAGTGGTGATCAAGGGCACAATGTCCACCTGGAGACCAGTGACAAGTGGTGTCCCTCAGGGGTCAGTGCTGGGACCAGTGCTGTTTAACATCTTTGTCAGTGACATGGACAGAGGAATGGAGTGCACCCTCAGCAAGTTTGCAGATGACACCAAGCTGTGTGGCACAGTTGACTTGCTAGAGGGCAGGGATGCCATCCAGAGGGACCTGGACAGGCTGGAGAGGTGTGCCCAGGCCAACCTCATGAAATTCAATAAGGCCAAGTGTAAGGTCCTGCACCTGGGTAGGCACAATCCCAAGCACAAATACAGGCTGGGTGGTGAATGGCTGGAGAGCAGCCCTGAGGAAAAGGACCTTGGAGTCTGGGTTGATGAAAAGCTCAACATGAG
>VWZE01005088.1:0-51531 GCA_013396675.1 Eubucco bourcierii | reverse complement strand
CCCCCCCCCCCCCCCCCCCAATCTTTAATTTCTGGTTAATCAGAATGTTGTATCAAAAAGCCTGATTTTTTTTCATAGAATGGCTCAGGTTGGAAGGGATCCTGGACATCATCTACTCTAACCTCCTGGTTACCTTTCTTCTAGACTTGATTGCTCTAGGCCTCATCCAGCCTGACCTTGAACACCTCCAGGGAGAGGACATCCACAGTCACCCTAGGAAACCTGTTCAAGAGTCTCGATACCTGTGTGCTGACAAGATTCCTCCTAAGATCCAGGCTAAACCTGCTCTGCCTCAGCTTACAACCATTTCCCCTTTCCCTTTCACTAGGAATCTTGTTTAAAAGTCCCCCTCCATCTTTCCTGTAGGCTCCCTTCAGGTATTTGCTATGATTTATCGTTGTATGCCATTTTTATTTACCAAGACATACCTCAGTTTTGTATGTGCCATTTAACAAGTGATCTCCAGTTAACTGAAGTGAACGTTTCAGGAAGTAAACATAGTAACTATGCGTTCGTCTTAAAGTAGTCTGTTTTGATCTGTACTAATTCTCTTGAGGGGGATGCAGATGATTTTAGATAGTCAGGATGAAGAAGAGACTTTTAGTTAAACTGTTGTGACTGAGGGTTATGATCATTATGGCTTGATGGGTGCTATATGAGATCTTCTGTGGCTAACAGTGAACACGTTTAAAATGCTTAAAGGAATCTGTAGAGACATTAGGGCAGCCATGAAAATGGCAAGTTTCTTCCAAGCTTTTGTTACAAGCCAACAGGTTTGAGAGTTTGGTGAACTTGGAACCCAGACATCCTGAAGCTCTGATCAATGAATCATAGAACAGTCAAGGTTGGAAGTGGCCCTGAAAGATGACATGGTCCAACCTTTTGCATAAAAGGGAGCCTAGGTGAGATTATCTAACACTTTGTGCAGTTGCATCTTGGAAACCTCCAGTATGGGGACTCTCTTATGCCCCTGGGGACATACTTCCAGGGAGTGGTTGTTCTTGCAGTAAAACATTTATTTCCTAGTGCAAATTGTATGTTGTGTCCCTTGTTTTCTCAGCATGAATCTTTGTGACAAGAGACATTCTCTTCTTTTTGAAGCCACTCCTTAACTACTGGAAAACCGAAACGTGCTTCCTCCTAAGCCTAAGCCTTCTCTTCTCCAGGATGAAAAGACCTAACTTCTCAACCTTTTCTTAAAAGGCAGGTTCTCTGACCCATTGGTTATATTTGTAGCCATGCTTTAGATCCTCATCTGGACTGTTTTGAGATGTAGGGAACAGAAGTGGATGTGGTGCAGCCTAACAAGTGCGGAGTAGCTGGCTACGTTCTCTTCATTGACCTACCAAAGTAGATTGCATTGTTGTAAAGTTTCTGTAGCGAGAGGTGAGTGAGAAATGTGCTCATTATTACTTGCTATGAGAAAGAAGTTTATAACTGTAGTTATTAATTTAAATCTATCTCAACTGGCTTCCCAAACTAGGACTATTTTCAGTCATAAAGTACATATTAATTCTGTGCTGTAACTGGGTCATATCCGCCTGTGACAAGGAAATAATATGATAAGTATAAAAATAAATTTGTAGCACCTAGATTGCGTGGTGACTGCTGCTCCATAAATACCTTCAACAAAAATTAACATATTTCAGGTGTAAGTGGAAATAGATCTGAAAATCAAGGGTGGTGACCCAAAATAAAATAAAGTATACACCACGATACAAGAAAGATGTGGAGGTGCTGGAGAGGGTCCAGGGAAGGGCAATGAAGCTGGTGAAGGGCCTGGGGAGTGAATCTTATGATGAGTGACTCAGGTAGCTGGGACTGTTTAGTCTGAAAAAGAGGAGGCTGAGGGGAGACCTCATTGCTGTCTACAACTACCTGAAGGGACATTGTGGAGAGACTGGAGCTGGTCTCTTTTCACAGGTAGTTGGAGACAGAACAAGGGGGAATGGCCTCAAACTGAGACTGTGTAGGTTTAGATTGGATATTAGCAAAAAGTTTTTCACAGAGAGAGTGGTCAGGCACTGGAATAAACTGCCCAGGGAGGTGGTGGAGTCACCCACCCTGGATGTGTTTAAGGGTCGTTTGGATGTGGTGCTTAGGGATATGGTTTAAGGTGAATCTTGTAGAGTAGGGTTATAGGTTGGACTTTGTGATCCTGAGGGGCTTTTCCAACCTGTGTGATTCTGTGAAAAGAAAACAAAAAACTGTCTATAAGAAAATATTGGAGAGGATAGAAACTGTGCTGTTTCCAGTATGTCCCAGCGCAGTCAAGAAAGTAAATAATACTAGAGCGGAGTTATCACAATGGCCAACGTTAATCCTCGTTAAAAGACCTATTTCTAATGCTGTGGAAAGGTTTTGTATTCCAGCAGCACCGAGACAACCACCATTACTGGTAAATTGGATCAGGCCACAAGGTCAGTCTCCTTTGTGATAGTCTCTTTGCACCTAAAGGAGGAAATGCTCCAAAATTTCTTTTACAAAGTTGTACTTTATTGCTGAACCAAGCATTTGACTTTGGAGTTATTGGCTGAGTGGGATTGTCTGAATCCTCTCCAGGTTTCAGTCTGAAAGAATGTGGAACATCATAAGATACAAACAATGGATTTCTGATACTTAAGGATGTTTTTTATAAGCTCATAAACAGTCAAACAAAATTGCCCTAAAAATAGCTGCCTAGGCTCATACCAGTTATGGCTTTGTTAATGTTTAGCACCAAAGCAATAACAGAGAAAAGGAACACAGGCAGCAAATGGAAGAAAATGAGAGCTGTGAAAGACAAAACGATGCTTCTTTAACTGAGAAAATGAGAAAAGAAAATAGCTTTCAGAAATTAGTTTAAGAGAATAAAACGTGGAGATGTGTTGCACTACCATTTTAAGAATCCAAACTTTGTCATCACCTAGCATTTATTAACAAGATGCAGGATTAATGCTATGCTGTACTATTCCTGTGCATTTTGGATTGTAACAGTTCAGTTTTTGTTTCGGTGTGCATGCAAAACAAATCCTAAAATGAATCCACAGCTTTTTATTTTCTATTTAAATTTTTTTTTCAGTGTAGTAAGTCATAAATCACAGGTGTAAGATGAGACATGCTTGTTTATGAGGTTTAGAGTTTTTCTGTTTCATCTTTTCTTTCAGTTTTTTTTTTTTTCTTTTTTCTTTCCCTTGAAGCAGGGAGGTTACATCTACGGCTGAGTCATTATATTACTATTATTATTAACACTGCCTCATGTAGATATTGAGCACTACCTCTGTGGCCTATCTAGTGACTATGTATAAGTCATATATGTATATATGAGTTGTATATACACATGGGTTATGTTTCTAAGCAGATTTTGCTTCTGTCTTGGATAGACCAAAACTTTTTAAATTTATTTTCTTTCTCTTTTTTTTTTTTGTTTGTTTGTTTGGTTTGGTTTTTTTAACTGCTACAGCTACTATACCAGATAGCATATACAGCTCACCTGCTGTTTGGTAAATCTACCTGTTTCTTATATTCAGTACTATTTAAGTGGTCAGTGAGCAGATAATTTTCTTTATTCCTCCTCAAAAGAAATACTCCACTGACAGAAGCTCAGTGACTGACCTGAATTTGGATGGGCAGACTTATCCAAAGCCTAACACTGGCTCTTTAGTTCCTGTCAGCTTAGGGTCTTCGTTTTAATGAATGTATTTGCAAGTAACACAGAATGAGTGATCAGAACTGCACCAACCAGTCAACAACACTTCTGTACATGGAATCTCTGAAACTGACAGTTGATTTTGTCCCAATATGAAATGCTTAAAATAAATGATTTATGTTTAAAATAAAAGGTTGATCTACACTGTAGAAAACTTTGTGTTGGATACTGTTACCCAGATTCAGACGATTGGTTTTTGCTTTCTAGATTGTAGTGGGGAACACAATATGGACAACTTTAACGTTAGAGAATGTTTGAGGTTGTGATGGGGAGAGATATAGCACAAACTGCTTTTCACCACCTGCTTTTTTATTGGTTTATGCATGTTTTTTTTTTCATCTGATACTTGGTAAAGTATTTAATGTGACTCAAAAGAGTAATTTTCCCAATTTACTCTCATGCAATTTTGCTTTTCACATTAATTTTCAAATATTTGTAGAGTAACTGTGTCCTTCAACAAAAGGAAAAACCAAGACAAATTGCCCCAAAGCATCTGAAGAAGTCAGTTATAAATACTCATTGAGAGTGCAGGGCCCAGTTAAGTTGTTTATCTCCTAAGGGTAACTTGTATGAAGAAGGTGACAGAATATATGCTGTTTTTATCCAGGAGAATGTGTGCTGCTTTGTTTCTACTGCAGCGGACAGACCACACCTCTAGTGCAGTTTCTATTTAAGCACTTATTTAAGGCTTTGAAGGAATAAATAATGAATCTACTATATAAAAGATTAGTGTTGTTTTAAGGAGAAAATCATAACGATGGCAATTTAGCCTTCCCTCTCTCCCAAAGCATCAAATAATTTTTGAATTGTATGCTACTTACGCTGTCCCTTGGCACAGAGCTACTAAAAATCACAAGCTGGGATTTTGTGTGCTGGGTCTGTATTTTGCTTTTGGGTTTTTTGGATGTGTGTGTGTGGGTTTTGGTTTTTTTTTTTTTTTTCTTAGAGTTTTGCAGTAAACACCGAAAGGTCATTACAGCAATAGATTACAGCTTGTTCCTACAGAACAATGTAAACAGCTGACTCCTTGCCTTCCTTCTTTTGTTCTGTACATTCCAGTTGTTCGCAGAGTATTTCAACACAGCCAGAAGTCAAAGAAAAAGACCACTGCTTGTGTCTGGGTCCACTATCCAATAGGCCTGCCTGCTGCATTACATTGTCAAAGTTAGCCTTTCTATTGACAAGCATATTGATTTCCTGATTAATGCACCTCTCTTTTATTGGCCTTTGCTACAGGAGACATAATTTTCATGTTTGTATGATCAATAGCTCCATCAACAGCAAGAATTCCTGCTGTTTGCCTGCACAGCTCTAACTATGGGGAGTTGTGTATTTCTTGATAAATACTACAGGGAAGTTGTAAACATTAGAAAAGCAAAGAAAATTGATGTTCTCTGTAGAATCCTATTGTATTTCACCCCTAGGAGAGAATGCAAAAACTTTGAAGTAATTCTCTATAGTAAAGGCAACCAACAGGTACCAGTTCTCTGGACTGGAATATAAACGTATGGGAAATAATTACTTTTGCAGTTCCCCTTGTGTAGTCGCTTCATCTCAAATGTGTAAATACCTGTATGAAAAATGTTGCCTTTTCTTCAGTTTTAGGTTAAGAAATGGTATTTTAAATACCCTTAGTTAACCTTGGTAAACAAATGGAATTCTGTGGCTGACATAGAGGCTTCTAGACTTGCAGCTCTCTATAAATTATGCCAGGTACCTGAAGATGCTTAAAATGTAGCCGAAGCGGTTTCTGTTCTTGAATTGTAATGGGCTTTACTATCTCTTGCTTGTTGCTAAATAGTTTCTTTTGTTCCTCCTACCTGGATGGAACAGAGAAGATTTTGGTTTTCTACTCATTAAGTAGTAAACTTATATTGCCACTTTTTTATTAAGCCTTAGTATCAGACATTAGACTATCAGAAGAATCACAGTAAATTGTGATATATGTCAGAAACTTTGTCCACACATTTTTCAGGTTAAATTTCTTCATTCCATTTAAATTTAGATTCTCCCTTGTTTAGTTTCCTTGATTATCTGAAGGATGTATCTCAAAAGCATTTCTCAGTACATGAAAATGTTCTCATATTTGAATATTCTCATGGAGAGTTTGAATGAATGTCTTGGTTAAATCAGTGCTGGGAGGTACAGAGACAGGAAGATGATGGTTGTTTTCTATCACACAGCCCATTGTTTCAGTCAGGAGTTAGAACAAAGGCTCTGTATCATCAGACAAAGCAGATGATTAAGTGAAAAGTATTGCAAGTTCTCCATCTGCCAAAACCCAGCTACTTTTCCCTAAACTTTTTTTTTAAACAAGGAATAAAGTTAGACTAAATTATTCCAACAGTTTCCAGGTTAAGTGTTTTGATGTTTCAGTAGAAATTTCTGTGTTTATCACCTGCTGTCATCATGGACATACCCCAGTGGCTGAACATCTAAATCAAAAAGACTATTGTAACAGTGATTAAAAACCCTAAAATTAGAGATATGAAGATGTTAGTGACAGGCAGCTAAAGCCTCTGGTATACAGAACTAGACATAAATGAGGTCAGTAACGAAGTTTAGTTAGGTATTGGTTTCCCATATTTTCCTGGGAACTATCTTCAAATATGCCTGTATTCCTGAAATGATTCACCAAACTGCCATCATACACCTATAGTGATATTCACAGTTTATCCAGCAGCAGTGAATGCTTGGCTAAAGCAGTAAGAGAACAGTGTTAGGAAGACCTTGTTCCTCATTTCTATCTCCATCACCAATTTTAATAGCACATTAATTATTCTGCTTGCAGCAAGCCATCTGGTTTGAGTCACAATCTTCAAGTGATTGTTCTAACTGCTGGAAATGCCTTACATCCACAGGGTTCCCCGAGGGGATGCTGATACTACCTTTTATGTCACTGACTTGGGTCTCAGTTTCTGTTCTTTCTCTTCTTTTCTTGAGCAGAAACTTGCTGTTCTGAAGTTTCACTGGAATGCTGCAGGACTCTCAGTTCTTCCTAAGAGGCTGTCAGAGGACTACAGTCAACTACCTTCTGGACCATAGCAGGGCAAATGGAGTTGCTTAGTGGCATGGTGGTTGGATGAAGCACTGCGTAGGTAATGTATTTCCTCATTCTCCAGCACAGAGTGGCTTCTTTAGATTTATTAACTGAACCATCTGTGTGGCAATTTAAGTTTGAAACTAAAGGAAGATAAGGCCTTAAATGCTCATCAGTTAGATATTATTTTCTAACTTTGTGTTTCCTGCGTAAATTGTATGAGTGTGTGAATATTCATCACCTAATGAACTAAAGTGTGTGTGGCTCTCCACATCCACTCTTTTGTTAAGGTCTGTAATATGTGAATCATTATCTGAAAGAGTAATGTAGAGTGTTTGAGTTCAGGCTGACCCTTTTTTGGCCATAGGCATCTTATTTAGCTTCCTTATCATTTTGTGTTACATGAGGGTAACTTTGTCCCCATTTGATCCTGGAACAAAAACCTGCTTGGGTAAGTGCAAAATTCATATTGCAAATTTTTTTTTTTTCTCTTTCTCCTTGCCCCTTTTTAATTATCCCTTCCAACAAAGGTACCAATCAGGCAGATTGACTAGAATAAAACAGCTGCCTTTTTTTTCAATATACTTGCTAGTAAACACTTGCAGCAGAATGCAGGAAATACGGTACTTAAGTTTTATTTTCAGGATTGGTCATTTATTCATCTATTAGCCCCAAGGTTCTCCATAATTCAGCTTTCACCTTTTTTTTAAGCAATCACTATAGCAACCTAGCATTATCTGATGAGCAGTGCACACAGAGGGCAGACACACGTACAGGCACCATCAGATTAAGAACAAAAACACCCAGTGAGCCAGGTAGGCCAGTGAGGTATTTATTAGCTTGTCACACAGAAGATCTGAGTACAAGCTGCAGTTTTAAAATTCATTAGCAGGGACACATTTTGAGATGTCATCCACCTTAGGACATGTTTCCACTTGATTGGCTGTTTCTCCCCCAAAGAAGACTGGCTGAACTAATAGTGCAGCTGGTGGGTTCTGTCAGACATAAGAGCTGTACAAAAAATGGGTCAGGTTTCAAACATTTATTTCCTTTTATTTGTGAGAAGTTCAGTGGCATAGGTATTGTAGGGGCAGAACTCTGCATTATCAGTTTATAGTTCTGCCTAGCCAAGGTTAGATGTTTGGGGACAACGAGATGAACAAAGGCAGTATTTAGATAAGTTTTAAGTAAAGGTTTAGGTTTAAACTTAACCAAAAAGCTCTACAAGCTCTGATGGGCTGTGTCAACCTCTGAAGCTTGCATTATTGTACTATATGAATTTCAGTGACTGGGTTCTGCAATCCTTGTTCTTGTTGATTAGTCCCTACCTAATACTAATTGTAACAAAAGACTGCATTTGGATGGAGTAGCATTAAAAGGGCAAACGAGTGTTGCACATTCTCAACCCCAAGTCTACGGAGTTAATGAAACAGTAACAGGCTGTTGTATGAATGAAGCGCTTGAAGAAAAGGTGCATCTAGTTCAGCTGCTGGGTACTGCTGTGGTTTTGTCTCTGTTCAGAAGGAAAGAAATGAACAGTTTAATTACATGCTTTTCTGTCCCACATCTCTCTTCTCCTGCTGGATAATAGAGGATTGTCTAGTCCTGTATGTCCCAGAGTTGTTCTATACTGATAAATCTACTTCTTTCTATATGGCTGGTACCAGTGAGAACAGCACTAAGAGCAGGGAAAGGTCAGTGCTCAGGTGTTCTGCTCTTAAACTTCAATGCAAAGGATTTTGCTTTCACAAAACAAACATTAATATGTTGCAGCTGCTGTGTGTTAATGTTAATAAGCTCCAGCTGCTGTTCTGGATTAATATAGATCCCCTTGTCTCTGTGGCATCAAACCTCTCTGTAACTGAGAAAGTGCAAAGGGAAGGTTTTATACTTCTTGGTGTGAAACAGGAGACATATTTTTAAGTAGCACTTTTCAACAAATACCTTTTATTTGCCTTCGTGATGGGTGCCAGAACTCTGCCTGTACACCTGCCTCAACTGCAAAGTAAGTTTAATTGTGCTTTATCTTTGACCTTCTGAGTAGACCTTATTTTACATCTACTTACACTGTTATTTTTACTAATGGGGGTCATCCTATTCCTCCACTCAGCAGTTGTCAGTTTAATTTTTCCACCTTCACTCCAGACTCCAAAAGGGCTGGGGAATTTAGTGAAATTCTCTGGAGTGGCAATGTGTGCATCTGCTTGTATGGGATATCATTATTAGGGGCATGTCTGAACCGGATATTCACTTTGTGGCTCATGAGGTGAGTGTGTTCATCCAAGCTGGGCCGAACAGGATTTGGTGGAGATGCTTTACTGCATTTCAGAAGTTGTAAGGTCTTGATAAATGATTTTTTTTAATTCAGCACACAAATTTGATGGTTCCCCGTTCAAGTGTCTAGCCTGGGTTACTGACACATGAATCAGGAAGAGAAGATGGCAGGGATTTCAGTAGGAATGCTTTCACAGGTGGCAGCGTGGAGGAGACTACAACAAAGAGAAATGAGTGAGATAGGAAAGATCTATTTATTCACAGCTTTCAGGACTTGGTTTTCTTCTTACCTTGATCTTGAGCTATGTGCTTTCCTGCCACATATCTGAGCTCTCAAGACTCATATTTTGCTCAAACCTTGAGCAATGTTTCTCATTTATGTCCTGTAGACCTCTAAGGAAAAAGTTTATGTTAATCTAGGGTAATTACTCATCCCTGAGCTTCTGTAACAAAAAAGGTAGAGCAGGAATAGAGCAAGAAGCAATTGGGGAAATGCATTTGCAGGGTGGGCATGATAGAAGCACCTCAACTCAAGGGAGGAAAGCAAGTTCTGAACTCAAGAAAGGCTACTTTGCCCTTGTGCTTCACAGAAGGGAGCAAATTTCCTGCTGAGAAGGGCATATAATTCTGCTGAGTAAGATGACTCTGCCAGCTTATGTTTTACAGGGATATTCATGGAAAACACATGAGTTTACATTAATGTAAAGAAGCTTTATTCATACCTACTTGCTGCTAAATATTTCATATTATGTGGAATTTAAAAGAGGAGAGTCTCAAACTAGTTCTATAACAAATTGAAAATTAAGCTGCCAGTTTGGCAGTTGCAGAAAAATCAACATCTTTACCCTTAAGACTTTTTAAGCCTAAGGTAAAAAAGAGAAAGTTATCAAAATATACCAAATCACTTAGAGAGTTTATAACCCTTGACCCCTTACCCTGCAGTAAAATCCACATACAAAAAACCCAATCTTACCAGTGAAATACAGTTTCTCTTCCAAATCTAAGGAACTGAGTAATATTTAATAGTTTTCTGACATTTCTTTATCCTAGATCACTGGGGGAATTTGGACTGCTGGGAATAGCCTGATGTAATTGAAAGTGTCTTTGTTCTCCTCTACCCTAGTTAAAAACAACATAACAAGCTCCTCAGTCTCTGCTTTCAACCCAGTTATCGTATGCTTTTAATTGAACATATGAAATCAATATCAATTTAGCAGAGATCTAAGAATCTATGGCTTGAACAGTAGGTGTCTGATGTGAACAGTAGGCATTTGATGAATAGCCTTTTAAGGGTAGATACTCAAAGTTTAAATGTCTTTAAAACTGGTTGAAACAAGCTCCTAAAGCTATTATGAAAAGTGGAGAGAGAAAGAGATGCTGATCAGAGGTGGAGTCAGTTTAGATTGCTTTTTCCTCTGAACTTTGGTCCCCAGTCTTTTGCAACTGAAATTGCTGTGGAAACTTGTAAGGACAAACAACATTGAAACTTTCAAGCATGATTTAGTGTTACCAAGGTAACCAATTGTAATTAATTTTAAGCACCAGCTGGCTTGTGATGAGCATGAAAACTGACAAAGGCTCTCAGGAATTTCCCATACTCTTAACTGCAGTAATAAGAATATGAAAAAGCATCCACAGCAACAAATCAAGACACAGCTTTGATACAAGTCACCTTAAAAGAATAGTTTCCAGATATATATAAGCAGAAATGTGCAGCAAAAGGTCAGTAATTGTGAACTCTAATGTGATGGTCCAGGTAGACTGCTTTAAATTCTCCTCCTCTTTTGTTCTCTGTTTCATTTGCTCTTTTTTTCTTGAACCAGCAGTATAATTATTGCATAATGCCTGGACTGCATCATCTAACATTTAGATAATCATAGTAAATATCTAAAAACCTTAGAAATATAAATAAGTTCTCTTCAAAGTAGTAAAGCAGAAAAAGTCAAGGGGAGGCTTCATAGTCTTTGTATTCAACTGAAAACACAGAAGAATGCAGAGCACCTGAATATTTAGAAATGAAGCTAAGTTAGTGACATGGCTTGATCATTTTACTTTTTAAATGTCAGCTTTGCTCTGGAGACCTTGAGTTAATCTATACATTGGAGTAATACAATGTCAAAGTGATCACAAATGGAGTGGTTTTCCCTTCATTTTTAAAAAGGAAGGTATTCTAACCCAAAAGATTGCCAATACCTTATGTGAAAATAAATACCCAATCTTAATTTAAGAAGTTATTAAACTCAAGTAAGTAAAATCACTCCATTTTTCATTTGGTTTTGATGCTCATCTCCTTAATCACAACTGAAAGCTTAAGATTAGTGAAAGCTAAAACACTAAAACACTACTTCTGCTCTAAAGGAAGGTCTTTGAAAAAGAAATTAATTTCCCACTCCCACAAATGCAAGCAGTGCTGTGCTGGGTATATACATATCCAAGTCAAAATCTAGCTTCAGGTAACTGAGAGTGAATAAGCATAGTTGCAGCTTTAGCCCTGAACAAAATGTATTATAATCTGTTTGGGATGACCCTGTTTCTAACCTCATTGCTACTGGAATACATCCACAGGAAACTAATCATGCTACTAATACTATGAAAGTCAGTGAAATTATAGCTGAAATATTCTGGTGTAGCTGAGATTAAAATCTGTCCTATTTATTGTTGCGATCGGCACAACTTGTCCCTAATGAGCCATGTTGTTCCTGTCCTTGGTTTTGCTGGGTAGGACTTCAATAGTGGAAATCTAATTTTCACAGAACACAGAAAGGTGATTTTTTGGTTTTTTGGGTTTTTTTTGGTTTGTGGTTGGTTTTTTGGTTTTTTTTGGTTTGTGGTTGGTTTTTTGGTGGTGGGTTTTTTTTAGAGGAAAGAGGAAATTGCAAACACCCATTCGTCAGGCAAGTTCACAGCCAAAATATATAGAGCCAACTGACTCTCAGGCAACAAGAGCAGTGAACATCCAGTGGCTCTCCTTCAGGGCCAGATCTGCATATCTCAGGTGGGGTCTGGGTGGTATCAGGCAGACATGCATCAACCTACCCTTTGACTGATGTCTCTGGCCGCTTCCATGTCTGGCTACTTCCGAAAACTCCATGGGGGAATTTTGCTGAGATCTTTCATTCCTCCTTTTGTGTGTTTTTGGTTTTTTTTCTCTCATTATTGTGAGAAGGGGATACATCCTGTTTAAAACATTGTATCTTCTTTCCCTTGAAGGGGGAGGAATAAAGTTTTTATGTCTCATTTCCCCATTGTTCTTGGTAGCTCTCCCAAGCAGCAGCCTGAAACTGATACAGTTCTTCAGGAATGGCAGTAGAATCATAGAATTGTTTTGGTTGGAAAATACCTAAAAGACCATCACATCCAACCATTGACCTAACACCACCATGGCCACTAAACTCTGTCCTGAAGTGCCATGTTCATGGGATTTCTTAACGCCTTCAGAGACAGAGAGTCTACCACTACACTGTGCAACCTATTCTAATGCCTAATCACTCTTCTGATAAAGAAAGGTTTTCCTAACATCCAGTCTAAAACTCCCCTGGTGCAACATGAAGTTATTTCATCTCATCCTACTGTTAGTAGGGAGAAGAGACCAACTCCTACTTCACTGCAGCCACCTTTCAGGAAGTTGTAGAGAGCAATGAGGTCTCCCCTCAGGCTCCTTTTCTCCAGACCAATGTCGGTTTCCCCATCTGCTCCTCCCCAACCCTGTTCTCCAGACGCCAGCTTTGTTGCCCTTCTCTGGACATGCTCCAGCAACTTACTGTCGCTCTTGTAATGAGGGGCCCAAAACTGAATCAATAACAAGTCCAGGGGCACAATCACTTCCCTGCTCCTGTTGGGCACAGCATTCCTGACACAGAGCAGAATGCTGTGGACCTTCTAGGCCACACTGCTGGCTCTTGCTCAGCCAGCTGTCAAGCAGCACTCCCAGGGCCCTTTCTGCCAAGCAACCTTCAACCACTCCGCACCAAGCCTTTACCATCGCAGGGGGTTGTTGCAACTCAAGTACAAGACCCAGCACTTGGCTTTGTTAAACTTCAACAGTTGCCCTTGGTGATAGTAGGACAGGTGCTTCTTACTGGTGTCACCTTGCTATTATATAGAATGTAAAAATACCACTAGAAGCACTTGTTACTAATCTTCAGGATTACAGATCCTTATCCACACCTGCAGCACAAGAATATTCCACTTTTAATATAGCAAAGTAGGAGAATTTTTGATTGGTGCAGACCACACCAGTAGCATGATGATCTGTAACTCAGAAATGTAATGTGCCTTAAAACCAACACTGCAGCATTTTTGTTTGGTTATTTAATTGTATAGGTAACATTTTTGGGTTTGGTTTTGCTTATTTGTTTGATTTGGGTGTTTGTTTTTTTCATGGTTTGGTTTGGTTGGGTTTTTTTTTTTCAGGTGGTGCAGGGGGGAATGGATTAGTAAGTTTGCAGGGGATTATTTAGTTAGTTGTTTTTATTTTCCTGCTATGAATCAATCTTGCTTTTAAAGAATGCTTCTAAATCTAAGTATTTAATGCCTGTTAGCTAGTTATACTTCCACAGAATGAAAACTTTGAAAATCAAATATTTATTTGAAACCGTGTCAGTCTCATCAGCAGCTGCTTTGTCTGAGATGTAATTCCTTCTGCAGCTCTCACAGTATATTTTTGCTGTGAGTTTAGAGAAATAAGAACTGCTCTACCCAAATTAAATCTACAGGCAGATATTCATTGTTGGAATATGGGTGACATCTGATTTGCCCTTCATAGAATGGTAAGGTTGGAAGGGACCTCAAGGATGGTCTAGTTCCAACCCCCTACTATAGGCAGGGACACCTCCCACTAGTACAGGTTACTCAAGGCCTCGTCCAACCTGGCCTTGAACACCTCCAGGGAGGGAGCAGCCACAACCTCCCTGGGCAACCTGTTCCAGTGCCTCACCACCCTCACTGGAAAGAACTTCCTCCTAATATCTCCTAGTACCTAACAGCTCTTGTGTTGAAAAGTATATGATACCTGACTTTCCTGAAATGTGTAGCTTTTCTCTCCTCTCTAGTCATTCAAGAGCAGAACCTTAGTCAGGTGGATATCTACTAAATGTTTTATAATTGGTTTGCCCACAATTACAAGCTGAAATGGGATAATTCTGTGTTAAATGACTGTCTTGAAGTCAGTCAAGTGATGTTTATACATTCCTATGTTCAGTGAGAAATTGGCCTTCAGTGCCTACCAGCAAAACCTGCCTTTCTAGCTTAACAGTAGCATCCGGTCAGCATGATGCATGCGTATTCTTTAATGAATTATTTATCAAGGCAGATGGATTTTTAATTATTTTCAGTGCAGAGTTGTGTGAAACTTGTGTGTGAGACTCCATGTGATGGCTAAACAAAGAACTGAGAAACTTCTGAAAAACTTTGAAGGATAATGTTTGAGGACTGAGAGCATTTGCAGCCTCAGGCTATGCCATGAAACAACCACCCTACTGCTCTGTCTCAAAAATCCACAGCAGTTTTAAAGAGTCGTTGTGGGAGTATTCAGGGGAGTAGGGGGGAAGGCTTAGAAGTGTTTGACTTCTAGTGTTTCTGCATACATATAGGATGAAAGTATTAGATTATTACCATATCTAAACCAGCTTCATTTTTGTGCTACAAAAATCTCTTTGGATTTTAAAAAAAGGAGCAGGAATGAAAAGATCTAGACTGGGATGGTTGGTATTTTGTATTGAAATATTCTAGGAGTAGGACTTAAAGATGTTTAGGAATGGTTTTTAAGTTCAATAGCATGTCCACATGTTGTAGTAGAGTCTTTAATAGGTTGCTTACAGGTTTTATGACATATACTCAATAAAATCACACAGAAACAAATTACAACATTAAGTTTTGTCATCCAGATTTTTATTTCTGCCTTATTAATTCATAGAGCTGAGTTGCACTTTCTCTGTTGAGTTTTAAGCTGAATCCTGGCAACTGAGACTGTCACCTAGGAGGCTTTCTCTGAATGATTGTTTCTTAATGGCCCTCACATTGACGTTGTTTATTGCCAACAGCTGAAATTAAGAGTAGTGCCTGGCAGCCCAAGAGAAACAAAATTTCCAAATTAGAGGCTCAGCACTTTTCATTTCTCAGGGAGCCTTTACATGAAATGCTCTCCGACAGCCAATAGAAGGCATTTTAGCCATTTAGATCTTGGTAAATGATTTTATTTGTTTACTAAATTAGTTTTAGTAGTAACATACTGCTTAAAATCAGTCAGGATTTTGATGTGTATCTGGAACATGAGCATGAATGAGAAAAAATGCTGTGCACAACTTTCTAGGTGGATTTTCTGCTGCTTTTTGCTCTGGTAGAAAAGAAGGCTGGGGGAAGAATTTACTGCTCTCTGCAACTACCTGAAAGGAGGTTGTAGAAAGGTGGATCACAACTGATAGGACAAGAGAAAATGGCATCAAGTTGCTCCAGGGGAGGTTTAGGTTAGACATTAGGAGAATCTTCTGTACTGAAAGGTTTATCAAAACCTGGAATAGGATGTCCAGGAAAGTGGCTGAATCACCATCTTTGGATATATTTAAAAACCATCTAGATATGGTCCTCAAGGATGTGGTGTAGTAGTGGCCCTGGTAGAGTTAGACAACGGTTGGGCTTGATCTTAAAGGCCTTTTCCAACAATAATGATTGTGTGATTATGTCTACTGCTGTTTTAGAAGGAAGAGGTCCCTGTGCTCGAGTACTACCTGAGACTAGGGACAAATTCCTTGAAATAATGAAGCTTAATCTTCATGTGAAACTGATGTTACACTGGTGTGGTTAGCAGGGATTGAAACCTCTAGTCCTATAGCACAGTAATAGCTTATTGTCACTGCTAGCTGTAGGCCTCAAGTGCTGTGCTGTGTTTGCAAGGACTTTGTCTGAACTCATCTTGAGGTCTCTAGAGTTTTGTTTTAACTTGAACTTGACATGCAAATAATTTTTCTTCTGAACAGATGACTGTGTCTAGTTCGTTTTACCTATTCCCCTCCCTGTGGCTGACAAGAGAACCGATAGTTTATTTTTTACTTCCAAATTGCAGAGTGAACTGGTATGTGTTTGGTCCTCATCTCCCATCCCAGCCCCCTCCAAATGCCATGCAACCATGCATTCTTTCTGGTTTCTTTACAACTCTCCAGCATGTAGTCTCAGCAAGTGAGATAAATCAAAACTTGTATGTGAAGATGTTTTAGTGTTCTTGCTCTCTATGTTAAAAACTAGGCTACTCTAGTCTTCAGGTTTGCTAGCCATTCACCTACATTTCAATGAGTTTCCTTAGAAATATCTATAATTCATATGCACCTGACTCCAGAAGATCATGTTCTTACAACCCTTTTCCTTGTGTCAGATCAAATGGCAAGGTGGTTGTGAGGAGCTGTATTAGCCAGACTAAAGTTTGTTGTGTTTAATTTTTGATAGGGCAACTTTTCCATTGAGTAAGTCAGATGGTCCAGCTCCCAGTGTAGTTTCACAAGCATGAGAGTGGTTGGTAATCTGCATCTGAGATCAGGGAGTCTGTGGCCATCCACAGAACAACTTTTAGTTAGATTGTGTAAATTGTTTTTAGGAAGCAGAGTACACTCGCCTCACAAAAGGAGGCAGCAACACTTTGATTTCAAGGACATAGATTCTGCTTTATTGTACTAGGGGAAAAGATGAGTGGATGAACTTTGTAGTATGTGAGAAAAATGTTAGAAAACCTAGGAGTCCAGGTGAAGTGAGAACTGAATACTAAAAAATTGATGTGAATAGTTTACTTACTCCCTTTCCTCTTCTGAAATGTGTCTTTAGCATGGTGGAAGTGTGTGTTTGGAGGTTGTTTACAAAGAAATAAAGGTGGTGGTGGCTCTTTGCCCTCTACAAGGTACACTGCTTTTAGCTGGTGAACTCTGCATTAAAGAGCTGCACTCTTTATCTCTAAATCCCTGCGCTTCCTTGTTAAAGCCATGTGCTGCTCACCAGTGGTGTGTTCATAAGGCAGCTGACAAAAATGAATTGCAAGACATGAATAACAGAGAAAATGTAATGTTTCTGGAAGGTGCCAGACACTTTGTAGACCACACCTTTATCTGTGATCTCTCCACTTTGCAGCTGTTCTGTTCTGCAGAACAGAAATGCCAGGATTTCCTAACGCATTTCTACATGTTCCAGAACAAATGTTGCTGGCTTTTACTTTTCCTGCCTGTTGTTTTTTGTTTTTGTTTTTTTGTGGGGAGTTTGTTGTTGTTGGGAATTTATTTCATTCATATGTCTTAAAAAGATGTTTGGCAGGTTTGATAAATCCCCTGTGTGTCACAGGATGCTATACCACATGTGTACCACATGTACCACATCCTAGAGGGGAAAAAAGCAACCAACCAAACAAAACCCCACAAACTCACCACCACAAAACTAAAGTTTCTTGTACTGGTATCTCAAAACCAGGGCAATTCTACTATGTGAAGCTCTTTTCGAAATGAGAGAGTAACCAGACTTTGTTAAGCACGAAAAGAAAATCATCTCTTTCTGCAGTAATGCACCTTGAGATTTATTTCTCATCTCAAAAGCAGTTTTGACAGAAGAGGAGGACAGGATGTACCTGCTTGATTGCTTTTATCTGTTTCTTTGGAGCATAGCATGAGCACTGACTGAAACAAACGCAAGTGGCAGAGCAGCCCTCAGAATTTTAATTCATGTTTCCTCCTATATAAAGCAGGACTCAGCAACCACACATACATTAGAGGAAGTTTTTATTGTAGAAAGGGATTCTTCAAAGTACTTCAGAAGAGTTGGATGGTAGAGATCTGTGGCAATACTCGGAATAGGTGACTTGGGTAAGTGAGGGAGCTTTGTGATTTGATTTAGAACAGTCTGGGAGAGGTGAAACCTGTGGGGTGGTGGAGGTTTGTTTCTTTTTTGTTTGTTTGTTTTTTGGGGTGTTTTTCCAGTGTTTTACTTGCTGGCAATGATTCAAAGAATGAGACTGTGGCAATTAGAAGTGTGGACTTCCTCAAACTCTGATCTTCCCATGCTGTCTCATTCAGTACACAGGATGAATGGCTGCGCTGATCCTTACGAGGTTGGTGACTGTCTCCACCACTGTCTTTGTAAAGAAAAACTGTCACAGACCTCAGTGTCATGATGTTAGTGTTTTCCTGATGTCTGTTATCATTTGAAGGGCCAAATGCCTGCTCAGAGAGAATGTCTGCATCAGCAGTAAGACAAATTACAGAATATTAAGTTGCTGTTCAATTCACAAACGTGGGAGTCCTTAAGATGCTTAAAGCATTTAAAACTTTGCCCATAAAAGCAGAGTGGAATGGACTGGAAGAAAGAGTTATGAGCACTGGAAACAGAGGTATAAGTAGCAGAAGAGGAAGCTAAATGTTACCTACAGAAATAGTGGTAAGAAACAAGAATGGGAGGAGAGATTATTTTTGGTATCTAACTTTTCTATGAAATAAAGAGCTGACATAGCCATTTAAAAACACATTAATTTGTGCTTCAGAGATTACTGCTGAGTGACAATTATCTACACATGACATTGCTAATCTGTATCCAACATAGAATCATAGAATGGTTTGGGTTGCAAGGGACCTCAAAGATCATCTAGTTCTAACCCCCCACCATAGGCAGGGACACCTCCCACTAGAACAGGTCTACTCTTCCTTGTTGTAGGGCAAGAATGGTAATTCATTGTATTTACTTGACACTTTGCAATGTGTTGTAGGTAATGAGTTGTGAATAAAGACCCTTCACTGTGTTAAAGACTATGAAGTTTTAGGTCAGGAAAAGTTTTATTTTGCCTTTGCCATGGCTATTTCTTGCCATAAGTAGATGCTAGAAAATATCCACAAATAGTCTAAAAATAATGAGCAACTGATAATGCTGAAAATCTGCAACTGATTGAAAGGGGTTGTGTCTGCACTGAGCTTTTTCCATATGTGTTATGGCAAGCTTTTTCCCTGAGGTCACTCTTTTGGACAGAATGATTGACATCCACTGCAAGAAGACTGGTTTTAAATGTAAATCAGCTACACATGCTGCTTTCTGATTTCTAGGTGTAAAAAGAGGTTAGTGCTGTTTTGTAATGTGATATAAGGTGACGAAGAAACCCAACCAGAAGAAACTTTTCATATCATCCAATTTTGTCCCTTAATACTGTGAGTTCCACATCATGGAGTTCCTTTAATTTAGTGAGCTTTATGTTTAAAGCAGTCAGGAAAACCATGAAAAACATAACTAATAGGATTATTCTCATTTCTATCCTAAATTTACTCATGGCCAACTGATACATGTTTGGTTTTGCTTTTAGTTTTAGTTTCACAGCACTTCTTTTTAGCATCAAAGCATTCAGAGTTGTGAATGCCTTGACCCTACTTGTAACAATTATTTTAATCTAGATTTAACACCACACCCACTACTATCAAATCTCCAAACCACCCACCACAAAACCCTGTTATAGGCAGCTATTTGTTTTCCTGTTCAATCTAGGGGACCTTTTCTGCAACAATTCCAGTGAAAATAATACTTTGTTTGTTTGTTTTGTTGTGGTGGGCTTTTTTTTTTTTGTTGGTTTGTTTGTTTTTTCTTTAAAGACAGTGGATGAGTGTGATGTGGATTGATTCAAAGAATGTCTTGTACAAGTATATTAATTAGCTTGCTTGGTTTGCCATAAGGTCATATTAGACTCTGTTGTGGCTGTATTACATTGATAGGTCATAGTTTTTTTATGATGAACTTTCCTTTCCCCCACATCCTTTCTTCAGATGCTTTTNCTCCCCTCCCAGAAATCAGAGACCCCAGTAGGAGCTCCCAACCACCCTTCCACCTTCTTCCCACCCCTGTACCTTACCCCAAGGTTTGCCTTACGCGCAGGGTCAGCTTGGAGGATCGGCCAGGGGGATTAGAAGGAAAAGTGGTTAGTGAGGTAATCGACGGATAGAAGCCAGAAGCTGCTAGACCACCCGAGATGCTGTGCCCCTACAGACAGACTGACTTATCTATGTTTTGTGTTATTCTTTTAAACATCTCAGCAAGCCTATGAGTGAAGTAGACATCACCATGTTTTTCTTTCACAACCTATAGTATCATTTTCTTTATTAAAAATATTCCAATTAGCCTCAGACCAGCACAATGCTGTTGAATTTTGTTGGTGCTTCTACTGCAGTCCTCAGGGTTTCCATCCAATAGCTTCATCTTCCTCTGTATTGAATCATAGAATAGTAAGGTTGGAAGGGATCTCAAGGATCATCTATTTCCAACCCCCTGCCATAGGCAGGGACACATCCCACTAATACAGGTTACTCAAGGCCTCGTCCAACCTGGAAGATAGTGACATTCACTCGTTCCTGCTTGTTTCCATACCATGAGACTACTAAATAAAATGTTTCATGAGAATAATCTTCGAGGAATTGGAAATAACCTCTTTCTTATCAGATGTGTTCCCTTTCACTGCTGTCATTTTCCTCCTCTCTTCTACTCCTTAATTCCTCGCATGTGTTAAGTCCTCCTGCTAATCCTCACTTTCTGACTTGAGTACAAGCTCTAATGTGACACCACCTGTAATTCTTAGCTGAAATCCTGTTAGATAAGATTTTTGGTGTCACTCTAATCTTCCATTGTATTGAAAATCTATTGGATAAAAGCTGTCAGGCTAGTACAGAGTGATCCATAGCTGACAAAATCACATTACGTTAGATTTTGGTTTTTTTCTGTTCAGAAAGATTTAAATTCTTTTTTTCTTGGGAAAAAAAAAAGTTCCAGACTTCTTTGCGTGCTGTTGGAGGCAATCCATTGCCAAGTGGACCATTTGTCTGTGTGTCTATCTCTGTGGTATTTATCTCTGAGTGTGTACTTTCAAAGGGGCAGCAGTATTAGTCAGACTTATTCAGGGGAAAAAATGCATTGCAGACTACAAGGCTCCTGAGTGTTAAAGCTAATTTGTGTTGGAAATTTAATTTTTAGATGACTAGTAACCATTATAAGCCACTTATGTACATCAGCATATATGTGAGATTTGTTCATAATAAATAATACTAGATCAGGATTTCTTTTTTTCCTGTGAGTAGTACTAGTGACTCAGCTGAAATTTAACAGGTAGAACTAGAAAGGCAGAATTTTATCTGCTGGAGTTCCATTTGAGCCAGCAGACACTACAGGGAGAGCACTTCCAGAGGGTTTAAATTTTTTCCAAAGGTCAAGAAACTTTTTTTGCATCACTAGAACACTACCACTTGATGTAGTGTAAGTAGTCATAGTAACATTCAGAGAACCTGAAAGTAATTTTTTTTTTTTTTTTAATCCATGCAGTTGGAAGATAATGTTGAAATTATTATTGGAAGTCTGCTTGCTCCCAACCCCTCCTTCCTACACACTCTGCCCACCTCCTATTACATTTGATATTCAACCAAAAATTTCTAGCTCAAGAGAGGTTCAATAAGGCAAAGCGCAATGTCCTGCACCTAGGTCAGGGCAGTCCACAATATAAACACAGGCTGGGGGATGATGAAATTGAGCATATCCCTACAGAAAAAGATTTTAGGGTGCTGGTGGATGAGATGCTGAACATGAGCCAAGAGTAAATGCTTGCAGTCCGGAAGACCAGTAATATACTGGGCTGCATCAAGGAAGTGTGGCCAGCAGGTCAAGAGAAGTGATTCTGTCACTGTACTCTGCCCTGGTGAGACCTTACCTGAGTGTTGTGTCCAACTCTGAGACCCCCAACACAAGAAGGATATTAATCTGCTGGAGCAGGTCCAGAAGATGGCTATCACAATGACCAGAGGACTGGAGAACCTCTCCTGTGAAGACTACCTCAAAGAATTGAGGCTGTTCAGCCTGGAAAGGAGAAGGCTCCAGGGAGACCTTACAGCTCAATATCTTAAGGGGACCTACAGTAAGGCTAGGTAAGGACTGTTTAGAAGGGCTTATAGTCATAGGATGTAGGGCAATGATTTGAAACTGGAGCAGGGCAGATTTAGATGAGACCTAAGGAAGAAGCTCTTTACAATGAGAGCAGTGAAATACTGGAACAGGCTGCCCAGGGATGTGGCTCAGGTTTCATACCTGGAGACATTCAGGGTGAGAGTTGAGGTGGCCCTGGGCAACCTGTTCTTTTTGGAGGTGCCCCTACTTACTGCAGGGGAGTTGGACAAGATGACTTTTAGGGGTCCTTTCCAACCCAATGCAAAAGATTTTGATTCTGTGTAAACATGAATTCAGCAACACAAAGCAGCTGTGAATGATATTAAGTAATTTTCTGAGTAGGAGTAATTGATGGAAAGTGGATTTTAATCATGTTCTTGAACTTTCTGGAAAAACAGTTCCCATACAATGAACTGATCTCACTCTCATGATTACCGAATGCTCTAGAAAGGTTTGTGCTGAGGGCTCTATTAAACCATGAATTATATATACTGTGAGATGGA
Organism: Eubucco bourcierii; assembly: GCA_013396675.1. Lineage (NCBI taxonomy): Eukaryota > Metazoa > Chordata > Aves > Piciformes > Ramphastidae > Eubucco > Eubucco bourcierii. The sequence continues at coordinate 29,102 of VWZE01005088.1, read as the reverse complement.
TTTGGGGAAGGGAAACAACTGTGAGTGCATCTTTCTAGTCTCCTTCAGTAATTGCTCAAATAATTCTTATTGAGCAGAGACTCATTTCCGTAGGGAATGTCCATATTCTATGAATGAACAATGCAATCTGCTACAGGTCAAAAAATCAAGAAGCTTCATTACAGCCCACTCTACTTAGTATTCAATTTAGCATCTCTTTCATGGACTTGTGAACAATTTTACAGCCTTTCGACTGCTGTGAGGTTTTTCATTCATTTAGGGAGGCTTGAACTTACACCAATTAATTTCTGCCTTTTTTTTTTTTTCCCGCCAGTGTTATAAGTGGAAACGACATCATTAGAACTGAACTAGTTACCGTTCTATAAGCATTTTTCACAACTTCCATATAGCTGATATGCTTTTGATTTGTTATTCTAGTACCAAAGACCATTTCAATTTGTACTTTTTATGCTGTCAGTTTTTACTGCAACTAGCTCTGTGACCTGATAGGCTGTGAAGTGATCCCACTGAAAGGTGTGGTACCTGCAAACTTAATTGGGATCATTGCAAGATTTCCTGACCTAAATTCACATCTTAGGAATTAATTAAAATCATGGCATCTTCTGGCTTGCTTTATTTTCTTGAAAAAAAAAATCCAAGTTAAATGTAATTTGTAGGATAGAAACAGACGCTATTCAGACAAAATCAACCAAACAAATGAAAACTAAACCAAGGATGCAATGTGATGTTGTAAACATAGGCCTGTTCTTGTTTGTACACGTGCATTTCTGGCATGAACAGTCTTCATCTAATGAATAATAGAAATTACTTTTATATGGAAATGTTGACAAAAAAGTCAGTTTCCAATTAAACATTTTTTATAAAAGAATTTTAAATGTCTACTCCTCAAAACTCATTGTCCAGATGGAAATGGAAAGCTTCTGTTTTGTTTTAAATCCAAACATTTAATGCAGACATTTTGGAATAACTTTCTAAATTATATGACTTCTAAGAGAAGCATGGCAATGGCTACATCTTGCTTTGATTTTCTGCATTTCTTCATGTTAGGCTTTATAATAAGTGGAAGGTTGGCGGCATTTACAGTCTTACTCCTGTTGCATAATACGGAGTACTGTGTGCCGTTCTGGAGCCCTCAGCACAGGAAGGACATAAGTGTTGGAGTGGGTCTGGAGGAGGGCCATGAAGATGATCAGAGGGCTGGAGCAGCTCTGCTGTGAGGACAGGCTACATGAGTTGGGACTCTTCAGCCTGGAGAAGAGAAGGCTTCCAGAAGACCTGATAGTAGCCTTCCAGTATCTGAAGGGGGCCTACAAGAAGGCTGGGGAGGGATTATTTACAAGGTATTGCAACAAAAGGACAAGGGGCAATGGGTTTAAACTGGCAGAGGGGAGATTTGGACTGGATGTTAGGAGGAAGTTCTTTCCATTGAGGGTGGTGAGGCACTGGCACAGGTTGCCCAGGGAGGTTGTGGCTGCTCCCTCCCTGGAAGTGTTCAAGGCCAGGTTGGAGGAGGCCTTGAGTGAGCTGTACTAGTGGGAGATGTCCCTGCCTATGGCAGGGGGTTGGAACTGGATGATCCTTGAGGTCCCATCCAACCTTACCATTCTAAGAATATCTCTGCACACTATTCTGTCTCTGAGTTCAGTTCTGGTATCTTCTGTTACCAGGAATGATGTGAAAAGATGTGAATACACCTTGGTGGTTAAAGCACTGTAGCTTTTCTTGGTTATAAAAGAATAGTTGTTGTTACTGGAGTTGTTTGGTACTTCTGTTTGGGTATTAATTTCTAAGTGATGACATACAAGTAATTTATCTGCTAGTATTTTTCAGTTAATATTTGGTTTATTCACTGGAAGAAGCATCTTCTAACATCCTTTAAAGAAAAAATATAAAACTGTCCCTTTTCAGCTGAAATTAATTCATGTCTATTCATTGTTTGTTGTCTGACACTGTTCTTACCCTCATATTCATTTTGGTTTCAGTACATGAAATCTGGATTTTACTTCAGCTATCCACTAAGATATTGATATATGAAAATGTGTATTTACATCTGAAATGCATTCTTTGATAGTGTCTCATGAGACGGGAAAGTCGCTCTGTGTTCAAAATGAAGTGTAAACTCTTGTTTATTGTGTTAGCTGGGTAATAGTATGTCTGCAACAAGAATGTTTTAGGGCGCTGGTAAGTGTTGCTTCTGAGACACATGAGAGAGAGTGGCTGTGACAAACCCTATGCCTTCTTTGTTGTGCTTCCATTTATATGAAATGCTTTGAGGACAAGCTCAAATTCTAAAACTCTGGTAGAAATGGAGAGTTGTGTAAATAGACTAGACTCTAGATTTCAGCTCAAAGAGACCAGTCTTTATGAAATTGCCAAAAGTCAAAATCCTCTACAGGGAAACATCATTACTTTTTAATATACCTTTGATATGCAAGATATCTCATTTTCTTATGCAGCCTTGAATTAATATATGTAAGACTCAGTGGATGAAACAATGGGTAAAAAAGTGGTACCTAGACTTGGTACATAGTCATAGTCTAGTCTTTGACTTCAAGGAAGCAGCTAGATTCTGGATTTGTTTGTTTGTGACTTCAAGACCAAAAGTTCTCCTTGTTTTCCCCCTACACTTATTTCACATATACTTTCTCAAATTTAGATAGTTTGACATTCCAGTTTTAGTTGATGTGTGAATGTCCAAAGCAATATTAGTTTCTTAACCACTTTAAGTAGCTGTGTTCAAACATGAAACTAGAAATGTATGCAAGTTGAAGGCTGTCTGGTTTTTTTCTGATAATTTCTGAGGCACACTAATTTTACAGGAACACAGCTAATCTAAAAGGGCCTTGAAAAACCACAGACATAAGAATTAGGGAAAAGAAAGTGCTCTGAGGATCTGTGTATTTTCACCCACTGTTTCCAAAATGGCTGCGTTTGTTTCTGGAGCCCAGGCAGCTATTGAGCAAACCTGTACTGTAGGAGTGCTACTCAAAGCAAGGTAATAACCTGTTGTAGTAACCAACTCGCTAGAGGGACACGGGGCAGATTTTTGGCAGCTAGCTGTCATCTTGATATCCCTAATATTGTGCTAATAGTCAGGAAAATATGTTGTGTGTACACTAGATGGTTCCTGTTTCCTGCTGGCTTCAGAAGTCTGCAGGGCTCTGACACAGAGCCACAGACTGTGCCAGTGGCTCCCAGGGAGTTGCATTTCGCACATGTAACCTCCAGCCACAGCATTTCCCCAGTTTCTCGGTTGCCTGCTGTTTGTGTTTGTGGCAGTAGTTCTGAGAAGACAGATGCTAGGAACACAAACTTTGGCATCTGACTTTATCATGGGTTGAATTGAAACTGCATTTTCCTGCACGGTGCCAGTGATCATATAAATGTTGACTATGTTAGATATTCATAGCTTCGCTTTTGGGCGCAAGTGGTGTATGCACATGCACACCTATGGTATGAGTATGCGTGTATGCACACATACTTCACGTGTAAATTCATAGTACCCAAGAGAATTAAGTAACCATAACTGAAGTATTTCTTGGCTCTGAACCACTCACTCAACTCCAACAAGCCAAAAGCAGAGAGCAGTGAGCAGAGGCTGGAACCGCATGGAGGTGAATGGCAATGAAAGTTGCCCAAAACCTCTGCGTGTCCACCGGCAGGATTTGCATAACTTGAGCTTGAGCAGAGGCATGCCAGACCTCTTACGAATGCAGCACAAACCTGGACTTTGGACTATAAAACTATTAAGCTGTTGTGATTGAACTGTATTTTCCTGTCACCTATTAAGTGTCTCTAGTTTGAATGAGTAAGGCAAAGCTGTAAAGTACTTACAATTGGCTTGGACTAGCTAGTAATAAAAGATAACTGTTTCAATGTAGACTGAGATTTGGTGCAAAATTTTCCTCTGCTTCAAACTATTTCCAAGATAAGTAACTCTCTTCTGTATTTTGATGCCTCTTTAGAGTTTTTTGTCCAATGTATGAGAGATTAAATGGGGCAAAGGGGAACTTGCAAAGACATTTTAAACTAGTTATCCTCTGTATGCAGCTATAATTACAACTCAATATTTCTAACACATTGATTTAGGATGCAGCAGGCTGTGGCCCTCTTTCCAGTAATGTGTATATTGGAGAAGAGAAGGCTTCGAGGGGACCTGATAGCAGCCTTCCAGTATCTGAAGGGGGCCTACAGGAAGGCTGGGGAAGGATTATTTACAAGGTCCTGCAATGACAGGACAAGGGGCAATGGGCTTAAACTGGCAGAGGGGAGATTTAGACTAGATGTTAGGAGGAAGTTCTTTGCAGTGAGGGTGGTGAGGCACTGGAACAGGTTGCCCAGGGAGGTTGTGGATGCTCCCTCCCTGGATGTGTTCAAGGCCAGACTGGATGAGGCCTTGAGTGAGCTGTACTAGTGGGAGGTGTCCCTGCCTATGGCAGGGGGTTGGAACTAAATGATCCTTGAGGTCCCTTCCAACCTTACCATTCTATGATTTTCTGATAGCAAAATGACATCTGAAGATGGTCAGAAAGTGTTTTCATAGAATGGTAGCCTTCTCTTCTCCAGGCTGCAGGGCCCCAACTCACGTAGCCTGTCCTCCTAGGAGAGCTGCTCCAGCCCTCTGATCATCCTCGTGGCCCTCCTCCAGACCCACTCCAACACTTCCATGTCCTTCCTGAGCTGGGGGCTCCAGAACTGCACACAGTACTCCAGGTGGGGTCTGACGAGAGCAGAGTAAAGGGGCAGAATCACCTCCCTTGCCCTGCTGGCCACGCTTCTCTTGATGCAGCCTAGGACTCGGTTGGCTGTCTGGGCTGCATGTGCACACTGCAGGCTCATGTTGAGCTTTTCATCAACCCAGACTCCAAGGTCCTTTTCCTCAGGGCTGCTCTCCAGCCATTCACCACCCAGCCTGTATTTGTGCTTGGGATTGTGCCTACCCAGGTGCAGGACCTTACACTTGGCCTTATTGAATTTCATCAGGTTGGCCTGGGCCCAACTCTCCAGCCTGTCCAGGTCCCTCTGGATGGATCCCTGCCCTCTATCAAGTCAACTGTGCCACACAGCTTGGTGTCATCTGCAAACTTGCTGAGGGTGCACTCCATTCCTCTGTCCATGTCACTGACAAAGATGTTAAACAGCACTGGTGCCAGCACTGACCCCTGAGAGATGCCACTTGTCACTGGTCTCCAGGTGGACATTGTACTGTTGGAGTAGGTACCAATAGCAGAGATGTTTTCAGAGCTGGTTATCTTTCTGAGTGGAAAGTCAAAACTGAAAGAACCCTCTCGGGCTGAAAACATTTGCAGTTGTGTGTGTGCGGAGTATAATAGTGGAATTTTCAAAGCGGAGTTGTAAGCTGGCACAGAGGTGTCTGATTCTTGCTGTACAGTCTCTTGTTTCCCCTGGTGACAAATGGTAGATGGGAATGGTAAACCTGGAATACATAATCCAGCAACTGCAGTATCAGAGTCAATAATGGATTTACAGTTTGCAGAGAGCTGAACGAAGAAATACCTGAAAAAGAAATTATGTTAAACTCTGTGTTTTCTCAGTTCTTCTCCACACCAGTAGAAATAAGCCTTTGTATCAATGCCCATTACATATTGTTCAAATAGGCATCAAGAGTAAAGTGGCTGACACACTGGAGAGTTGTGCAGCCATTCAGAAAGACTTGGACAGACTGGAGAGTTGGGTAGGGAGAAATTTAATGAAGTTCAACAGGGGCAAGTGCAGAGTCATGCACCTGGGAAAGAACAACCCTATGTATCAGTATAGGTTAGGGACTGGCTTGCTGGAGAGCAATGTAGGGGAGGACTTGGGAATCCTGGTGGATGGAAGAATGACCATGAGCCAGCAGTGTGCTTTTGTGGCAAGGAAGGCCAATGCTGTTCTGGGGTGTATTAGAAGGTGTGTGGTTAGCAGGTCGAGGGAGGTTTTCCTTCCCCTCTACTAGGCCCTAGTGAGGCCTCTTCTGGAGTATTGTGTCCAGTTCTGCCCCTCTTCCCACCCCCCCACCCCCCCCAAGCTCAAGAAGGACAGGAGCTGCTTGAGAGAGTCCAGTGCAGAACCACAACAATGATTAAGGAAGCTGAACATCTTTCTTATTAGGAAAGACTGAGGGAACTGGAATCTTAGCTTGGAGAGGAGGAGACCAAGGAGTGACCTCATTAATGTTTATGAATTTGTAAAGGGTGAGTGCCAGGAGGATGGAGCTAGGCTCTTTTTGGTGATGCCTAGTGACAGGACAAGGGACAATGGGTGGAAGATGAGGCATAAGAGGTTCCATGTGAACCTGAGGAAGAATTTTTTTCACTGTGAGGGTGACAGAGCACTGGAACCAGCTGCCCAGAGAGGTGGTGGAGTCTCCCTCTCTGGAGATATTCAAGAACTATTTGGATGCATTCCAGTGTGATCTGCTCTAGGTGATCCTACTCTGTCAGGGATCTGGACCAGATGCTTTTTCGATGTCTCTTTCAGCCCCTGACGTTCTCTGATTCCACAGTATAATGGAAAATTTGAGATTATGTTCAGTTAGTACCTTTTTCAATTTGTCTAAAGTTTAAAAAAAATCCAGGTACAATCTACACTCGAAACATCCCTTAGGAACATGAGCAATAAACTCTGAACATCCTGGGATATTAAAATGTTCTCAGTTTATCTATACTACATTGTTCACAATTTTTTATTGCATAAAAAGGCATTAATGTATCATACCGTAAATTTTACTAGTTCAGCTTTCTCACTTATTTAGTTTTTTTTAGAAGACCATGTTACAGAGTGGAGCTGCATTTCAAACTCTGAAATGTGGCGTTTCTAATTTAGTATAGTTTGCTTTTGTTTATTCTGTGCTTACAGAACAATAACTTCATCTTCCCATTCGACCCTGCAGAATTCTTCTGTCTGTTGTCTGTTCCCTTGGAAATACTGAGAAGTATTTGCTGAGTATTTCAACACACCACTCCACTCCTGTTTTGTATCTTCACTCTTGAGGGCTGCAGTTGTGTTCTGAACTCTGTTTGATGTTAGAATTTAAGTGGTACCATTGTGTTTACCACTACTGTTGCTAAGTGTTGCAGAAATCTGAGTGTGAGAGGTTATTCTAAATAATCCCTGCCTGTTTTCATCATGTAATAGTAGTCACAAGTCATGTACTTTAATTACACTAGTGGCTACAAGTTGCTACTGGGGAGATTTCCACTCGATGCCAGAAAATTGTTTTTCACCCCTTGAACTATTAGACAATGGAATAAACTCCCAAGGGAAGTGGTGGATTCCTTTACAGGGTGCTAGGTCCTCTCATTTAAACTACATTCTTACTATGAAAGATTGGAATACATGATTCCATGTACTGGAGTACTGTGTGCAGTTCTGGAGCCCCCAACACAGGAAGGACATGGAAGTGTTGGAGCAGGTCCAGAGGAGAGCCACAAAGATGATCAGAGGGCTGGAGCAGCTCTGCTATGAGGACAGCCTGAGAGAGTTGGGGCTCTTCAGCCTGGAGAAGAGAAGGCTTCAAGGAGACCTGATAGTAGCCTTCCAGTATCTGAAGGGGGCCTACAGGAAGGCTGGGGAAGGATTATTTACAAGGTCCTGCAACGACAGGACAAGGGGCAATGGGTTTAGACTGGCAGAGGGGAGATATAGACTGGATGTTAGGAGGAAGCTCTTTGCAGTGAGGGTGGTGAGGCACTGGAACAGGTTGCCCAGGGAGGTTGTGGATGCTCCCTCTCTGGAGGTGTTCAAGGCCAGATTGGATGAGGCCTTGAGTGACCTGTACTAGTGGGAGGTGTCCCTGCCTATGGCAGGGGGTTGGAACTAAATGATCCTTGAGGTCCCTTCCAACCTTACCATTCTCTGATCCTTGAGGTCTTTTCCCACCTGATATTCTATGAATCTGTCTGATAAAACACAGAAGTCAACTATGTAGAAAGCTAGAAACAAGGTCCTAGGGATAAATATTATGGAGAAAATTCTGAAAAACAACAACAAAAAAACCTATACTTTTTTTTCCCCCTCAAATGTGTCTTAGTGAGAGATTTTAGTTTTGAAAATACAACCCCCAGCATGCTTTGGGATATTCTCAGTCTGTATTTCAAAACTGTTAAACAGTAAGGATGAAATACAGATCATATTTGTGTTTACAGTAGTTTTGGTGTTGATGATGGCCTGGGATTTATCTTTGGAACAGCTTTTCAAGTTGTTCTACCCTAAATTCTTTCATGTCATTGTGATTTTTTTATCCCAATGATTATTTATCTATTAAGAGTGAAAAATATCTGCTTTTTAAAATAAAAGCTTTTTTATAATACAAGAAATATTTTAGGAACAGTTGTTACACATGCCAGGTTCTGCCAGGAGAAAGGCAACACACTGCTCACTTTGACATCTGACTAACACCTTGATCTGTGAGACGCTTTGGAAACCAAACGTGAAACAGCCTTTCTAATTGCTCATTGCTGGAGTAATATCTACATTGTGCATCTATTGAATTGGTTGGTGACACATTTGCATTGCAGCAATGTTTAAAAGCCTTAATTCAAAAGGTAACATATCTCATATTTCTAACATTTCAAGTCATCATTTGCTTTGTTTATTCCCCTGGCAATAAATAACTACAGAAATGATCTGAGGCAGTAAAATGTTGCAATTTTCTGTTTACTCGTTAGGTCTACTGAGATTTTCTCTTGCAAAAGAGTTGAAACTGTATTTTATTTTATTTTCATCCACTAAATCAATAACAGATTAACCAAATACAGTTAGAGGAAAAGAAATACCTGTCAGTAACGCTCACAATGGCAGCTCACAGATTACATCTGAAAGTACGAACACCCTTAAACTTTCTAGGGGCTTGCTCTAGTGAACAGAATAAATCTACCAGTTTCAAGAGCATTAAACTCTGCCCTCCCACTCCTACCAAAAAAGAGAACCAACCAAATCAACTTGTGAGCAGTATATCACTGTGATGCATTTAGGAAGTCTCAAGATTCAGCTGAAATGGATTGCAGTGGTGCTGAGCTCTTGGATTAGTTTTTCCTGGGCTGCAATGTGTTTGAGGAAAATTCTAGGTCTGTTTCTGCAGTATGCTTTTTCTCCATCAGCTGTGCTCAGTAGGATGACATGCGTTTGCTGAACTCAAAGCTTCTCAGTTAGTATGGAAAGGAATTTATGTGGAAGTCCTCATTCCATTTCAATGTAATTTCGTATAGGATGGGCCATTCGGCTTGGGTTTGGGGATTTTTGTGTGTTTGTTTCTTTTAGCTGCTCTATGGATGAGGTAATTGATCAGTCTAGCCCAACCTGTGCCACTGGCACCAGGAAGGGCTATTTTGGGACAACATATCAACCAGCCTGCATTCCACTGTCCTATATACTCCTACTCTGCTCTCCACATCCCTCTAGCTATAATGATCATATCAGGACTGCTGAGGTGGGTATACAGTGAAGACAGCAGAAATCCCAGATATATCTATCTAGTGTTCATTCAAAAATTATCCTGCTTTGTAGCAGAAAAAAAATCTTTTTTTTTTCTTTTTTTTTTTTTTTAGCTAAGTGGTGCAAAACTTTTTCAGTTCACGTTTACAATATTAGTTACCCATCATTTATATACTTTTTCAACTGAACATGTTGGTCTGACTTTATAGTGAGAATATTATCCCTTTTGACTAAGCCTTGCACAAAATATTCCTATAAAACAATTTGGGCAAAAGAAATGTAAGAAGGGGTAAGTACAACATTTAGGGAGTTCAGACTCCTGGCCAAAAAAAAAAAAAAATAAAAAATTAATTGCTCCCTTTCAAACTTTTGAGATTCCCAAGTTTGTTCCAGGAAAGTTCTGGAGAATTAGATTTTTGCCTTTGGCTGCAACTTAAATCCTCTATGACAGGCTGAGCAGCAGGGCTTTTGAATTGCACTGGAACCCTCTCCAGAGTGACAGGCTCTGGTGACATAGCTAGGGAAGTTGGGCTGCCTCCTGTCACAGGACTGTCAGTTCTGAGCAGGCTACTAGAACAGCCTTTGGCCAAGAGGGAGAAAGCAGTGCTGTTTGGATACATCATTCAAGCACTGTGTCTGTTTTACTTTCTTCAGGATTTTGAACGTCATGTCTTTACTGGAAACCAGTGGCAGGCTCCCAGATCTTCACAGACTTGTGCCTGAACTAGTACCAATTAATAAAACAAACAAAATAGAAACCCCCTCAAAACTCGCCAACCAACCCCAGACAATAAAAAAATACATTGAATTTTGTTGTGTAAGATTGGATGTGCTGTTTCTAGTGCTTCAGTAGCACTAAATAACCATATCTCCATTAAGACACACAAACAAAAAAAGGTATTTGAATACCATTACTAAGGTGTTAGTGACATTCAGAGGTACTAGAATCTCTGAGTCATCAAGCAAGGATAATTTGGAACCAGCATGGCTTCACCAAGGGCAGATCTTGCCTGACAAATTTAGTGGCTGGAACCAGCATGGCTTCACCAAGGGCAGATCTTGCCTGACAAATTTAGTGGCTTTCTATGATGAAGTCACAGCGACAGTGGACAAGGGAAGGGCAGCTGATGTCATCTACCTGGACCTGAGTAAGGCATTTGACTCTGTCCCACATGACATCCTGGTCACCAAACTGGAAAAGCATGGACTTGATGGATGGACCACTCGCTGGATAAGGAATTGGCTGGATGGTCGAACCCAGAGAGTGATGATCAAGGGCACAATGTCCACCTGGAGACCAGTGACAAGTGGTGTCCCTCAGGGGTCAGTGCTGGGACCAGTGCTGTTTAACATCTTTGTCAGTGCCATGGACAGAGGAATGGAGTGCACCCTCAGCAAGTTTGCAGATGACACCAAGCTGTGTGGCACAGTCGACTTGCTAGAGGGCAGGGATGCCATCCAGAGGGACCTGGACAGGCTGGAGAGGTGGGCCCAGGCCAACCTCATGAAATTCAATAAGGCCAAGTGTAAGGTCCTGCACCTGGGTAGGCACAATCCCAAGCACAAATACAGGCTGGGTGGTGAATGGCTGGAGAGCAGCCCTGAGGAAAAGGACCTTGGAGTCTGGGTTGATGAAAAGCTCAACATGAGCCTGCAGTGTGCACATGCAGCCCAGACAGCCAACCGAGTCCTAGGCTGCATCAAGAGAAGCGTGGCCAGCAGGGCAAGGGAGGTGATTCTGCCCCTTTACTCTGCTCTCGTCAGACCCCACCTGGAGTACTGTGTGCAGTTCTGGAACCCTCAGCACAGGAAGGACATGGAAGTGTTGGAGCGGGTCCAGAGGAGGGCCACAAAGATGATCAGAGGGCTGGAGCAGCTCTCCTATGAGGACAGGCTGAGAGAGTTGGGGCTCTTCAGCCTGGAGAAGAGAAGGCTTCGAGGGGACCTGATAGTAGCCTTCCAGTATCTGAAGGGGGCCTACAGGAAGGCTGGGGAAGGATTATTTACAAGGTCCTGCAATGACAGGACAAGGGGCAATGGGCTTAAACTGGCAGAGGGGAGATTTAGACTAGATGTTAGGAGGAAGTTCTTTACAGTAAGGGTGGTGAGGCACTGGAACAGGTTGCCCAGGGAGGTTGTGGATGCTCCCTCCCTGGATGTGTTCAAGGCCAGATTGGATGAGGCCTTGAGTGAGCTGTACTAGTGGGAGGTGTCCCTGCCTATGGCAGGGGGTTGGAACTAGATGATCCTTGAGGTCCCTTCCAACCTTACCATTCTATGATTCTGTGATTCTATTTCTCCAGAGTGTTTTTTGAAAGAGCATATTGGGATCCTTATTCAACAACAGGTATCAGCTGAGGCCTGAAATATGTGCTCTGGTTGCTCCTGGTGAAATACCACCAAGTTTTTGCTAAGAGGCCTTTCTAATGCCTTAGTTACCCTCCTTCAGTTGTGTTTTCTTTTCTAATGCTGATAATAGATGGGATTCCAGAATTTGTTCTTTCACATTCTCAGTCCTAAGTAGAAACCAACCGTAGTTTTCTCTTAAGGACTGTGAGGGGCTGATGGAAGCATTGGTAGTGGAATGTCAGCTTGCAGTCTGATACTTGTGTGTCTGCATTTTTATAGCAGATTATTCTGCAAAGTGTATATAAAATTTAAACCCATATTTCAAGACTTGTCAACTTGGCCCTAAATATGTCTCTTAAGTACCAATAATGTGAGTGTGAATAGCAGAAACCGTGTTACTATCTTCAATACTTATCTTGTACACGCTAAGTAATATCATATTCAAATCTAAAACTCGTAGGTGGCATTTGTTTGTTTCATCTGAGAAGACTTCTAGCAAACTCTTGCTTCTGGCAAACTCTTGTTTCTGGCAAATACTCTGCAACAGCTTTCTGAAGGACAAAAAAATGCATCTTCAACAGACTTGTGAGAACAGATTAATGAATAATGTCAAGCGAACCTGAAAGGATTTACCCGGTTAATGTTCATGACCACCAGGCAGAATACGTTCTCATCAATCTCAGTCAACAGAGAAAGGACTCTTATGGTAATGCTACAGAAACAGTTGTAATGTGATGATGTTATACACATCAAGGTTATGTTTGCCACTACCAATACATATTAGGGACACATCTTGACTTAAAATATTCTTAAAGACCACAACCTACTTTTCTTGTTTGTTTGTGTAAATGTGTGTCTCTGGTGACTTGGAGCTTGTTTATTCTCCATGTTTTGTCTTAAACAGAACCTGTAACTGCTGTCTTCTCACATGAGGCTCAGGCCACACTAATTCTGCATGAACAGTCTGCGTTTTGAACTTGGGTGACAGCTTTAGACAATCGGAGGTGATACCTCATACAATTTACAAGCATGGCAAAAATGATGTGGCCACTTCAGGAAGTGTTTGTTGTACTGATTAAAGAAACTGACAATTTTAGAAGTTAGAGGTGGGTTTTGTTTGGGTTTTTCTTTCTTTGTGGGGTTCTTTTTAGGTTTTTGTTGTTGTTTGGGGTTTTGTTTGTTCAGGTTTGTTGTTTTTTTTTTCTGTTGTCTTTGCTCTTCTTAATGTAGGCTAAGAATATTTATTTTCTTTTAATCAAGTCTGGTTTTGCTGTAGTACATGGAAACGATAGAAAACATTTGTAGTGGAAATGATCTGTCTGGGTTTTCAAGCAGTGTTGTTTGTCTGTCTTTTATTATGCATCACCAGCAGAGGTTTGCATGCTGAACAAGATGCTGGTTAGCTTTATGCTTCCTTGAACAATACAACTGCACCTGTAGTTACATGTGTGTGCTGTAGCCTCATGGTGTCTAAGATTTACTTACCGTATATATTGTTGAATGATTTTTTGGAAGACTCATTCTGAATGCCCAAGAAGTAAGAGAAGAAAGAAAATTTTTCTCCTAAAGTAACTGTTCATGTTTAGTCAGTGAACTTTCCTGTGTATAGCCTTCCAGGCCAAAGGAGAAATGTACCTCTTTTGTCACTTACTCTAAACCTACATCTAATCACATAGAAATCATAGAGTCATAGAATGGTAAGGTTGGAAGGGACCTCAAGGATCATCTAGTTCCACCCCCCAGCCATAGGCAGGGACACCTCCCACTGGTACAGGTTACTCAAGACCTCGTCCAACCTGGTCTTGAACCCCTCCAGGGAGGGAGCATCCACAACCTCCCTGGGCAACCTGTTCCAGTGCCTCACCACCCTCACTGGAAAGAGCTTCCTCCTAACATCCAGTCTAAATCTCCCCTCTGTGTGCTGGTTTGAGGCTAATTAGAATATTTTAATAGAGAAACTTACACCATAGGCTGTGAAAGGAAAACATGATGTCTACTTCACTCATACGCTTGCTGGAGAATTGTTTGGGAACACTAACCAAAACATTAGATAAGTGAGTCTNCTAACCCCCCTGACTGATCTTCCTAATTTACCTTGCATGTAAGGCAAACCTTGGGGTGAGGTACAGGGGTGGGGAGAAGGTGGAAGGGTGGTTGGGAGCCCCTCCTGGGGTCTCTGATTTCTGGGAGGGGAGTTGTGTTGCTGTATTACCTTTTACTTGTGTATTTCTGTAAATATTTTTTATATAGTGTATATATCTGCTTGTACATTGTGCAAAGCTGTAAATAGAGCTTCATCATTTAACTTCCAGCCGACTGAGTGCTAGTCTGGGTCATTTTACAAAGTGTGTGGGGGTGGGGAACTCCCAAACCTTCACACTCTGCCAGTTCAAACCCATTGCCCCTTGTCCTGTCATTGCAAGACCTTGTAAATAGTCCCTCCCCAGCCTTCCTGTAGGCCCCCTTCAGATACTGAAAGGATACTATCAGGTCCCCTCGAAGCCTTCTCTTCTCCAGACTGCAGAGCCCCAACTCTCTCAGCCTGTCCTCCTAGGAGAACTGCTCCAGCCCTCTGATCATCCTCGTGGCCCTCCTCTGGACGCACCTCAACACTTCCATGTCCAGAACTGCACACAGTAAATTCAAGGTCCAACACTGTCAATTGCACCTGGAAGTGCACAGAACTTTCATATTATTCGTTTAGCCAGCTTGCATAAAGATCAACTGTCCTGAAGGCCTTTTGGTAACAGAGAATCAGCTGTATCTTGGCTAAACTACACTCCAAAAAGGGCAAAGGAAACACAAGTCTCTTTCTGAATGACAGCAATGTTATTGCTCTGTCAGCCTTTTTCATTTGGAATCTGTCATCTGCTGCAGCCATGGGTGGGGTTCTCCTTTGGTGTTTTCAATGGAATGCAACCTACCTTGGTTTTGTGTGTTTAGTCACATGTGCTCTGACTTCTTGAAAACCTGACTTGGCTATTGCTTTGAACTTCATGTATTCTGTGACATCTGGCTAGTGAAAAGTTAAATCTTCTTGAACTTTTATTTTAGACAAGATGGGGCTCTGTATCATGACTGAGACTGTAGTCAGGGCTAGGGGTTTGCAAAGAGACTTTATTAGTTCATCTCTATTATCTGGAATTTGTTCACTCTTGCAGTCAAGCATGAGTAAAATTGACATGGGTGGAATATAGATGATGAATAGCTATTTCTTTCTGACACGTCATCTACTGGAAGACTGTTATGCATCGTTTTGGTAAGCCTCCAGCTGATTCTATTTGCAACTGCCTGTAACTGAGATGGAAAATATTGCTCAATGAGATAAAAAATTATTTTGGAATTAATTATTCAGTACTGTCTTACCAGATTGGTATCTGCTTGGCCAAAGGGTACCTGGAAGTACCCTCTACTTAAACATATGATACCATAAGATATTGTCATTGAATTCAGCCCAGTTATATCCAAGGAAAATGGGGTATATGTCCATTCTCCTCTAAGGAGTGTATTATTGACAACCTACTGTTCTTTGTATTCTTCCTGTGCACTGAACTGAGATTTTTTCATTTCATGCATCATCATTCACAGCTTGCTGGAGTAATTCCATAAAGTCTGTACATATCCTTATGCAGTAACACACACAAACAGAAGAGGTAGCATTATATTGTTGATGTGGTTTTGGAAAACTGGACATATCTGCATAGTTTTAAGTTTGGTTTTTTTTTTTTCATTTTCTGCTGAAATCTACTGGGGGGAGGAAAAAACCCAACCTCTAGTTATTTTAGAATGTTTGTAAGCTTGGAGTCACTAATTTGTTACACAGCTTGGTTTTCTGTGTGGTTTTTATCACTTCAGTTCACTGGAAAAACAACCCTCATTTAAAATCAGGGTTATTTTGTTGTCTATCTGAAATCACCTCGAAAGTGGTTCACCTGTTAAACAATTTAAGTAATTGCCTGGAATGTAAATGTCCTCTTGACTTTGAGCCAGATGTGTGGATGGGCAGGTTCATGCTCTACTATGCAGCCTTGTTTATTAATTCATGACTAAAGACATGAGAAATTTTTTCATTGCTTTAAGAGTTTTCTGGTGCATATGACTCCTCAGCTGGTCAGAAGGGACTGCAACTGAATGTCAGGGGCGTAGGGTGGGAAACTTCTGTGTGCTTGACCTTAGTAGGGCTTTTACTACCTGGTGTAGTTTAAACATCAATATTACCCTGAACTGTATCAGCTATATCGAGCTGGCTCTTTAAATCTTAGCTGTCAGGAAGTAGGATGTCTTGTTTCAGTAGTCAATGTATGCTGTGTGGGGCTCATGCCCCAAGCTGTAGCAGGAAAGCTTTGGCTGCAGTGTCAAACTGAGGGTGTCCTGTTGCTGGTTTTTCCCTTTTGTCACTTCCTTGCTCTCTGGATGATTGTTGCTGACTTTGTAATACCTGTGAGCTGTGGAGCCATAGAGAGGACAGGACATGAGTGAATCAACAGTATGCCATGGCAGAGATGGCAAAGAGAAATGAGTCCCTAAGCTGCCTGTGTTGCTGTGTGTTTCTGAAACCTCAGAACCACTGACTGGAAGATTTGGATATATAATGACTGTTGTATTGTCAGGAGTAGAGGGGGGCATGTTGACTCAAAGTATTCAAGGATGTACATCCACTTTTAGAAGATAGATGAAAGCTGCCATGCATTTTGCCCAGAACCAAGTGTCAAGGTTGAACTGAGGCTCAACTGTATGGTCTGGAGGCTGATAAAATAAACATGTGATTTAGGTGCTGATTAAAAATGCATGTGTTTGTGAGGGAAACAACAGGAACTTCTGAGACACAGATAGAAAGAGCAATGCAGCATTAACAGTGTCAGCATCATGTTTCAAAGCAAGATAGAAAAGGAGGTGGCTGTTTGGGGACTCACTGCTGGCTGTAAGAGGCACCACGTTAAACGGCCTAGTGTCCTTCCTTTGGCAGAAGAACGATAACCATATATGTCCTTTATGAATAAAACTAGTCAAAATTATGAGATTGGTCTTTCTGATTCAACACGTGAAAAAAGAAGTAGTTCAGGTTTGTATTTTGGTTTTGTTTTGTCATCTGTTTCCAAATATTTGATGTAATTTTTCAGAAGAAGTCTTTTATACGTTCGACTTTTTAGCTTAAATCCAATTAATGATTAATATTGCTCACTTAGGGTAGCCACGATTGTTTGTGGCAACTAAGCCCTGCTTTCTGTGTTTTACTGTGGATTGATTGATTTATTTTAGAAAATTGCTACTCTGTACCTTGGAGACTGCATCCAAACTCATAATATGTGATCCAAATTAAACTATGTTATTCACATTTTTATCTCTGCAGAGTCCAGATAATGATTAATAAGGATATGTGTTTGCAGCACTGGCAATCTTTCTCAGGTTGAGCACATGCTCACTGCACATACCTCAAGCAATTGCTCCAAGGATGCATGCACCCCTAGGTGGCGAGGTTTGTTAAAGGTCATGTGGCAGATCCTGGTGTTGTGAACCTTTGATAGGAAGAGTTGTCAAGAGCTAGGGCTGTGCTGACCACTGGACAAATGACAGACAACCTCTATTAACTCCTCTTCGTTCCCAGAGGGGAAGAGCAAGATGATAAGCAAGTGAGACATGTATTGGGAAGGAAAACTCTGCTTTAATGAAAACAAAAGCAATACAATGCAATAGATACAAACCTATACAAGACCAACAGCAAACTCAATTGCCCTGATGACAGTTACGTCACCTGTTACTGCTGGTAGGGCGGGCACAGGGGAAGCGCACTTAGTGGCAGACAGGAAGCAGATTCAGGAGGTGGATTGCATAAGTGGATTTAGCATTGCACAGACTGAGCTCGAAAGATGGATGGACAGATTCTCCTTGGATGCTGGCTATGAAAGGAGTGAGCTGAATACTTGTTATCCCTCGGCCTTAAACTGAATATGATGTGTAGCAAATGGACTACCGTGTTGTCAGTTTAGGCTCACCTGACCTATGCTGCTACCCACAGCAGTAACTTCTTATTTTACAGCACCTCAGTGTGCTACACAAGATTTAACAGTGACTGATTTCTATAGGAGTGAGAATCTTCATGCCAATCCTTGATAGTAACTATAAACATTGCTGTTTCTTCTAGAAGATACTGTCTGTGAAAACATACATTTCACTTCAGAAAGTGGAGTTACTTGGAAGAGACTGGTTTGGGAGTGATGGTGATGGTTTGGGAGTTCCCCCACCACCACCACCCCTTTTTGTAAAATGACCCAGAGTAGAACTCAGCTGGCTGGAAGTTAAGGACTGAAGCTCTATTTACAGCTCAGCACAATGTACAAGCAGAGATATACACTCTAGACAGGAATAGTTACAGAAATACACAAGTAAAAGGTAATACAGCAACACAACTCCCCTCCCAGAAATCAGAGACCCCAGGAGGGGCTCCCAACCACCCTTTCACCTTCTCCCCACCCCTATACCTTACCCCGAGGTTTGCCTTACGTGCAAGGTCAGCTTGGAGGATCGACCAGGAGGGGTTAGAAGAAAAGTAGTTAGTGAGATTAATCAGCAGAGAGAAACCAGAAGCTAGACCACCTGAGATGCTGTGCCCCAGAGACTGACTGTGTTATCTATGTTTTGAGTTCTTTTCTTATACATCTCAGCAAGACATCACCATTGTTTCTTTTTCTCAGCCTATAGTATAATTTTCTCAATTAAAATGTTCCAATTAGCCTCAGACCAGCACAAGACTGAACTGAAAAATAAAATCGCTGAACAGAGTTAGTTCTGCTCAAACTCAAACCAGGACAGCTGCTTACACAAGTCTGAATTCTTCATTGAACTATGTGGCAAGCACAGGCTTGACAGACAAATGACTACTTGTGAGTAATCTTCACACCTTGTGTGCTGAGTAGCATCCGAGGTGATGTGCAGGCGATGACTTGTTGCCACAGTACCTGTGCTGGTGTGACTTGCATGACCTTCGTCTGCCACATCACATGAAAAGTGATCACTCAAAGCACCTTCTATGTGCTTCAGGCTTTTGGAAATAATATATGCTTAGCTCTATTTGTATCCTGACAGGAAAGAGAATGCCCACATTTTTTAAGTCAATGAATTTAGACTCAGACTTTTAAGTTCAGTTTAGATATAAAGGGAAATGTACATATTGTTACCATTTCTTACTGCATCTATACCCTGTACTAACATGGAAAGCTGTCCACAGATATGTTTCTAAGAGAAGAAAGGAGATCCTTTTTTTTCCAGTTTCGGCAGTATTGCATGTCTAGTTGTGCCACGTACAGACTGGACTCACTGCAACAGTACAACCTTTCATAAAGCAGTCATATACTATTTTGATACTTTTTAGTGTTTCATGTTGTAGAACAGTCTGATAAAGCATTAGAAACCAAGAGAAGAGACTAAAATTATTGTAAGAATTGCAAACATAGCCTTTCCTCAGCACTAACAGCTATCTCACTACCTCACCAGCTGAAAAACATCTCCCACAGTGTGGGAGGCAGGATACTGCTAGTGAAGGAGATGGGCCTAGAGAGAGATGCTGTATGCAGAGGCATTGTTGTGGAAAGAGACAGTAGTATGTGGCCATTGAAAGGACCAGTACATCTTTAGGAAAGATGGAGCCTGAAGAGGATGGATCTCATAATTTTTAACATCTGCCAGTTTGTGGATATGGCCAATACTGATAGAAAAGCTTAACCTTATGTATAAGTTCGTTCATTCTTTTGTTCTGTTCCGTTTGTTTTTTGTTTTGGTTTTTCTTTGTTTTTGTTTTGAATTTGAGATCAAGTGAGAAAGTGGGACCTGATACCATGCTGGGAAAACCAAGCTGATGTAGTGCTGCCACTGTGCACCTGTGAACAGCTGCCCAGATGGTCACTTTTCAGCCTTGGTCCAGACCAGGATCTGGATTTCTGAGGCATACTCGGGTATAATTGAAATAAACTAAAGATCTGCCTGGAAAGTAATGATGACTACTTTTCTTAGGGAAAAGGCTGCATATGGATAGGAAGATTGCTTAGACTCTCTTTATTTAAGCCATGATATTTGAAGTCCCCACTTGTCAGATTGTGAAATGAAATATGTCTTGCCTCTGCCTCATCAGATGAGATAAAAATCCTAGCCCATGGCTGAAAACTGTATTTGAACTTATAGGAAAAAGATAGCTCACTTGCGTGCTCGCGCTCTCTCTCTCTCTATATATATATAAAAATATATATATATGTAGTTTTTTTTTTTTTAATGAAAAAGATAGTAGAAAGCTTATAAAGTTACACAAATGAAACTCTTTTTCAGAAATTAAGTACCGTATTTCACAAGTGCAAAATCTTACATGCCCAGCTTAGTTCTATAACACCAAATTTTAGGTAGGTAAGAGCTTTATTTTGGTATCTAATCTCCAATTCACGTAAGAGTCATGACATGATTTGATTTTTCATTTCCATGATGGGGGGAAGGGGAGGAAGAGTGAAATATTTGTCTAATATTTTTTAAGCATTGAAAAGATCTAATTAGTTCTACTTTCAAGGATGATCAGTTTGTATTAGGAGGAGTAAGATCAGACTCAAGGAAATGAAACTAAACACCATAGTGAAATGAAGTGAGAAATTACCCCTCTCTAAATGTCGTGGTTTTTGGGGGGTTTTTTTGGACATTCACATTCAGGTGAACATGAATAAAATTAAGAGATCATCATTTAATACTTTCAGAGGAAGGCAACATAGTCAAAGTCTGTAATCAAACTCCAAACATTTTCATTAGCACTGCATAATAGAAATAATTTAATAAGAGACATGCACACAAAAACAGGCAAATTAAACTTTGGAGTCCAAATTCAAATCTCAGGTAACACCAGCCTAGACCTACAGTAAATTCACTGAACAAAGTATTACCCCAGGACCACTGAAAATAGATTGAGATGTTGACGTAGCAAGAAAATATTGTGCTGTTCCCACTCATTTAACACGGTTCCATTCATATAATAATGTAAAGCTAATTGTCCAACCCTAAATTAACATATCATGTTGGTCTATATCTCTTAATTAGCATACCAGGGCTTTTGAGTTCACTGAGAAGTGCACTGTTTTAAGTTCATAAGGAATTCAGGATGTATTAAACTAGAAATAGTGTCACATATAAATCGTTATAGCGACAACTTAATTCCGTTGCCAGCTATATAAACAGCTCTCACACACTGAGTGATAGCTACAACCCTTCTCCCTCTTGGCTGCAAGGCAAGCTCCTTCAGGAAGTGCCTGGAGGGTGGCTTGGCAGTTGCCAGCTGAGCCACTCTGGATTAAAATATTGAAAATAATTTTGCCTCCCTCAGAGGTGCCAGCTGGCACTCTCAGATTAAAAACGGACAAATCATTGGAATGCTAAAATAAGCAGCATACATTTAGAGTAATTATGTCACTTTTACAATATTAGATTTCTATACTTTGTGTAAGAGCAGCTTACAATTAACTGTCTTTGCAGAACTGTAACAGTGCATCTGTCACAAACCAATATGAATAGGACAAAAAAAAAAATCTTCGTTGTAAATATTTTTAAAGTATTCTCAGTTTTTCAACACTTAATGGAAAATAAAGGACCTCACTATCACAACACCACAGTGACACAAATGTTATTGTGCCCGGAACATAGGATAAATATGATTGTCACATTCTGACTCTTGTAATGCTAATAATAATATAAAGAGAAACTGCTGTGTTGGATGTCTGATCCAGTGATGAGCAGATGTGAGGTCCACCCAGAGTGCCTTACATGAAAGGGTGGCAAAGTCAGACCAATACTAGTTCTGACCAATCTCTTGTCACTTCGAGCAGCATCTGTTTCAAGCCAGTATAGTGTTTTGCTACAGAAACTTTTTAAAAACTACTTGGAAGTTTGAAGTTTCCCAGCTGATTGTTAGGAAGAGGATGACAACAGTGATGTCTCTGGATAACTTAGGTCAAGAGTCTCAGTTTTCTGCTCCAGAACTTCTCAATGGAAACCAAATTTGGGTTGGACTTTGATGATCTTTGAGGTCTCTTCCAACCCTGGTGATACTGTAAATTGAAGCACAAAGGCATATTGCAGATCTTCTCTCCCTCTTTATGCTTCATGCTCTTTGTATAGAATACAAGACACAGACCAGACATTTAAACTGAAACTCACTTATTTTCCTTCTTTCTTTTCTATGGAGACATGGGAAAACCAAACCAAAAATTTCCTAACTTGCTTTCACTGGTTTCCCAATACAAGAATCTCTATCTCCAAATGTATGTATTCTCTTAAAGTTGTGTAACATGTACCAGAAGTGGGGGAGATCCTCTCCAGTCTCAACTACTTGCTCATCCGTTTCCTTATCACTCTCTGCCTTCCCAGTGGATGCCAGCCACAGCCTGTCAGGAGCCCATGTGCAAGCCCCAGGCTCAGCTGACACCAGGGTTGTTACCCACTGATCACTGAGGCTGCATTTCCCATCTCTAGCATTTGCAAAACTGAAGCTATAGCCAGGAACAGCACAGACAAAAGGCCATTGGACAAAGGACAACATACCCCAACCAGCTCTGGCCACAATAGGCCCAGGCAGCTCCTGGGACCTTGCTGGCCAGGGCACTGCAAACCTGTGGCCTTCTATTAGCGATAACAAAAGCCACATTTACAGCACTGTACCCTGTACAATCCAAATATGCTGGACTTGGAAGCAGCACTGATGTTGTGCGGTAGGTTTACACACAAGTGAGGGAAAGGAACACCAAAAAAATCTCAACTCCCAGTTGAGACAAAGAGCTTAAATGAGATAATGATGCACAGTTACCTCAGCCTGTTTGCTGAAAAAAACACAGCAAAATGCAGCAGGCAGCAGCAAGCAGAAGCCAGTGACCTGACTCCTGATCCCTCCCCATCCTGCCACCATCTAAGCAGAAGAGACCAACACCACAGACCTGGCACCCAAAGGCAGCAACCAGAACGTGAAGCCTCTCACATTACAGTATGAGCTTCAAGCCCCATGGTAGTTTGCTCCAGCCAGCCTTGTTGTGAAGCTGGCATGAGGCAGCAGTAGTTTTGAGTATCGGCAGTTGATTCCACCCCACCCACCACACTTGGTTATTGGCAAGAGCACATGGAAAAGTCCTGCCTAGCAACCTGACAACCTGGATGCCAATGAGAAACCCAAAGTGGCTCCCTAACAACCAGCTTGACCTGCGATACAGTACTAAGGGTGAACTAGAACATACTTCATCTTCTTTTTAGGACTACTCCACTGCAGAGAGTATTTGATATTTTGTGGCTAAAGCAGGAGACATTCAGTAGGTGCATTTCCACACTTACTGTGTCAGAGGCACTGTGGAAAAGAAAAACATGTAAATGTATTTTGTCCTTCTCTTACTTTTCTATAATTACCCAGGCACCACTACAAGAACCAACCAGCCCTGCATGACAGAATTAATTCGTTTCAATATACAAATACAATTTTACATTGACTTGTTCAGCAGGAAAACTGAATTACCCTCACACAAACTATGCTAGATGACAGGAAAATATTTTCTTTTGTTTCTTAGAAAAACAGAGGAAATGACTTTTGTTGATCCTGTTTCATATACAGGTGTCTTATTAGGTGCAGTATCGTCACCTGGATAAGGTTAGTGGTTCTTCCTTATGACTTTTAAAAGAGGAAGAGGGATTAGGCACCTGGTTTTACAGGAAATGTAGGCATGCAGGTCTAAGCTAGGAGAGACGTTACCTCCTATTTCAGAGGCAGAACACTTGACATCACTTTGTCCTCATTTGCTGGTTATTGAGCAAAACGCAATGCTTAGGCAGCCCAGCATCTTTAGAGTGCAAAGTGAATTCTGCCAAATTCCTACTGTGCTCTGATGAGCACTATCTTCAGGGTTCTAGATTGTGTTCACATACCTGAATTTTATCCCCTGGTTTATAATCATTTTTTAGTTAGATGTAGTACTTAACATCTTTGCTCTGCCCCAAAAGCAAAGGACAAAATAAACAAAAAAAAAAAAAAAAAAGGGGGGGGGGGGAGGGATTTGTATTGCAGAGGATTTATGCATCAGATCTTGTCAAGCATTCAAATAATTTGATTTAAAAATAGTTTCTGAGGAAGACGGGTATTTCTTAGAGATAATAATCTGAGGCTGATCTTGTGGCACCACAGTTAGAAATAAAGATATTGATTTTGTAGGTGTTCAGCATGAAGTTCAGTTCGTACTGAGGGAGATAAAAAAAGGTGATGCTAGTAGATAGGATGGATGTGGAGAGATGTGGTGTTTTCTGACTCAGATAATCCTGGAGGAACTTAATCCGGCGATGCTAGCAGTATTGGCGTTTGGCATGCTACAATCTGAAATGTTCAATGCAAATTCAGCATGGCAGTTGTTAAGGTAGCATTAGACAGAAATTAGCAATCTGTAAAAGCTATTTCCAGAGTTTTACCAAAGGAGTAGAACATGCACAGGATAATAAGGTGAGTTTCAGGAACCCTGCTTCTATTAGACTTCTGGAAATATGATTGTTTTGGTTCATGAGGGAGTTGCAAATAAGAGCTACCAGAGCAAGAGGCTCACTAACAATCTGAAACCAAAGCATTGCTTTTCTCTCCAAGTGTTCAGCACACAAAATTTACTTTTGTGATGGCATCATATTGTAACTTTGGAAATGAAACCAATCTGCTCTCTTACCCTTACATAAAAATGTCATTTGTGTTTAAGGAAGGGTTATGAAAGACCTGCACAAACAGGATTTTTAAAGTGCCAGTTGCTTTTTTTTTTTAAATGGGACCGACAGGTTTGTAAAACTCAAAGCTGTCATACCTCTGAAACTTAAATCCTGTAACTTTGCTCCATAATTTTTTTTTATATTCAAATTCCTTGATCTCATTTCTAAATTAAATAGCAATCGAAAAAGAATCTAGCGAGATGCTAATCTTTCACATCCTTCAGTCACTCTTTCTCTTGGTTCTGGGATAATAATACTTGTGTTCCCTTTTGTGGATTCTCTTCAGCTGACCTCTAGTAAAATACAATCTTCATTAAATGAAGATTAATGATGGCAAACTATATTTGACATCTATCTGTAAATTGAAAGAGGAAAAAAAATAGTAGGTTGGTTTGGTTTTCTTTTTCTTTTTTTCAAAGAAATGCCACAAAACTATTATCTTACTATTATTTTTGTTGTCGCTATTTTTTCCCCCTTAGCTCGTTATTTTACCATTTGATGTCACCTCAAGTAGGTATCTATTTGACATGTATCTAACCTTCTATAAAGAGGTGAATTAATCAGAGAATAGGATCATAGAATGGTAAAGTTGGAAAGGATCTCAAGGATCATCTAGTTCCAACCCCATGCTATAGGCAGGGACCCCTCCCACTAGGTCACTCAAGGCCTCATCCAATCTGGCCTTGAACACCTCCAGGGAGGGAGCAGCCACAACCTCCCTGGGAAACCTGTGCCAGTGTCTCACCACCCTCACTGGAAAGAACTTCCCCCTAACATCCAGTCTAAATCTTCCCTCTGCCAGTTTAAACCCATTGCCCCTTGTCCTGTCATTACAAGACCTTGTAAATAGTCCCTCCCCAGCCTTCCTGTAGGCCCCCTTCAGATACTGGAAGGCTACTATCAGGTCTCCTGGAAGCCTTCTCTTCTCCATGCTGAAGAGCCCCAACTCTCTCAGCCTGTCCTCATAGGAGAGCTACTCCAGCCCTCTGATCATCCTCGTGGCCCTCCTCTGGACCCGCTCCAACACTTCCATGTCCTTCCTAATCAAAGTGCATCTCTACCCACTGGTCTTTAGCAAGCAGCTTGTCAACAACTATTTTGTTTCAAACAGAGTCTGTTTGCAGCCACTATTAAAAAAAAAAATTTAAAAAAATCAAAAATCTTTGATGCACTTGGAATTCAAATTCTCTTTAGGATTTAGTTGACACTTCATGTTTGTGTTTGAAGATCTCTCGCCAGTTTTAAATTCTAAATACTGATTGAAAACTCGAACTAATGGAAGCCTCAGATGAAGAGGAATTTATATTTATAAATATGTTTTAAAGTATGATCATAATAATATTATAACATTTCTATTTCAGAAACTCATTTTCCATTTTTCAGAGACATGTATGGTAGATTTTTCACAACCTTCGGGTAGATTTAGGTTCTTAAAATTGAGGTAGAGATGCAGTGAACAGATCACAACTAAACCATTTTATATTGTAAGGAAAAGAGCAAAAGTTTCACCTACTCATTTCAGCAACACCTTAAGTGAATCATGGTACTCACATTGTGCTTGAAAGTGAGTATCCTGATGCAGTTTCATTAACTGGAAAACAAAGCTGCATCATGGCCTTCTGGAGGTCTAAAACTGACTCATGCAAGAATGTTAAGAGGAAAGTTAGCAGCTATACGAACTCGCATGTCCCTGTGTCAGGCTATAATGTTCAAGAATTATGCTTATGAAAACTTGGATCAGTAATCCATGTAAGATAAAATAGACAACCATTTGAAATATTCTCTGTGTTGAGATACCAAAGTAGTTTTAGTTTGGTTGGAGTTTTTTTGTTGTTGGGTTTTTTTAGTTGTTTGGGGTTTTTTTTTGTAATTTCTCCTAAAAGTTCTTAGCCATCCTGCAGCCTTGATCTAATCAACATTACAGAATCTTTTATAGAATAGAATCATAGAATGATAAGGTTGGAAGGGACATCTCCCACTAGTACAGGTCACTCAAGGCCTCATCCAACCTGGTCCTGAATACTTGCAGGGAGGTTGTGGAGCACAGAATCACCCAATGTGACTTCTAGAGAGACAAAATTGTGATCAGAGAATGGTTAAGGTTGGAAGGCACCTCAAAGATCACCTAGTTCCAACCCCTTACCATAGGCAGGGACACCTCCCACTAGTACAGGTCACTCAAGGCCTCGTCCATCCTGGCCTTGAACACTTCCAGGGAGGGAGCAGCCACAACCTCCCTGGGCAACCTGTTCCAGTGCTTCACCAGAGTAACTGTTAGTCTCTACTCTTGAGGGGAAAAAAAAAAAAACCAAACCAAAAACGTGTCAAGTGAGAGATGGAGATAGTGGTGCTAAGGTATTTCCCTAGTTTCACCTGTCCTTGTAGCTTCTCAATTTCAAGAACAGGAAAATTAATGGGGGTTGGGGTTAAAAAAAAGAGAGAACCTGCAGAGTTTTCTCTTTTTTAGGTGTTGCAAATAAGGCTCCTCAACTTCTTTTTCTGTCTGATACATTTGCTATTGCACGTGTTACATTATTTCTTGTGTTATATGTGAGAAAAGGCTGTTTAGCATCTGGATATCTAAATTATTCATGAAGCAAAATTGCAGCTGTTCAGTGACCCCTAATAATAATAATAAGGTAATGTTTGTTTAAAACAAAGCAAAATAGTTCCTTTAACTTAATTTTTTGGAGGCTTTTAATTCTTTTCGGACAGACACTTTTTGGAAATGATTGTTATCAGTGCAAGAGCTTCATATACTGCTGTACTGAATTACCATCCTAATCTGAGAGAGTGAAACCTATCTAGAAAATACTTTTACGTCTTTACTTCAGTAATGCTGAAAATCCTTTCTATATCTCTAGATCTACTATGAAAAAGGTCTAAGGATGTAGGCATGACAGGAATTGTTGATTGAGGCAATAGATCTTATTAGTAACAGGTATAGCTGGAAAAAAAATCATACATTTTTCAGCATGCAAGCCCTTCATGCCTCTTATTCAAAGCCATTGCCATACCTGGAGAGTAGTCATATTAAAAGGCTTGGCAAAATATTTTGAAGGGCCCTGGAATTTTTTGGTTATCATCTCAAAGAGGAGGTTTTCTTCTCTTTTCCTTTGCTGCAGAAGCACAAATATAAATTGAATTCCCCTTCTGGGTTATGGTAAATGTTCATGGAAAGAGCTTTTCTTTAAAGAAACCCCCAAGCTGTTGCAGTTTTTGCATATGGAACACATCTCTCTCAAAGTCCCTACTGGAGACCACATCATAGCAGTTTTTCACATCCTTTGTCCTGAAGGTAGCTAGGAAGTTCAGTTTTGTGTCCAGCTGGTCTGTTCTTACCTGTATAGATGACTAGTTGGGGAGTTTCTGGGCCATCCGAGGAATTAAGTGCACTGGGTATGCAGAGAGGCACAATTCTGCCAGTTACACAGCTATAACAAAAAAAAAAAGATGCAATGCATTTCTATCTCACTTACATCCAGAATCCCATAGCTCTCTCCCTAGTGGGAAAAATATTTTTCTCCCCTGTCTCAGTTACAAACCAAGCATAGGTGCAAAAGCAGTTGCTTAAGTATGTGACTATACAGTTGGAGTAAAATAAGATGGATAAGTGAGAAGAGGTTGGGGTTTTTTTACATTATTTTAAAGCAAAGTTTTAATCTAAGTTACGAAGATTCTTCAGGTGTAAAGGTCATATTGGCTCATCCTGATTTACTTGTACTTTAAAATAATGCACATTGGGAAAGGAATTTGCTAAGCAGAGACTTTCAGTTCTTAACTTCTACCATCTGTGATCAAGATGACCTTGGTTCTTACCCTTTCCAAATAGAATGCAGAGTTTTTCAGTGAGATTTTCTCAGTGGAAAGTGTGACCGTAAAGTAGCTCAGCATTTTTGCCGACTGATAATCTCCTTGAAAACACCAGAGACCTGACTGAAAATCAGCCCTCAAGTGTTAAATAGCAATAATTTAGTTGTAAGTAAACTCATGATTTGTCACTATTTACTTAAATTCTAATAGTTTTCATTATATTAAACTGCATGTAAGTTAATCAGAGTATTTAATGTAAAATTCTGAGTGCAAAGACAATTTTCCTTATTTTTTGTTTGTTTGTTTTTTATGTTTTGTTTGGGGGTTTTATATCCTTTTTCTATTTAGAATTTAACTTTGAAAATGTGGGAGGGGCGGCATGGAAATAGTTTTAAATTACAAAGTAGCAGGAAAATCTAAAAACGTAGTGGTTTGCTCCTCAAGACCTAGTAGCCCTATCTCACTCTGAACTCTTGATTACTTGCTGTAAAATGAATTCTCGAATACAGTTTGGAGCACTAGATAAGGTAAAGACAGCTTTCCCTAATGCATGATTGCTTATCAGCAGTTGTTTGGGTTATTACATTGAAGGCTCTAGCACGTGAAAGCAGTTCTTACTGAATTCATAGAGCAATTCAAGGAACTAGCAAAGTAAAGTTGATGGTGTTGTTGATAGATGGAATGCAAGGTACAACCTGGTGCTATTGCATCTCAGAACTTTTCTTTTGAACCTGGGAACTACAGGCCTGTCAACCTGACCTCAG
>VWZE01005087.1:11688-34561 GCA_013396675.1 Eubucco bourcierii | reverse complement strand
AATTTATTTTGTGTCAGTTGAAATAGTTCCCCTTGTGGGAAAACATAAATGAAAAAAAAATTAATAATAATAATAATAAAGAAAAATAATATGAATGAGAAAGAAGAAGAAGAAGAAGGAGAAGAAGAAGAAGGAGAAGGAGAAGAAGGAGAAGGAGAAGAAGGAGAAGGAGAAGAAGGAGAAGGAGAAGAAGGAGAAGGAGAAGAAGGAGAAGGAGAAGAAGGAGAAGGAGAAGAAGGAGAAGGAGAAGAAGGAGAAGGAGAAGAAGGAGAAGGAGAAGAAGGAGAAGGAGAAGAAGGAGAAGGAGAAGAAGGAGAAGGAGAAGAAGGAGAAGGAGAAGAAGGAGAAGGAGAAGAAGGAGAAGGAGAAGAAGGAGAAGGAGAAGAAGGAGAAGGAGAAGAAGGAGAAGGAGAAGAAGGAGAAGGAGAAGAAGGAGAAGGAGAAGAAGGAGAAGGAGAAGAAGGAGAAGGAGAAGAAGGAGAAGGAGAAGAAGGAGAAGGAGAAGAAGGAGAAGGAGAAGAAGGAGAAGGAGAAGAAGGAGAAGGAGAAGAAGGAGAAGGAGAAGAAGGAGAAGGAGAAGAAGGAGAAGGAGAAGAAGGAGAAGGAGAAGAAGGAGAAGGAGAAGAAGGAGAAGGAGAAGAAGGAGAAGGAGAAGAAGGAGAAGGAGAAGAAGGAGAAGGAGAAGAAGGAGAAGGAGAAGAAGGAGAAGGAGAAGAAGGAGAAGGAGAAGAAGGAGAAGGAGAAGAAGGAGAAGGAGAAGAAGGAGAAGGAGAAGAAGGAGAAGGAGAAGAAGGAGAAGGAGAAGAAGGAGAAGGAGAAGAAGGAGAAGGAGAAGAAGGAGAAGGAGAAGAAGGAGAAGGAGAAGAAGGAGAAGGAGAAGAAGGAGAAGGAGAAGAAGGAGAAGGAGAAGAAGGAGAAGGAGAAGAAGGAGAAGGAGAAGAAGGAGAAGGAGAAGAAGGAGAAGGAGAAGAAGAAGAAGAAGGAAATGGTTTTGGTTGGAAGAGAACTTTAAGATCACCATCTGCAGCCCTTACCCCAGCACTGCCTGCTCACCACTGAGCCATGGCCCTCAGCACCACATCTCCATAGCTGTGAAGTCCCTCCAGGTTTGGGGACTCCCCCACTGCCCTGGGCAGCCTGGGCCAGGGCTTGACAACCCTTCTGGGGAAGAAATTGTTCCTCGTGACCAACCTAAACCTCCCCTGGTCCAACTTGAGGCCATTTCTTCTTGCCCAACCACTTGTTCCTTGGGAGAAGAGACCAACCCCACCTGGCTCTGACCTCCTTTCAAGGAGTTGTAGAGACCCAAAAGGCCTCCCCTCTGCCTCCTGTTCTCCATGATGAACATTTCCAAGTCCTCAGCTTCTCCTCCCCAGCCCTGTTCTCTAGACCCACAGTCTGCACTGCTTCCCATCCACATCTCCATCCAAAGCCCATCCAAAGCCAGCTTCAGTCTCACAGCCTCACAAAGGGTATCAGGGGTTGGAAGGGACCCAAAGAGCTCATCCAGTCCAACCCCCCTGCCAGAGCAGGACCAAGAAAATCTAGCTCAGGGCACACAGGAACCTCTTCAAACTGTTACAGCTTCAAACCCCAAAGTTGGATTTGCTTCCTGGGATTTAAATTGGTGGAGGATGATTTGAATTTCTCCACCCCTGGGTGAATGATTTAGATGGCCTTGACCCCAGGCTGACTGCAGGGATTAATGTGGTATAATGATTGCTGAGGCTATCATTGCAGCAGGCATCATTAATTATCCTTATTGATTAGAGCTTTCAAAGATAAAGCATTATGCTGACTGGAAAATACCCTCTTTCCTGCAAGGTCAAGGCTAAAATAGGGCAGCTAAATAATTGCATTAACAAACAAAGAAATAAAAATAACCTCGGGGAGAGCTCGGTAATTAAGATCCAATTACAGCCCCGCTTTGGCCCCGCTGGAGGGGAGCCACTGCCTGCTGCAGGGTGGGATGAAGGATGTGGGATGCAGGATAGAGGATGGAGCAGCCCATGGGATGGCTTCTGCCCCATTAGCATCTGGAGGGATCACTCTGAGGGTCTTCATGGTATGGTCAATGAAATGGGCTGGATGGAGAAGCTGAGAATGGGCTCCAAATCCTGCTCTGGATCCTACTGTGGCTTACAAACGTCCCAGAGATCGTAGAATCATAGAATCATAGAAGTATAGAATCATAGAATCATAAACTGGTAAGGTTGGAAGGGACCTCAAGGATCATCTAGTTCCAACCCCCTGCCATAGGCAGGGACACCTCCCACTAACACAGGTCACTCAAGGCCTCATCCAACCTGGCCTTGAACACCTCCAGGGAGGGAGCAGCCACAACCTCCCTGGGCAACCTGTGCCAGTGTCTCACCACCCTCACTGCAAACAACTTCCTCCTAACATCCAGTTTCAATCTTCCCTCTGCCACTTCAAACCCGTTGCCCCATGTCCTGTCATTACCAGACCTTGTCAATAGTCCCTCCCCAGCCCTCCTGTAGCCCCCCCTTCAGATACTGGAAGGCCACTCCAAGGTCTCCTGGAAGCCTTCTCTTCTCCAGGCTGCAGAGCCCCAACTCTCAGCCTGTCCTCATAGCAGAGCTGCTGCAGCCCTCTGAGCATCTTCGTGGCCTCTGGACCCACTCCAACAGTTCCATGTCCTGCTGATGTCTCTCACTCCTCCTCTTCCCTTCTGCAGCATTTCTGGCCCCACACCAAGCATCTGGATGCCACAGGGACCTGTGGCTGCAGTTTGCCTAGTGACAGGCGTAGGGCAGTGGGCACAAATTTGAACCCAGGAGGTGCCACTTGAGAAGGAGGAGAAAGTAGTCTGGTGTGAGGGTGGTGGAGGCCTGGAGCAAGCTGCCCAGAGAGGTTGTGGAGTCTCCTTGTGTGCAGAGCTTCCAATCCCCCCTGGGCACTGTGCTGCTGGGCAAACTGCTGTGGGTGCCCTGCTTGAGCAGGGGGTTTGGAGTGGTTGAGCTCCAGAGGTGCCTTCCAAACCCCACCCTGCTGGCATTAGGGGATCCTGGGATTATGTGATTCCTGTCTCCCTCAGCCCGCCTGGGGTTTGGGTAGACATTGATTTCTTCCCAAAATCTTTGTCCAAGTCTGGCTCAGGCTTTCCATGGTGGTGGTAGAGTGCCCACCCTTGAAGGGGTTTCAAAGCTGTGCAGATGTGGTGCAGAGGGACCTGGTTCAGTGGTGACCTGGCAGTTCTGGGGTAAGGGTTGGGCTTGACGACCTTAATGGTGTCTTTTAACTAAAGGGGAGAAGGATTTGGGAGTCCTGGTGGATGGCAGGATGGCATGAGCCAGCAGTGTGCTCTGGTGCCCAGGAGGGGCAATGCCAGTTTGGGGTGCATTAGAAGGGCTGTGGTGAGTAGGTCAAGAGAGGTTCTCTTGCCCCTCTGCTCTGCCCTGCTGAGGCCACATCTGGAGTCCTGTGTCCAGTTCTGGGCCCNTGAGGTTTAGGAGGTTCCATGTGAACCTGAGAAGGATTTTTTTCCCTGTGAGGGTGACAGAAGCCTGGCACAGACAGCCCAGGGGGGTTGTGGAGTCTCCCTCTCTGGAGATACTCAAGACCTACCTGGATGTGTTCTGTGTGATCTGCTCTGAGTGATCCTGCTCTGGCAGGGGTTGGACTCGATGAGCTTTGGAGGTCCCTTCCAGCTCCTGACATTCTGTGATTCTGTGATTCTATGAGTGTATAAATCTATGAGTCTGTGAGTCTATGAGTCTACGATTCCATGATTCTATGATTCCATGGTTCTATGGTTCTATGATTCTATGATTCCACGAGTCTGAGTCTGTGATTCTATGATTCCATCAGTTCATGATTCTACGAGTCTATGAGTCTATGATTCTGTGATTCCATGATTCCATGATTCCATGATTCCATGATTCTATGAGTCTATGACTCTATGATTCTGTGAGAGTGATCTGCTGGCTCTGTAATGCTTGCAGAGAGCTTGGCCAGGTGTAGCACTGCACAGCTACCTTAGTAGGATGTCTCCCAGCCCTGTGTCTTTTGGGGGCAGCTGACAGTGACCCCACAGCAACACCCACCGCAGGCAGCCAGGCAGTCAGCACCGTGCCCCTGAGAACTTGCTTAGAGGTCTTGGCTGGTTTTCTGTTGTCGTGTGGTCCATCCCCTGATGTGATGTGATGTGAGGCTGTGAAGTGCATCTTGAGCTGAAACATTTCTTTGACATCCATTTAATTCCAATTATTGTAATGAAGACATTTGTCAGTGGCAGGCAGCGGAGCTGGCAGGGCTGCTCAGCACGCGCCTGGCATGCTGCAGCCCCACAAAGAGCTGCTTGCAGCTGAACATCACTTCCACCACTGCCTGTTTCAGCTCTCAGCCAGCTTGGATTGTAGCTGGGGGACACACCAGTCTGCATCACACCAGGTCACACCACAGGCTTGGTGGCCTTAAAGCCTTTTCCAGCAGGCAGTTCCTTAGTTGTACTCCAGACTCCACACCCACCGCCTTCTCCAGAGCGCTGCAAAATCACACAGGCCAGCTGCAGGGGCTTCATGTTACACCAGGGGACGTTTGGGTTGGACATGAGCAACGATTTCTTCCCCAAAAGGGTTCTCAAGGCCTGGCCCAGGTTGCCCAGAGCGGTGGTGGAGTCCCCATCCCTGGAGTGGTTTGAAAGCTGCGAGGATGTGATGCTGGGGGCAATGGTTTAGTGGTGAGCAGGCAGTGCTGGATTAAGGCTTGGACTGGATGATCTTGAAAGTCTCTTCCAGCCAAACCGACTCTGTGACACCATGAGGCAGCACCCTGGGAGGCTCCTTGGTCACTCCTGTTGCAGGTGACCTCAAGGAATCAATAGATGAAGCCAAAGGTTTAGCTTTCTGCCAGCTTTCTGCTGGGGAGACCCAGAAGAGCTGGAGGGTGGACATGAGTCTGGTTGACAGCAAGGTTTGGGGGGAGTGGGGTGGGTTGTAACTAGAGATCTTTAAGGTCCCTTCCAATCCAAACCATTCTGTGAACACAGGCTCCTGTGCTCCCATGGGATTGCTGAGTTGATTTGGGAATAGCAAAGGCTGTGCTGGACATGGGCCAGTGCCCATGGCAGGGTGGCGTCAGCATGGTGCTGGCCCCTGAGAGCTTCATTAGCCAGAGAGGAGACCTCACATCAGGTAATTACTAAGATCCCCCAGCCATGCAGATATTTCTGAGGAATTTGGGGTGGAATTACAGCACGGTTTGGGTTGGAAAGGACCTTTTCAGATCATTGAGTCACCTGGTGAGCAGCACGGGGAGAGCCAGTGGTGGAAAATGTGAACAACTGCGCAGCTCTTTAGAGCTGTCCCTCATAATAGCTGCAAAAAGAAAGGGGAAAAGAAATGTGAGGGAAAAGGCAACTCGAGGAGCAAAAAATAGTTTGCATTATTGTTCACCCTGTGAAAAAGCAAGGAGCAGGCTGTGAGGCACCGGGGGAAAGGCAGCAACAATAGAGCCCATGGCAACAACAACTTCTAAGGGGGAGCGGGCGGTGCGTGCCTGCTGCAGCTCCCACTGCCACCCCTTCATCTCGGCAGCCCCGCGGGGACACAGCCACCCCCACCCCCACCCCTCTGCACAAAGGCAGCTCCTGCTTCCCAGCACAATGAGCCCGGAATGCCAGGGTGATGGTGAGGGGCTGGAAAAGTGTCTCTCTGCATCCTAACATCCTTACAGACCTGCACTCCAACACACCTGCTTCCCTGCACCCCAACACACCTGCTTCCCTGCACCCCAACACACCTGCTTCCCTGCACCCCAGCGCCCCTGCAGCTTTCTGTCCCTGCTCCCCTGCATCCCTATACACCAACACCCAAGCTTCCCTTCACCCCCACATCCCTGCATCCCTGCACCCTCACATCTCTGCACCCTATCTCCCTCAGTGCCTGTTCCCTGTCACCCCCTGCACCCCTACACCTCAATACCTCTGCACCCTGCATCACTGCACCTCTGCTTCCTGGCATCCCTGCACCCCAACACCCTTGCATCCCTACATCCATGCACCCTGGCCTCTCTGCACCTTGAACCCCCTGCACCTCTGCATCCTGACACCCCTGCACTCCAACACCCCTGCACCCCTGCATCTTGGCACCCTGAACCCCAACACCTCTGCATCCTTGCATCCATGCACCCTGATTCCTCTGCACCCTGAACTCTCTGCATCCCAACACCTCTGCATCCCAACACCCCTGCACCCTGCACACCTTGCACCCCAGCACTTCTGCATCCAGGAACAACTGCACCCAACACCCCTGCACCCCAACACCCCTGCATCCCTACATCCATGCACCACACACCCCTGCATCCCTACATCCATGCACCCTGGCCTCTCTGCACCTTGAACCCCCTGCACCTCTGCATCCTGACACCCCTGCACTCCAACACCCCTGCACCCCTGCATCTTGGCACCCTGAACCCCAACACCTCTGCATCCTTGCATCCATGCACCCTGATTCCTCTGCACCCTGAACTCTCTGCATCCCAACACCTCTGCATCCCAACACCCCTGCACCCTGCACACCTTGCACCCCAGCACTTCTGCATCCAGGAACAACTGCACCCAACACCCCTGCACCCCAACACCCCTGCATCCCTACATCCATGCACCCTGACCCCTCTGCACTCTGACACCCAGCACCCCAGCACCTCTGAATCCTGGCACCCTGCAGACACTCCTGATACTTTGTTTGTGACACCCTCACCCTCTGAAACCCCTACACCTTGGCAATCCTGCACCCCTGCATCCTAACACCCCTGTGCTGTGAAGTCCTCCAACCCTCCATCCCTGCACTCCAACACTCCTGTATCCCTAAGAGGCTGCACACCAAGGCATGGGCAGGAGGAGGGCTGCAGAATGCTGTAGTGGGGGCAAGCACCCTGGAGTCCTGTTAGCTGTGCTGGCCATGGCCAGCATCTCACTGACATTTCCTCCACCATCCCATGCAAAGGGACTTTGCCTTCCCCAGTCACTTATCCCCACGTTCCCCAAGCACCCTGGAGTCCTGTTAGCTGTGCTGGCCATGGCCAGCATCTCACTGACATTTCCTCCACCATCCCATGCAAAGGGACTTTGCCTTCCCCAGTCACTTATCCCCACGTTCCCCAAGCACCCTGGAGTCCTGTTAGCTGTGCTGGCCATGGCCAGCATCTCACTGACATTTCCTCCACCATCCCATGCAAAGGGACTTTGCCTTCCCCAGTCACTTATCCCCACGTTCCCCAAGCACCCTGGAGTCCTGTTAGCTGTGCTGGCCATGGCCAGCATCTCACTGACATTTCCTCCACCATCCCATGCAAAGGGACTTTGCCTTCCCCAGTCACTCGTCCCCACATCCCCCCCAGCTCCTGCACTGCCTTTGCCTTGTGACAATATTTGTAGCTTTCTGGGGAGACTTCTGCTGCTTTTCTCCACACTGAAGGCAGAGCCTAGAGCCCAGAACCCCATTTTTCTCTCTTTGCTTTAGCAAACTCTGAAATCATTTGGACTCAAATTTTTTACATGCAAAGATCATGGAACCATAGAATGGTTTGGGTTCAAAAGGACCCCGAGGATCATCTAGTTCCATCCCCCTGCCGTGGGCAAGGACACCTCCCACTAGCCCAGCTTGCTCAAGGCCTTGCTCCAACCTGGCCTTGAACACCTCCAGGGAGGAGGCAGCCACAGCCTCCCTGGGCAACCTGTGCCAGCGTCTCACCAATTATAAAGTCATTGTCCAGCACCATCCATTAAAAAGTCATTGTCCAGCACCATCCATTAAAAAATCATCATCCAGCACCACACTGAGGGCTGGGTCCTGCTGTCATTAGAGCAGAATTTAAGTAGGCTCTGCCTGAAATGAGTATTTTTAGCCAAGAGCATCACGGAGAGGGAGCAGGAGGTGCCTGGAAGGGGTGGGTGGGAGAGTCTAAGAGCCCTGCTCCTATCCCTGCCTTTGCACTCACTGTCACACGAGAAAGAAAAAGACTAAATCCTAGCTTTGATTTTTCCAGCTCCCTCAGGGAGAGATTGAGAAGAGCATCCAGTGCTGGTAATTGGATCATTCCTCTGGGAGAGCTTGGCTCCTCCGCTGGAATCCTTACCCTGCTCAGAGGGAAATTGCTCTCGACGTTACAGGGAGTATTCGAGGAGGCAGAAGATTCTGGGACCTTTCCAATTCCACTGCTCCAACCCCTTCATGCCAAAGGAAGACAACAATGGGAACCCAATCTGGAGAGCACAGCGTGGAATGGGAGCCCAATCCCACAGGCCTGGAAGGCACAAAGTCCCCTCGCCGGGGCTCCTCATCCTCCTCCGGTTGGGACTCGCAGGAAGGAGCTCTTAGGATGAGTTCCAAACGTAGAGGTCTGAAATCAATTATTTAAAATGTTTGGTTTTTTCTTTGGGATAATGAAAAATCCCAGTGTTTGGATTTGTCTAAGTGCTGCAGAGGCTGGAATCAGACAGTCCCTGCTTGGCAGGGTTTGGAAGTGACCTCTGGCGATCGTAGGATCGTAGAATGAGTTGTTTCAGTTAGGAAAGACCTCTAAGATCATCCAGTCCAACCTCAGCCTAAGATCCCCATGGGCTGTGTCCACATTTTTCTTAGAATCATGGAACCATGGAGTTGTGTCACTTGGAAGAGGCTTCCCAGTTCACCAGTCCAACCAGCAACCCAACCCCACCATGGCCACTAAACCATCTCCCCAAGTGCCACTGCCACAGGATTTTGGAACCCCTCCGGGGATGGAAACTCCACCACCACCTCCCCAGGCAGCCTGTGCCAGTCCCTGACTACTCTTGCAGCAAAGAAATTTGCCCTCATCTCCAACCTAACCCTTCCCTGGCACAATTTCAGGCCATGTCCTCTCCTTCTATCACCTGAGACTGGGGAGCAGAGCCCAACCCATGCCTGGCTGCAACCTCCTCTCAGTTTGCTGCAGAGAGCAATGAGCTCTGCCCTCAGCCTCCTTTTCCCCAGGCTGAACACTTCCAACTCTCTCAGCTGCTCCTCCCCAGTTGGGACAGAGCTGCAAGATGCTGGTGTGAAGCTTCTCCTGCAAAGTCTTCTTCTCTGCTACTGTGGGGCTGTTAGTGTTTTGGAGAGCAACCTCTAGGATACGTTTGGGCAGTAGTTGGCAGCTGCTGTTTGCACTCAGGATGCTCAAGACTCTCACAGAGAAGTTCTACTATCCCTACCCTCTCTTGCCATGGAGTCAAAGGGAGAATGATGCCAGGAGGTGGTGTGGGAGCAGAGAGGGTAACGAGGTTGGCAGGCATGGACCTGTTGGAGTGGGGGCAGAGGAGAGGCACAAAAATGTTGGCAGAGGGCTGAGAGGGCTCTGCTGTGAGGCCAGAATGAGAGGGTTGGGGTTACTCAACCTGGAGAAGAGGAGGTTCTGCACCCTAACATCCTTACAGACCTGTACCCCAACACACCTGCTTCCCTGCACCCCAACACCTCTGCATTCTTCTATCCCTGTTCCCCTGCATCCCTGTACACCAACACCCATGCTTCCCTTCACCCCCACATTCCTGCATCCCTGCACCCCTACACCCTGACATCTCTGCACCCCATCTCCCTGAACGCCTGCTCCCTGACACCCTCTGCATCCCTACACCTCAATACCCCTGCACCCTGCACCCCTGCACCTCTGCATCTGGACACCTTTTCATCCCAACACCCTTGCACCCCAACAGCCCAGCATCCCTACATCCATGCACCCTGGCCCCTTTGCACCCTGAACCCCCTGCACCCCTGCACCTCTGCATCCTGACATCCCTGCACTCCAACAGCCCTGCACCCCAACACTCCTGCACCCTAACACCCCTGCACCCTGACCCCTCTGCACCCTGAACCCCCTGCACCCCTGCACCTCTGCATCCTGACATCCCTGCACTCCAACAGCCCTGCACCCCAACACTCCTGCACCCTAACACCCCTGTACCCTGAATNCTGCACCTCTGCATCCTGACATCCCTGCACTCCAACAGCCCTGCACCCCAACACTCCTGCACCCTAACACCCCTGCACCCTGACCCCTCTGCACCCTGAACCCCCTGCACCCCTGCACCTCTGCATCCTGACATCCCTGCACTCCAACAGCCCTGCACCCCAACACTCCTGCACCCTAACACCCCTGCACCCTGACCCCTCTGCACCCTGAACCCCCTGCACCCCTGCACCTCTGCATCCTGACATCCCTGCACTCCAACAGCCCTGCACCCCAACACTCCTGCACCCTAACACCCCTGCACCCTGACCCCTCTGCACCCTGAACCCCCTGCACCTCTGCATCCAGACTTTGTGGCCAGGAGCCCTTGTGCTTAGAGGGGCTGGGGACAGATTTCTGAGCAGGGCCTATTGGGACAGGGCAAGGCATGATGGTTGGAACGGGAAGAGGCAGATTCAGGTGGAGAGAAGGAAGAAATGCTTGACCCTGAGGGTGCTGGGACCTTGGCCCAGGTTGCCTGGAGAGCCCCATCCCTGGTGCCATGCCAGGTCAGGTTTTCTGGGGCTCTGAGCAACCTGCTCTTGTCGCAGCTGTCCCTGCTGGCTGCAGGGGCCACTGGACTGGATGGCCTCAAAAGGTCCCTTCCAACCAAAATGTTTCTTGAAGCCATCTCATTTCCCCTCTGTGGGTTGAGAAGGACCATTTCCAGCAGACACCATCTGTCAGCACCCAGAGGTGCCTCGGAGGGAGATGCTGGAGACTCTCTTGCCACTGCAAACACTGCTGCTGCTGCGCACCCATGGCATGGCCAACTTGGCTCTCCCCAGCTGCCTTTTGGAGGATGGGGTTAAAATGGGAGATCTCTGATGAGATACTTTCTTCCCTTCCTTGCACATAAATTAATGGCACAACTCAATAAGCCAACAGGTGGTTCCACTTCAGAGCCAGACAAGCTGAGTCCCCTCTCCCCATCCCTTCGTCCCCCAGCTATTTCTTCTTTTGTATCTTCCCCTTTCTCTTCACCTTTACCCCCTTCTTCTATCCCTGATTTATGAGCAGCTAGGGCCAGAGAGATGTTTTTTTCCTAGGCTGCAGGACCACTGATGATGGGTGGTGTTGATTGTAGCTGTATCCATCACTTCTTGTGCTCTCTGGAAGCATCCCTGCTCCGCGCTCTTAACCTCCTGCTTTATTTCCTGGACCACATTTTCAGGAGGCAGCTCCATTTGTTAAGCCCACATCTCACAGGCACATTTGTCTTTGATTATCTTCTGAGGAGAAGACAATAAGCCCTTACACAAACCTACAAAGAAATTAAACACACAAAACAAACGAGCCTGGCCCCTTCTCATCCTTTCAGTGCCAGCGATAACACCCAGGAGGGAAACTCTTGTGTGACCACAGATGGAGGATGGGTTGAGCACCCCAGAAGGATTTGGGTTACCATCTTCAGAGGAAAGATCTTTCTTGTGTTTTCCATGTGGAGAAGGAAAAGAAAAAAAAAAAAAGATAAATGATAATACTCCTAATAGCTGGGGCATGGCAGAGCACCAAAGGCAAGGAGGAGGTAGCTGGGGAGGGAGGGAAATAATAATAATGGGAAGTGTTTTGATAAGAAGCATTGTGGGCTTAGAGAAATATTCACCAACTTCTGGAGCCCATTTCTCTCTAGATTGAACCCAGATGATGGTGAGCTGTTTGGAGGGGCTGGAATGTGCCTCTGCAGACACCCAGGGCTGCAGGCTGAGGAGCTGGAGGGAAATGTGGGGTACTCGCACCCCCGCTCCTCGTCTCCTACAGGACCCACAACATCCACCTTGGAAGGTGACTGGGCAGTGCCCAGGACCTGTCTGCAGCCACCCACAGAAGCAAAGGGAGAGGCTTCAAACAGGGGCACAGTCCTCAAAACCAGGTGAATCACACAGGAGGAGCACCTCCAGTTTCCCCAAGGCTTGGCAGGGCAGTGCCCAGCCCACAAAGACTCATGGGGTCATAGAAGCATAGAGTGGTAGGGGTTGGAAGGGATCTCTGGAGATCACTGAGTCCAACCCCCAGGCCAAGGCAGGGACACCTAGGGCAGGTCACACAGATAATCAGCTCCCTCCTTCTGGGCTGCTCCTTGTTCCTACCCTGGGTCACATCTTGGAGCTTCAACACCACTCTGCTTCAGTCCCTCTGATTAGGATCACAGACTCACAGGAGAGTAGGGCACCTCTGGAGATCAGGTAGTCCAACCAGCCTGCTGAAGCAGGGTCACCCAGAGCAGGCTGCACAGGATGGCATCCAGGTGGGCTTTGAATGCCTCCAGAGATGGAAACTTCACCTCTCTGAGCAGCCTGCTCCAGGGCTCCATCACCCTTAAAGTAAAGAAGTTTCTCCTCATGTTCAGGTGGAATTTCTGATTATAGACTCATAGAATCAGCCAGGTTGGAAGAGAGCTCCAAGCTCACCCAGCCCAGCCCTAGACAATCAGCCAGACCATGGCACTAAGTGCCCCATCCAGGCTTGGCTTCAACACCCCCAGGGATGGGCACTCCACCACCTCCCTGGGCAGCCCATTCCAATGCCAATCACTCTCTCTGACAAGAACTTCCTCCTAACATCCAGCCCAGACCTCCCCTGGCACAGCTTGAGGCTGTGTCCTCTTGTTCTGTCCCTGGGTGCCTGGCAGCAGAGCCCAACCCCAGCTGGCTCCAACCTCCCTTCAGGTAGCTGCAGAGAGCAATGAGGTCTGCCCTGAGCCTCCTCTTCTGCAGGCTGCACACCCCCAGCTCCCTCAGCCTCTCCTCACAGGGATGTTCCAGTTTGTGCCCATTGCCCTTTGTCCTACCACCCTGCCCCATCCTCCTGACCCCTACCCTTTCAGTATTTAGGCTAATTCCTAATTCAAGAAGAAATAATCCTCCAAGTCCTACTGGGGTGCTCTTTGGATGAGAGTTAGTTGTAAGTGGGAGGGGAAGCAGAATTAAGTGGAGTCAGAACGTTCTTGTTGGTGCCAGGCTCTGCTCACCACCTCAAAACTCCACACAAGGCTTCAGTTCCCCACGCAACAAAACAACTCTCCGATGGGCAAGGCTCAGATATCAAAGTCTTGGGCAGTGTTAATCTTCTGCAGGGACAATGCCGAGTTGCAGTGCAGTCCAAACGCCGCTTCTCAGTCACAGCTTTAGAGGATTAGAAGTGCTTGTGGTGGCATTCGCCTGCTCGCCCGACAGATAGCAGTGCAGGGCAAGGGGGTTCGCCTCGGAGGTGAGAGGATCAGCTGGTGACTCCCAGCTCCAGGGGGGAGGATGGATGACCTGGAGTGCAATTAGAGTTCTACTCACAAACGGTTATTTGGGGCCACGCTGATAAGGAGCAGGGGCAGCAGAGGCGAGGTGAGGAAGGCTGCGGCTGGCTCTTGACTCTGCACAGAACCAGGAGCTTCTCTTGTGCTTTAAAAATCTGCTGGTGCAGAGGGAAAGCTTCAGAGGCTTCAATTCCCGTCATTGCAGGGAGGTAAGTGTGGACTCTGACAAACTCTGGCTGCTCTCTCCCTCCTCCCTCGGCCCAGTGAGAGCACAGAAACCCGGCAGGGTAAGTGCTGGACCATCTAGTCCAGTCCAGAGCTCCTGCAGCTCCCAGGTCCAGAGAGACAGGGAACTGCTCTGGGTATGGATTCACAACCTGTGGCTCCCCTCACCCATGGGTGCCAGTGCCAGGGCTGGGTTCCAGCAGGACCATTCTCACCTGAAAACACCTCGGGAGCTGCAGAAGACACTCTGCAAGCAAGTCTGCCTCCCCCACCCGCTGGCTCTGCAGCAAAGACCCTCCTCTGGAAAGGCTGCTGGGGGGAACTGCAGAGTGCAGATTAATTTCTGAAGACAATGCAAACTCCGAGGCTTGAATGTCA
Organism: Eubucco bourcierii; assembly: GCA_013396675.1. Taxonomy (NCBI): domain Eukaryota; kingdom Metazoa; phylum Chordata; class Aves; order Piciformes; family Ramphastidae; genus Eubucco; species Eubucco bourcierii. The sequence continues at coordinate 20,718 of VWZE01005087.1, read as the reverse complement.
CTGCAGCCCAGCTCCTGCACAAAGCCCTCTCCTTGGCAGCTCCAGAATAGCAAAGCCAGCCTGGGGAGTGTGTGGGGAAGGTGCCAGCCCTGTCATGCCCTGCAAGTCAGGCTCCAGAGACCAGCCAAGAAGTGGCCAAGACGTCTTAGTTTGCAGACTGAATTGTTGTGTTCCCATGATAGGCTTGGCTAAGTCCTCCTCATCCCCTGCCAGCAACCTACTCAGCAAGGAGAGCCCCAAGGACAGGGCTAGGGGCTTGCCTCTGTCCCCTCCCTACCATCCTCTCCTCCTCTGCCCCTTGCTGGGGCAAAGCTGCTGCTGGGCAGGTTGCATTTAGACATTCAATATTCACCTGCTTTCAAGAACATTAAATCTCACTTTTGGAGTGAGCAGTGATGGCAGCAGGCTGGCTTCTGGTGGAATTAAATCCTAACAGCTCATGAAGTTCAGCAAGAGCAAGTGAAGGGTCCTGCCCCTGGGGAGCAATAATCCCCTGCAGCAGGACAGGGGAGGGGGGAGCTGATGGAGAGCAGCTCCAAGGAGAAGGAGCTGGTGTAGGACAAGTTCATCATCAGCCAGCAATGTGCCCTCAGAAGCAAGAAAGCCAATGGTGTCCTAGGGTACATGAAGAAGAGTGTGGCCAGCAGGGCAAGGAAGATTTTCTTCCCCTTCTACTTTGCCCTAGTGAGGGCACAGCTGCAGTGCTGCAGCCAGCTCTGGGCTCCCCAGTGCAAGAGGGACAGGGAAGTGCTGGAGAGAGCCCAGGGCAGGCTGCAAAGCTGCTGAGGGGCCTGGAGCAGCTCTGGCAGGAGCAAAGGCTGAGAGCCCTGAGGCGGAGAGCCTGCAGAAGAGCAGCCCCAGAGGGCAGCTGAGCAATGCTCAGCAACAGCTAAAGGCTGGGGACAAGAGGCTGGGGCCAGGCTCTTGTCAGTGGTGCCCAGGGACAGCACAAAGGGCAATGGGCACAGACTGGAACCCAGGAGCTACCATCTGAGCAGGAGGAGAAAGTTGTTTGTTGTGAGGGTGGTGGAGGCCTGGAGCAGGCTGCCCAGAGAGGTTGTGGAGTCTCCTTGTGTGCAGAGCTTCCAACCCTCCCTGGGCACTGTGCTGCTGGGCAAGCTGCTGTGGGTGCCCTGCTTTAGCAGTGGGTCGGACTGGCTGAGCTCCAGAGGTCCCTTCCAACCCCACCCTGCTGGGATTGTGTGAAATCATGATGGGCATCCCATACAGATATACAAACAAGAGCAATCAAGTTTTCAGCTGGGGGTTCTGGATGCAGACTGTGAGTGCCTGCAGAAGGAGGATGCAGAGTCCTGAACCCCAGCGACAGCTTCAATACTGGGCTGAGATTTCCCCTGAGGAGACTGGCAGAAAAAATAACCACAGCTGCTTCGATGAAGCTTTGCTTGTCTTGCTGGATACACTTTAAATTTAGAATAATTTGGGGATGGACCAATGAAAAAGTCCATCTGAGACCAAACCCACAGCCAGAGGTGGGCTTCAACTCCAGATCTAACTCCAAGCCCACTCGCAGCTGGCCACACCACGATGATTTACAGCCTCGTATGATTATATCCTGGAGCTAGCAGCAGCTCTGCCAGTGGGAAATAATTCAGCCAGAGGTGTGGAGAAGAAAGAATTTTTCTTCTGAGAGCAGCACTTCAAGAGGAGAGACACAGAGTTGGAGCCCCACAGTTTCCAGGGTGAAAAGCTGCCCAGGGAGTAGAATCATAGAATGGTCCAGGCTGGAAGGGACCTCTGAAGGTCTTCTAATATGTGGGATGTGAGGGTGTGTGTGTGTGTGTCTCTGTGTCTGTGTCCCAGAACCTCTGCTTAAGTGACTTTAGGATGTTCCAGGAGCAGTTTGGGGTTGTCAGGATGTGCAGTTGGAGATCCTGACTGCTGTGTGAGCTTTCTGCTCTTGTCCTCTCTGGGAATGCCATAACCAGATGCCAGATGAACCCTTTCAACCCTTCCCCTTGCACATGAGGTGAGGTTCTCTGAAGACCCTTTGTAAATACTCAGATTTGATGATAAAAATACAACACTCCTCCACAACCAGGTCTCCTATATGCACCCAGGAGACCCCAGGATGCTAAGAACCAGATGGAAGGACTAAGACCTCTCTCCCCTCCCCCTGAAGCAAAATTTGGCTCACAGAATCACAGAATGGTTTGGAAGGGACCTTTCAAGGTCAACTTGTCCAAGTCCTTTGCAGTGAGAAGGGACATCTGCAACTAGAGCAGGTTGCTCAGGAAGATGGTGCCAGACTCTTCTCAGAGATAATGGGCAAGAGGTAATGGGCAGAAACATGAACACAGGGAGCTCCACCTCAACATGAAGAGGAACTTCTTTACTTTGAGGCTGGCAGAGTCCTGGCACAGGCTGCTCTGAGAGGTGGTGGAGTCTCCATGTCTGGAGACTTTTAAGGCCTTTTCAGCTGTGTTCCTGTGTGATCTGATTTAGGTGATCCTGCTCTGGCAGGGGGTTTAGACTCAACAGTCTTCAGAGCTCCCTTCCAACCTCTACCATTCTGTGGCTCTGTGATCAGAGCCCCAAACAATGTGGCCTGGCATGGTTCTGGATGTGGGGCACCTTCCACCTCTGTGGGCAACCTGGGCCAGCCTCTCACCATCCTTAGTGTAAGCAAATGTCTCCTTGCCATCTAGTCTCAGTCTCCTTGTTTTAGCTGCAAACCATCACCCCTCTCTCACAACCTGCATCCCCTCTTGCCTGCCGGAGATGGAGCTTGCTCTGCTGCTGCTCTTCATCCCCCAAATATCCCTGCAGTGGCTCAGGGGTGACCTGGGGACAGAGCTGGGGCTCCCAATCCCTTGTTTCTCCCCAAGAATGACACTCTGAAGCCTTTCCAGAGCTTCCAGAGCAGCTTCCCCAGGGTGGCTGCATTATCTGTGCACAATTAACTCCAACTTGAGGGTTAAAGCTGAAATGGGAAGCAGCGAGGCTGGAGCCAGGCAAAGCCATGACACGGCGGCGCGGTGCTGGTGGGCAGGACATCAAGGGAGGTTTGACACCATGGTGATGGATGAGTTGCTCCTCCAGCACTGCCCAGCTGGAGCAAGCCTTAATTTACTATTTATAAACCTCTCCAGCTGTATTTTCCCAGGCCAAGCAGCTGGCTCCCCGCAGGAGTGTGAAGGAGAGGATGTTAACAGGTTGGCTGCGGGGGCTCCGGAGAGACTTTTCGACGGCACATGGGAAGGGGTTCACAGGTAGGGCAGCAAAAAAAAATCCTCCTCCCAGGGCCAGGCTTGGGCTACAAACTCTGAAGGGCAAGCTGGTGAGGAGGGGCAGGCCACTGGCTTGTCAATGATGCTGAGCAGAGGAGACATGGCTCGGGTATTTGGAGGAAGCTCTGCACAGTGAGGGTGGGGAGACACTGGCACAGGCTGCCCAGGGCTTGAGGCCCCATCCCTGCAGACATTCAGGGTCAGGCTGGAGGTGTCCCTGCCCTGGCTGGAGCTGTCCTTGTGCCTACAGGGGGTTGGACAAGGTGAGCTTTGCAGGTCCCTTCCAATCCAATGCATCCTGTGTGATTGGTGTTGAGGGAACAGCTCAGGGAAGTAGAGCTGAGGGTTGGTGGCAATCAGCCTGGTAGTCACCAGGGGTTTTCACCAACCTGGCAGTCACCATAGGAAGCGGTGAAAAACCTTCATTTACCTTTTCAATTAGGACAAGGGGCAATGGGTATAAACTGGAACCCAGGAGGTAGCACCTGAACAGGAGGAGAAACTCATTTGGTGCTGGAGGCCTGGAGCAGGCTACCCAAAGAGGTTGTGGAGTTTCCTTTTTTGGTTCTGTGACTCTGATTCAATCACACTTCCCTGCTGAGCCTCCACCTTGAGCAGCCCTGCACCATCCTGCTCACCCAGCCCACCCCAAAGCACCCATCCCCAGAAGCATAAGGTGGTCCAGGGGGAGGATGTGTTGGGACCCACAGGAACAAGCAGTTTAGGTTGGATATTAGGAATATTTTTCTTCTTGCAAGAGTGGTCAGGGACTGGCACAGACTACCCAGGGAGGTGGTGGAGTCTGCATCCCTGGAGTTGCTCCAGAACCCTGTGGCCATGGCACTTGGGGCCATGGTTTATTGGCCATGGCAGGGTTGGGTTGATGGTTGGACTGGAGGAGCTTGGAGGCCTTTTCCAACCCAAACAATTCCATAATTCTACCTCAGGATCCACACTGGGGGAAACCATTGGGATGCTATTGGAATGGGCTTCCCAGGGAGGTAGTGGAGTTGCCATCCCTGGAGGTATTCAAGACAATCCTGGATGGGGCTCTGGTGCCAGGCACCCAGCAACAGAACGAGGGGACACAGCCTCAAGCTGTGCCAGGGCAGGTTCAGGCTGGATGTTAGGAGGAAGTTCTTGGCAGAGAGAGTGATTGGCATTGGAATGGGCTGCCCAGGGAGGTGGTGGAGTGCCCATCCCTGGAGGTGTTGAAACAAAGCCTGGATGGGGCACTTAGTGCCGTGGTCTGGTTGCTTGGCTAGGGCTGGGTGCTTGGTTGGGCTGAGTGAGCTTGGAGCTCTCTTCCAACCTGTTTGATCCTACGATTCTGTAAACCTAGAGAGAAACAGCAGCAGCCAATGCAAACTGTCATCTACCAGGTACCCAGGCAAACTGGGGCATCCACCAGGCACTCACATTCCCCACCTGAGATGTCAGGAAGGGTTTGTGTGATCCCTGAGCTTTGTACCCTGACACATCCCCAGCTCCCTCCGGAGCCTTCTCCCGGCGCCGCTCAGGCAAACATTTAATTTTGATGATTTATAGCACAGCTATTAGGAAAAAAAAAAACAAAAAAAAAACCAACAACCCAAACCCTCTGGATTACACTTTGGAGTCGAGGGCTTGGGTTGAGAGCACATTTTTATGGAGTCAGCATCTCTGGGTTTAAAAGTTACACTTCAATATTAAATATGGCTTTGGCCAGCAAGGCCATGAAATCCCTCCCGCCGGAGCAGGGAATCAGCTCACTCCTTCTGGGCCGCTCCTTGTTCCTATCCTGGGTCACACCTTGCAGCTTCAACACCACTCAGCTTCAGCCCCTCTGATTAGAATCACAGGATCCTAATCAGAGTGGTAAAGAACCTCTGGAGATCATCCAGTCCAACCACCCTACTGAAGCAGAGTCACCCACAGCAGGTTGCACAGGAGGGCATCCAGGTGGGCTTTGAATGCATTCAGAGATGGAGTCTTCAGGATCTCTCTGGGGAGCCTGCTCCAGGGCTCCAAATTCCTCAATGTAAAGATTCATAGAATCAGTCAGGGCTGGAAGTGACCACAAAGATCATCCAGCTTCAACCCCCCTGCCATGCCCAGGGACACCTCACACTAGATCAGGCTGCCCACAGCCTCATCCAGCCTGGCCTTAAACACCTCCAGGGATGAGGCTTCCACCACCTCCCTGGGCAAGCCCTGCCAGGCTCTGACCACCCTCATGCTGAACAACTTCTTCCTCACCTCCAGGCTGACTCTCCCCATTTCCAGCTTTGTTCCATTCCCCTCAGTCCTATCACTCCCTGACAGCCTCAAAAGTCCCTCCCCAGCTCTCTTGTAGCCCCCTTCAGATCCTGCAAGGCCGCAAGAAGGTCGCCTGGGAGCCTTCTCCTCTCCAACCTGGATAGCCCCAACTCCCTAGGTCTCTCCTCACAGCAGAGCAGCTCCAGCCCTCTGATCATCCTCATGTTTGCATGGAACTTCTGATGTCCAGGTTTGTGCCTGTAATCCCTTGTCCTGTCACTGGGCACCACTGAACAGAGCCTGAGACCATCCTCCTGCCACCCACCCTTTAAGTATTGATCAGCATCAATCAGATCCTGCTTGAGGTTGCTCTTCTCCAGGCTAAAGGGCCCCAAATATTCCTCATTCTGATTTAATGAGGTCCTTGGGCAGCTGCTGCTTTTCCACCCTAAGTCATTGTGCTGTAGAACAGAATATTTTGGAACTAGTTCTTGAGGACATGCTGCTGTTCAGCCTGGAAACGAGGAGGCTCCACGGAGACCTAACAGCAGTCTGCCAGTACCTGAAGGGGGCTACAAGAAGGATGGAGAGAGACTGTTTACAAACCTGCAGGGACAGGACGAGGGCAATGGCTTCAAACTGGAGCAGAGCAGATTGAGATTGGATGTTAGGAACAAGTTCTGCACCAGGAGGGAAGTGGAACACTGCAACAGGCTGCCCAGAGAGGTGGTTGAAGCCCCATCACTGGAGATATTTAAGGTGAGGCTCCACAGGGCTCTGGGCAACCTGATGTCAGAGGATACCCCTGCTGATTGGGTGATCTTTGGAGGTCCCTTCCAACCCAGACCATTCTGTGAAGTCCCTCAGCCTGTCTTCATAAAAGAGATGTTCTAATCCCTTAACCATTTCTGTAGCTTTAGCCTAAATCTCTCTCAGGCACTTGCCCAAGCCTGGCTGTTGCCCCATGATGTCAGGAGTGACTCACAAAGCAGCTCCACCAAGTCTGCCCTCAGGCAGGCACTAAGCAATGCCCCATGGCTCTCCAGGAGGAAGCACCAAGGCTCATCACACCAGGGCAGCCTACTCTAGTCCTGCACCTTGTGAGCAGCTACCCTCCACCAGCACAGGCAAAGTGGGCACCTGCTGGGAAGCAGCTCCATGGAGCAGGACCTGGGAGTGCTGGGGGACAAAAAGTTCACCATGGGCCAGCAATGGTGGCCTGGGGTGCATGTGGCCAGCAGGTCAAAGGAGGTTTTCCTCCCTCCTCAACTTCTCCCTGGCGAGGCCATGCCGAGAGTACTTGGATCCAATTCTGAGCTCCCCAGTTCAAGAAGGACAAGGATCTTGCTGGAGAGAATCCAAAGGAGGCTCCAAAGCTGCTGAAGGGCCTGGAGCTGCTCTGGGAAGAGGAAAGGCTCAGAGCCCTGCTTATCCAAGCTGGCATCACAAGAACACAATCTTCTGTGATGGGTCTGTTCTTTCAAGTAACAAGTAGCAGAACAAGGGGATACAGCCTCAGGATGGCCAAGGAAGGTTAAAGTTGGACATGAGGAACAATTTCTGACCCAAAAGGGTTGTCAAGGCCTGGCCCAGGCTGCCCAGGGCAGTGGTGGAACCCCCTCATCTCTGCAGGGGTTTCATAGCTGTGGAGATGTGGTGCTGGGGGCCATGGTTTAGCGGTGAGCTGGCAGCGCTGGGGGGAGCCTTGGGCTTGGTGATCTGGGAGGTCTCTTCCAACCAAAAAGATTCTGTGATTCCATGACTCCCTGACTCTATGATTCCCTGACTCTGTGATTCCATGGCTCTATGACTCTGATTCCATGGCTCCATGATTCCACGACTCCCTGACTCTATAACTCTGATTCAATGACTCTATGATTGCATGGCTCTATGACTCTGATTCCATGGCTCTATGATGCCATGACTCCCTGACTCTATAACTCTGATCCAATGACTCTATGATTGCATGGCTCTATGACTCTGATTCCATGGCTCCATGATTCCACGACTCCCTGACTCTATAACTCTGATTCAATGACTCTATGATTCCATGGCTCTGTGACTCTGATTCCATGGCTCTCTGATTCATTGAGTCCATGATTCCATGATTCTATGATTCCATAGCTCTATGATTCCTTGACTCTATGACTATGATGGCATAGCTCTATGATTCCATGACTCCATGATTCTATGATTCCATGACTCTATGATTTCATGGCTCCATGATTCTATGATTCCATGACTCTATGACTCTGATTCCATGGCTCTATGATTCCATGGCTCCATGATTCCACAATTCTATAATCCTATGATCCTCCAAACTCACAGTCCTCCTGCTCTACAGTTCCATGCTCCCACGACCCCGTGGTGCAGCTGCCGAAGTCCTGCACAACCCAACTCACCTCACGCAGTCCAAGGAAATGTTTTGTGGTTTTGAAGCTCTCTCAATTCTCCTCTAATCAAATCTCTTTCCTAGCACAAGTTTTGGTGGGAGAGGCTATCAGGAGCCAAATGGCAGTGCCCTGCTTAGGAGGATTGCTGTTCTTTAAGCCCATATTTATCAGGCCATTTGCTCATTCTCTTCTAATATCTCGATGCAAGAGTGTCAAATTAGACATGAGCCAGCTTATGATAATGCTCAGCACTTTCGTGGCTCCCCCATATCAGATCTGCAAAGCTTTCTTCTCCTCCACTGCACTTGAAGTTGGGTGCTTTAGAAGCCTTGATGGAATTCATTCCAGGATTAATCAGCCTCCTCTCCGCTGCTTAACAAAACCTCTGAGGCATCCCACCCTTGACTGGGGAATGGATTCCCCCAGTGCTAAAAGAAGGCTTAATTAATTTGTCTAATTAATGGAGGCACATGGAAGTGATTCAGCAGCAGCAGCAGCATGTCAGCTGTGCTACACAGGGGCTGCAGTCCCAGCTCCCACCCAGCATGGGGTTATCTGGGGGGTGGGGGAGATCTTTTAGTGGGATGTGAAATTGGATGTCGGTGGCTGTCAGGGGGGCAGTGGCTTGAATGAGTCTATAATCACTTGTGCCACTTTGCTGTGCTGCAGTCATTCATTACCAGCTTGTCCTTATCTTGTCATGCCCCCCCCCTCCCCCCTCCCTGTCATTAGCTTTGTTTGAACGCATTAGTGACCCAAGGCAAGGGGAGGGGGGGGGGGGGGGGCNNGGGGGGGGGGGGGGGGGGGCACCAGCTGCTTGAGTGATGCTTGAAACATTGGGCTTGTTCTGCTCCTTTCTATCCAAACAAGAGGATGAGGCAGAGGTGGTCAACTCACTGCTGCTGTAGGGGGTGGAAAACTCTTTGCTCTCCTATCACTTGCACAATTAACCTCCTATCAGCTGGGCTCCAGAGCTGTGGTGTCTGCTGAAAGGGGACATGCGGTGCAGGGGCTGCCAGGGCTTGTTTAAACTTGGGAAATCAACATAGAATCATAGAATGGGAAGGTTGGAAGAGACCTCAGGGATCATCGAGTTCCAACTCCCTGCCATAGGCAGGGATACCTCCCACTAGTACAGGTCACTCAAG
>VWZE01005086.1:416717-427811 GCA_013396675.1 Eubucco bourcierii | reverse complement strand
CATTCTATGATTCTATGATTCTATGATTCTATATCAGATAGAGTATGGGCTGCTTCTGCAAATGTAACCCTTAGGGCTACCTGATATTGTTTGTGAAGAGATGAGACTCCAGGAAATAATGTCAGAAGCACCTGTAACTAGGGAAAAGAGATTTTAAAGTATCAAGAGAAAACTGATAGTTTCACAGTTCTCAAAAAAACCTGCTGCTAACCCAGTGCAATATGCTGCTTGGAACTTACTAGGGTGTACTTTTTAACTCCCATTTGGATGATCTGAAAAAACTCAGTCTCAAAATGCTCAGAGACATTCCTCATAATTGTCTGAAGGTGAGGGTGGCCTAGAAAGTGTTTCAGTTTTCAAAGAAAATACACCAGCACATTTCCATTCATCACACATGGGCTTTAGATCAACAAAGTATTTGATTTTTTTCTATCAGTTATAAATGGTTCCTTCACTAAGATTTCATTGGAAGAAAAGAAGGCTAAGAAAAGTGAGGAGACTGTTTGTTCTGTATGCTACCTAACAGCTCTTAACTGCTGGCTATCTCGCAATTTTTAATCAGATTGAAGGGTTTTTTTTGATGCAGATTCGCATTTCTAGAGTAATGTTAGAAGTTGCTGAAGTCCCACTGAGGACAGCAAAATGTATATGAACCACCTTTCTTTCTGCAACTTCAGTTTCTTCTGTGCGACTAAAGCCTATCATTTGAGGCACAATGAAATAAAAAGACCTGTTAAACAGTTACTCTCTTTTTGTCTTAGACAAAGAAGGTGGAACCATACTATGACTATACAATGAATACGTTCTGCAGAGAGAAAAGAAAGACAGTCTATAGCTAAAAGCAAAATCTGCAATTAGAAAAACAAAAAATTGAGTGCACTTATGGTAGATGTAGCCCCAGGTCCAAATACCATGATTTCACAAGCATTAGTAAAAGGCATTAAATTAACCAACATTCTTTAAAATGAAGGAGATTCCTCAGGATTAGGAAGTGGCAAATACAACTCCATTAGTTTAAAAAGGGTCAAGAGATTAAAGACCAAGAAACTAGAGACCAGTGAGTTTAACATCTGTTGAAGGGAAATCTTGGAAACTTTAAACTATGCAGCAGGAAGAACACCTGGGAAAGTGGTTTGGTTAAGTGCAAGCAGTGTGGAATCAAGCAGGTTGTGTTTAGCTAACCATAAATGCCAGTAATAGATCTGATATACTGATGTTGCTTGAAGGCAACACTCTTGTGATAAGAGAAAGGCAACTTAGCAACAATCTTATACTAGCATATATGAAACAAAATATCATGCAGTCAACTGAAACATAGGCTGCATAGAAATGCCATTAAAGAATATGAAAGGAAACTTGTGGTCTTTTTCAATTAGAAAAGGAATGACTGAGAGGTCATTTTGGATTCTCTTTCACACATAATATAGATATAATATGCAATCAGAGTAAAGGTATTAAAAATAGTATTCATGGATAAAGTGAATTTTGAGAGTGTAAAGTTGCTTATGCATTATCCTATTACATTTTTACTGATTTAAAATATTAATTGGTTTTGGTGAGGAATTCCAAATATACATAGTCATGCACTCTTGCTTTAATGTCTTCTGTTCATCCACTCTAATTTTCTCCAACTAAAGCATGCTTGGAACTAGGCACTATAAACTTTGGAACAAAAATAATTCCTGTCTGTCTTTATATTGAGTAAAGTGAGGTTTTGGTAAGGACTGGGACCCTTAAATAGGAAGTCTACAAAGTAATAATAATCATGCATAGGATTATTCTGAGCAGTTGGCAACATACAAAAGCAAGAGTTCTCTAACTTAAAATCCAAGGCTGGGTTTGAGGAAGACTGAACAAGTCAGGGGACCTGGGCTCTGTTCTGAGCTCTGCTACAGACTCCTTTTCCCCTTGAGTATGTTTTTATACTTGTTTTAGCTTTCCCTTCTTTAAACAGAGATAATAAAACCATCAGCTTTTGGGAGGTTAGAGGTGTTAAAGTTCTGAAGTCTTGTGAAAATATAGAAAAGGAAGATCTACAGAAGTGCAAAATATTCTTCAGAAGGAAATATGTGTGGTGCATTAAGTAAGGAAGGATTCCTCTCTGCAAATCAGAAATACTTCATTTACTGTATCAGGTTGTAAACCTTTTGACAAGACTGGGATAGTAATATGTCTCCTGCTATAATATGTCTGCTGTGTCATCATCAAATTAGTTGCTGAAATAGTGACCTGTTGGCTAGGACTGGGTAAAAAGAAAACACACCTTACAAAGGTTTAACTCCCTTTGCTTCTTGTCAGACAGGGACATGATATCTTAAGGAGGACCTGTGCCATCAGATGGCACAAAATTAAGCTGTCACTGAAAATTCATACTAGAAACCTTCTTGGCTGGGTTATTTGACCAGCTGATCCCACTGGCAGACACTGGTTTATCTGGTAGATTGTAGGAATAGATCTCTACCCCACAGGAAAACATCTCCAGCTGTTCACCAGTTTGCCTCCAGCACCACTCTCCAGCATGATGACTGGCACATCGGGAAACAAGACGTGACAGAGTTCATGGGCCCAAATCTCCCAACAGAGTGCAAGTTGAGATCTCCAGCAGAAAGTAGATGGAAACTTTTTTCATATACAGCAGTGAAATGGGACTGAGGATTTGAAAGAGCAATTAGGCCAATAAGGGAGGAAATCTAGGTCTAAAGACTGTTTGAAAAGCAGATTTCCCAAACAGATGCATTATGACTCCTAATGAAAAAAGAGACTTTTAATGTTTGTTGTATGAAGTGCATCTGTTTTCTGTGTTTATCCTTGAAGAAATACAAACTTTAAGTATTTTTTTAATCATAGCTTATTTAACACAAGTTCTGTCTCCCAAAATGCAGCTGTCTGTGGTGTTGAGTTTATCATTATTTTTCTGTATAATCCCTATGTTTTTCCTTACATTCAGCAGTGTACAGAGGCTAATAGAGTGAGCATAGACTATTCAGATTACTTACTTGCCCTAAGTATTAATTTACATTCACCATTGCTGAATCGTTTGCTGTTTGTTGACCTACATAGTGGATGGGTTTTGAGGACAATATGGTGCTTGTGTTTGGTTTTGTTTTTTAAACACTGAGTGTTTATCTTTATTTCCTATAAATACAAAAATGTATTGCCTGAAAGCAGAACTCCTGTTTCTGTTCTTGGTCTGTCCATAGAACAAGACAGAAATTGACATAGCTCCAATGACTGAGTATTTCTCTGAGTTGTGGCACTTCAGGGCTTGGACCTTACTCCTATTAAGATACACTAAATTCAGCACTGCAGAAAGGAAATTTCTCATTTCTAAGGCACTTAAGCCTGTTTGAGTTTGATTCAGGTACAAGAACCAAACAGTACTGGAAGATGAGGATGGTGTGCATGACATTGAGATAATCCTTTTCTCTCTGCAGACTGATTTTTCAAGATGATTACTTCTGCTTCCAGCAGCATCAGAGCTGAAGCACTATAAGCTGAATTTTGGTCTTGTGTCCAATTTCTACATTTCCAGAAAAGACCCTCTGCACTTTGTCTACTTTACCAAAAGATCTCATTTCTGAGGCACTTAAACCTGTTTGAGTTTGATTCAGCTACAAGAATCAAACAGCACCGGAAGATGAGAATGGTGTGCTTGACATTGAGATAATATTTTTCTCTCTGTAGCCTGATTTTTCAATATGAAGTATTTGTAAAAGGATCTTTACTTTATGCGGGGAAGAATCCACAGCAGCAAAGCCAATCTAGCAATGATCTTGCACATTTAAAATACATGGAGCTTCTTCTTCATCGTTGTAAATTAATAAAGCTCCAAGAGAAAATCTGACCTGACATCTAAAGCTAGGTGCAGGCTGTATAAAATTTCTGTATAGAACCACTAGAAGACCAGCAAAAGGGAAGACAATACAGACTACACTTTCAGAGTGCAGGGAATGAGACTAATGAGGATGTTGAGTGGGAACTTGTAATATTTTTGCATTAAAGAAAGCTGTCAGACAATGTCCATGAAGCTCTTTAGCTTCTGGTAGTTCAATATATCCTAGGAACAACCAATGGGAAAAAAATCAGAGATTTAAAGGCTAGACTACTAAATTTCCTGATGACTTTGTGCCAAATGTCCAACGAAATAATCACATCTCATAAGCATTGGCTTACCAACCTGTATTTTGTTAAATAGTCAAATATTGAAAATTTGATAAGACATGAAGGGGTTTTTTGGGGTGGGTTTTTATGTTGGTTTGGTTTTTTGTTTTTTTGTTTTTTTTTTAAAGGGAAAAAACCTTTTAATTTACATTCCAGATGACAAAATTGGGGAAAATGGGCAATGAAATGTTAGAAAAGGGGTGAGACCAGCCAAAGCCTTGCTTATTTTTCCAACGCTGGGTTAGGTAAAAAAAAGAGTGACTCAAGTCAGAAATACACCACCAGAATTAATGTTTTTCAGATCTGGCAAGCCAATAAGCAGACATTCAGTGTATAAATAACAGCCAGACATTTTATTAGTTTTCCTCCAATTTTTTTTTTTTTTTTTCAGGAATCATAAACTGAGATTTGTTTTTTAGGTGCTTGTGAAAATAAAATGTTGATGCTGAGCATTTCTGAGAGGGTGGCTAAGAGAATTCCAATTATAATTAAGGCCAAAGTCTGTTCTTCTGAACAACCTTCTTATCCCCACCGAAGGATGTAAACCAGAGGAGAATTAGGAGAATCAGCTTTCATGATGATGAAGAAAAAAAAATACATATATATATTCTATATATGCAGAAAAAGAAACTAACTGGCACACTTAAAAACTGAGGAATCATTAACTGTCTGAACAAAGTCTGTTGTGAGCCATTCCAGACATCGCTTACTCCATGGTGTTTCCACATGACTACACAGAAAGCAGAACTGTAAAACAGTAAGTCACTTGACCTAAAACACATGGCAAACTTAGAAGATGGTAAGTACAGTCCACTATAGACAAATAAATTTGTTTTGCGTGAAGCAGGAACACAGGAAGAGAGAATTGCTTTTGCTAGACAGTAAGGGAAATGAAGACTCTGCTTTCACTGCCTACTTGACACGTTTAGGAAGACATAACCCATCACTGTGAAGCTTTCATGCAAAACTCCAAGGAAGGGCAACCAAACTGGGCCCATGGATTTGGTTAAAAGCATTTCTCTTTGGCAAACAGCAAGCCAAAGTCTGCTGAAGATAGGATGAGTATCCAGCAATCTATGCACCCGCTCAATTCAGCCATGAGCACAGGTTCTAACACAACATAGGCACATGAATTCACATCATCTGAGCAGAGCTATCTCCTTGCTAGGCATGAAAATTCAAGTTGGTAAATGTATGATAGTTCCATTCCTATTTCGACAGTTCTGTGATTCCAGCAATCAATTCTGGACTGATTTTTATTTGATCTCCTCATTGTCTCACGATAAATTTCTGCCAGCGCTGATTCCCAGACTATGGATTTTATGCTTCCCATTCACATCAAGTGACATTAAATCCCACATGCATCACACATTTATAGCAGATGTTCCTAAACAGACAAACCAGGTGCTAAACATATTTTTTTGCTGATGGGTAATTTTTGAAATTATTGCAATCAATGAGCTAATAATACTGGTGGTAATGATGAAGTCAAGTTATTATTACCCATTACATTTAATCATTGACAGCAAGTTAATTGGATCTAATTGGAGAAATCATCATAAATAACATGGAGCAGATGGTAGACGTTTGTTTTTCCACTTCTAAACCTATGTAGCAGTGTTATAGATAAAGTTTGGATGAATCAGTGTAAAGAGCAGAGAGCTATAGTTCACACTGGCAATGTTGCAAGCCTAACAGACACAGCCTTGACGAGATTGGGTAGATAAACATAACTTTTTAGCTATTAACTATATCTCTCATCTTGTTTATACACTGTCTCCAGTCCTGTATAGTCTCACAGTTGCAGCAGATTTGAGGGTGACGGAGATAAAAGGGTGAAAACTGAAAAGGCAGTAGGAAAGGAGAAACTGATCTGCTCAAACAGATGTGTTTAAAATGCTGACTTCTGCATCTGCCCTTATCACTGGAGACTCCCGTTGGGGAGAAGAGGTGCTTCCTGGGTGTGACTGGTCTTATCCTAACACAGTCTTCTCAGAGAGGCTAGAAAAGCAAGTCTGCACCTCCAGTCCAAGTTATAAACAGTGTCAGATGGAAAATATCAACACACAGATGTCTAAGTAAGAGGATGCCACTCAACGTCTACACAAAATGAACCAAAGGCTAGGGAACAGAGCAAGAAATTATGCTCCTCTTATGGCCATGTGCTCGCACAGGACAAAAGAACAATGGCTGCAGAAACAGTAGCAATGATTACGCTACCTTTTACTATTTGGCATGTGGGATTGTAATTTCAGCACAGGTTAGACGCCCAAATCTGTAGTAACTTTCACTACTAAATCACTTTCGAGACACACTGACATTCTGCCCAGTTTAATAATAGATATGGTGCCTTGCACACACAGGTCTTGCACCAATTAATGCTCTCCTGGATGCTTCCCAAGCACAACTTCAGAGTGAGAGCAAACCCTTCCCATTAAGTAGATGTTACCAGTCATCCAGTTGTGGTCTGTAGGAAAGTATAGTAGAAACAGCTGGTTCTCAAGCCAGAGGAAAGCCCTTTCTGCTCTCTCTTTTGCTGTCCATAAACCTATGTGTATGTTTTTTGGTTTTGGTTTTTTTTTTTTTTTCTTTCTTTTCTCTTTTTCCCCTGAATTTCATTGGTGGTGTTACCTCTGATTCTAGGAAAAAGAAAGTAAAAGGAGACATGATGTCTTGTAATACACCACACCTTATTATGGAGACATACCAAGAATATATCTTGGAATGGGATGGGAATAGAATGGGCTACTAGAACAGGCTGCCCAGGGAGCGGTGTTCACTGTACCTGGAGGCGGTGGAGTCACTGTACCTGGAGGTGTTCAAGGCGAGTTTGGACGTGACACTTGGTGCCATGGTCTGGTCTTGAGGTCTGTGGTAACGGGTTGGACTTGATGATCTTTGAGGTCTCTTCCAACCTTGGTGATACTGTGATACTCTGATATCCTTTAGTTCCCACTTAGCCACAGCTATGTGTATTTTACTGTGTGTATATTGCTGCTGCCTAATAACTGTTTGGCTCTTGTCTGATTTCAATGGGAATTATCTCACCTATTGTTTTATCCTGCATTGAAAATTACCTTCAACTTGTATATTTCTGTAAATATTCCTGTGTATTATGTATATATCTACTTGCATATTGTGCTAAGCTGTAAATAGAGCTTCAATCCTTAACTTCCAGCCAGCTGAGTCTAGTCTGGGTGATTTTACAAAGTGTGTTTGGGAGAGGAACTCCCAAACCATCACAGTTATAAATCTAGAAACATTACTCCACTTCTTTCATCAGTGCTTTCAGTCGTTTCTCATTTTCCCAAGCTGTTAGGACACTTGACAGCAGTGCAATAATCATCTTCTCTCAGATACACTTTGTGATCAGTACATATAAGACCCTTTTCAACAAAAAAGATGATGATTTATGCAGAGCCTACTGTCTGGTTTTCCTTTTGCAATAATACAATGAGCAGCCCTTAATCTGTTACCTCAAAGCTGATTTCCTGCTTTTAAAAACTGACACAAATAAATGCATTAGAACTGCTAAATGACACAGGTTGTGCCCTCAATGTAGCATTCTCTGTGGGCAAGGAACAGAGGAAGATATGACACTTGCCTTAGATTCTCATTCGATTTCCTGGACTGCTAAACCTTGTAACAGGTGGTTTTGAGAAAAACTGACTACAGTTGGAGTTTACTCCTATTTCCATACAGTCAGAGGGTTTATGTAACAGTTTACTGTTCAATAACTAAACCACAGTGAGGAAATGAGCTATTTTGAGGCCTATTGAACACTGCAGAATTTTTTAAACTGACTCAGTTCAGGATTATTTGATCAATTAAACCAAAGGTTTAAAATACAATAAAAATGGTATTCCAATCACCCACCAATAGGTAAAAAAAAAAATAAAATTGCATGACTTAGCTGATATGCAATGTTTTCCATATTTTTTAACTTCTCTTGTCTTCCTGTCTTTCTGCAAACTTTTGCCTCTCTGTACAATACTGTCATGATGTTTCTTTCATCCATTTCTTCTGTGTAAATATCCATTAAAAATTAGCATGCATGATAAAATGAATGGAGAGTGACATTGCCATCTCCTATCTTCTGTCTGGTTTACTTTAAAATCGAATGTTAACAAGAAAATATTGATCTCTAATCATGCAAAAGTTAAACATTTTGTCTAAGCTAAGAATCTAGGATGCCTCTAAAGTCAGTGGAAAACAGCAATGCTTTGAGAAGGTGATTTATCCTATTTAGTTTGGATTCTGCAAAACTTTTCAGGCTTTTTGTTAATAGTTCAGTGTGTGGACATGTTTATGCTTAACACAGGGATTTAAAAAAAAAAAAGTCTCTTTTTGTGTTCTATTACAGACTTCCAAGGTGTGTGAGATTACATTGTTCCTTAGAAACAGTCATTGTAGAAGAAATCTTGGTACCTGGACTGGAGTAGATAGCAAAGGTTGGGTGTTTTACCTAGTTTTAAGTTCTGCAAGACGATCTTTGAATCTTTTTATCTCTTTCCCATAACATACAGTTAAAGAAGATGCTGAAATTAGTAGCTCTGGAAAGATTTCATCCTCCATGAAAGTCATTAATCCATGAGGGAAGCCCACAGTGTCATAGAATCATAGAAAGATTTGAATGGGAAAAGACCTTTAAAGGTCATCTAGTTCAACGCCCATTGTGACATCAATCAGGTGACAGGGACATTCAGTTTCCTGCTATGCAAGTAAATCATGGGTTTTTTTGATTTTTTGTTTTTCCAGTAAAATAAGATTCTGCTCAAACTTCTGGTGTTCCCTAGTTGAATTACTAAACTTAATCAAAATGTCTTTTGAGATGTTAATATTTGGAAGACACTTTCTGCCAGAATCTAAACCAGAGAATTTGTGTTCCAGCACGTGCTCTCCATAGTCTATTTAAAATATTAAATAACCTTTACAGACCAAAAACTCACTGACCTGCAGTTATTCCACCCAGCAACTATGAAGAATCTAGAACAGACTGTAAGAACAGATCTGACTGGCACGTCACGACGATGTTCCCTTTGCTCTCTCAACCTTCAGCAATTGCAGCTCAAATTCCTCCAGTGTGTCCATGAAATTTGGTAACCATTTACAAGTTAAATGAAATGTAATGAGTTGCACTCCAGTACTCATCTGGGGAGGTGAAGCTAGCCAGGATGAGCCTGGTCTCCCTCTGTTTCATGCAGATTAGTGGTCCCCAAGGGGTAATTCTTCCTCACTGAGAAGACACAACCACAAAGCAGCTGATGTGTAAATCCTCAGTAGATACACTTTGTCATATCCCTGTTCCCTGAACTGCATTTTGAGTGAGCAATAACTGCAATCCATGAGCAGAAGAGCTGAACCAGCAAGAATCTGTCAATTAGTTCAAGCAAAGGTCAGTTACAAAATGCAAGGAAACCTGCACAGAAAGAAGGCCAAATAGCTGTTGTGTAGCAATAAATTTTGATCAGAACTCATTTACAGTGATTAGGTAGTCTAGAAAAAGAAAGTCCTTTGTATCTATTTGTCAGTCTCAGATTTCTGAATACTTGGCTTTACCTTGCAAAGAAGGATTATTGTTAAAGGCAAGCAGCATTAGCTCAGGTGGAATTTCCAATATTGTCTCAGTCACACTTGCAGACACCTGTACTTTACCCTTTTTAAGAGGAAGAAGTGGAAAGCTTTAATCCCCTGTCAAATTTTTACTTTCTTAAGAAAACCTAAAAATCTCTTAATGGGCCACCAATAAAAGCACTATTATTAGTTGATATTAAAGAAAGAAACCAAAGACTGGAAGAGGCTTTGGAATTAAAAGCAGCTGGGAATCTAAAGTAAGAGAAATCAGATATGGAAAAGACCTATTACATTATCCAATCAATGCCCCAGTTAACATAAAATTATTCCAAACTGGAGAGTTCCTAGTGCTGTGTCCAGTCTGAATTTAAATATAATGAGAAATGGGATTTCTGACACTTCCTTGCATTCCAGTGGATCACTTTTCTAGGATTTTTTTCCCCCTGATATTCTTACTTACCTTTTCATACCATTCAACGTGTGCTAACATTCCAAAAGTAACCTCCTTCCTCTTTTTCACTGTCAATAGTTTTTACAAGATTTTCTTTAGCTTTAATTAACCAATCTGCTTTATAATTTCCATATCTGATTATATCTGAAATAAGGTTTATTTTTTGGTGGAATCAGTCAAGTCTCTTTCTTTACCTGTCTCTTTCCTTGGCTCTATTTTTCTCTGATCATTCTGGAGAAATGCATTCTTATGGAATTTAAGTGCTGTTGCTGCTGATATAACAAAGTAGGGGAAAGTGGTATTTGCACACCTTTGTCTGAGGAGTCCTTTAGGAAGCTACATTGTCACTCCTTGCTCCCTTTCATTCTTTTTCTCCCATAGGAAATCCATTGTGTATCATTGTCGTGCATTTCACCTCCCTCTTCCTGTTAAGTCCTGTTCTAAATAAAGGTGGTTGTAGGGAGGGGGCAATAACTGCGCACCTGAGGGATGGCCAAGAGCTCAGGTACAGCCAACATGGATTCAGGAAGGGCAGATCCTGCCTCTCCAACCTGATCTCCTTCTATGATCAGGTGACCTGCCTGGTGGATGTGGGGAGGCCTGTGGATGTGGTCTACCTGGACTTCAGCAGGGCCTTTGACACTGTCCTCCACAGCAAATTGTTGGCTAAGCTGTCAGCTCATGGTTTGGATGGCAACACTCTGGAGGTCAGGAACTGGCTGGAGGGCCGAGCCCAGAGAGTGGTGGTGAATGGTGCCACATCCAGCTGGAGGCCGGGCACTAGCGGTGTCCTCCAGGGATCAGTGCTGGGCCCCATCCTCTTTAACATCTTCATTGATGATCTGGACGAGGGCATTGAGTCAGTCACCAGCAAATTTGCAGATGACACCAAGTTGGGGGCTGATGTT
>VWZE01005086.1:404054-416237 GCA_013396675.1 Eubucco bourcierii | reverse complement strand
CCCAGGGAGGTGGTGGAGTCACCGTCCCTGGAGGCGTTCAAGGCGGGTTTGGATGTGGCACCTGGTGCCATGGTCTACTCTTGAGGTCTGTGGTAACGGGTTGGACTTGATGATCTTTGAGGTCTCTTCCAATCTTGGTGATACTGTGATACTGGGTGATACTGTGATACTGTGTGATACTGTGAAGAGGTTTTTGTCTTCAAAAGTTTAGAGAATTTTATAGCCCCAAGGACTCTGTCCTACAGATCAAAATGCAAGATGACATTAAAAAAAAAAAAAAAAAGAAAAAGAAAAAAGTCAAAATGAAAAGGTTGAGTCTTATAACATTATCACAAATTTTGTTGTTCAAAGTGCTAAGTGTATTGTTATTTTTGCTAATCAAAGTACCAAAAGACAGTGGCTGTCTCTTGAAGAGCTGAAGCTGGGCTATGTATCTTTTAGACTTTCCATCATTGAACATGTGGGTCCAAACAGAGGCATCAGTTATGCCAGGTTTAAGTCTTAAAGACTGTGTTCTTGCAAGCCCAGCATTTCTGGGTGATGAAAAAAAAAAGATTTGTCTCAGCATTTAGTAAGAGAGGACTTCTTGGTTTAACAACTGAGAAAAACAAGGCATAACAAGGAACTCAAATTCAATATGTGGTTGCTTTTACGTAACAAAGATAATTAAACATTAGACAAAGACAGTTAAGTGTTGGGACAGCTTACCTAAGGATATGACAGGCTTTTTAATATTGAGTCAGCTTCTGAAAATATAGATTAATTCTTCAACAGAAAATGTTGGTTTGAGGTAAAGGCTACTGGGCAATACCACTTTGTGATAATAGTCATGACTCAGAATTTATGTATTAATTTTATTGAAATGGAGGTTCATATTTTGTTCTGATTCTGCAAATAGTAAGCCAACAAAAGAAGGAAAAAGAAGGAAAAAACCACATTTCTATTTCACTTTTGTAATTAATTCAAGATTATTTAAAGTAGACAAATCTGGTAATTGTATCCATATAGTCTCTAATTGTGCCTTGATTTTCTATCAGAAATTCCTGATTAATTAATCTAATTATACTTGGTTACCTTGTGGCAGTTGTACAGCTTGGTCTAATGAGCAGAATTTGCTCTCAGGTGGCAGATTTCGATTTCAAATTAACTGCTGGGTGCAGGACGCAGGAAAGCTTAGTTCAGAGTTCCAAACTTCACACATTTTAGGACACAGCAATATAATTTTTCAGCAAAAATGAACACTAGCACTGTCTAGAAGCACTAAAGTAAGGGGAAAGTTCTTCCAATTTATTACTGCATGTTGCTCTGTAACTATATAGTTATTTATTTGTACTGTTGGGTGAGAAAGGTGTGTTTCAGGAAAATTGAATTTTAATCACCACATGCAGAACAAATTTAACAGAACTGCAGTTTCCAAAGTACCCTGCACTGTTCTACAAAATTTTGAGAGGAAGATATTCCTGTGGAATAGCACAGATGCTCAGTTTCAGTAGAATATGCTAAAACAGGAGAAAACCATCCTAGTTGGTTTGAATGATGTCTACTTTGGACAGAAATCTGCCTTGAGATTTCTAGAACTGAATGCCATGACTTGCCAAAACTATCCCCATAATAGCACTCTTACTGCATTTCTTAGCATGTACACTCTATAGACCACTGCATGTTTTTTCTATCCCTTTCCACTACCACAACATTTTTCAGTCTGTATCTACTATATGTCTATGAGAAATCAGTTTAATTCACTGTCCAACAAAATTACTGTGAAATTTGAATATAGTTGACATAATAACAAACCTTAGGATTTTTAGTATGTAACTTTTCAAGGTTTTAAACAGACAAGCAACAGTGTCAATGTCATAGTCTGGTATTTTTTTGTGTTTTTTTTTTTTGTTTTGTTTGTTTGTTTGGCTTGTTTTTTTGTGAACAAAAAAGACGTACTCATGGAAGTCTGTGAAACTACTCATCTGCATGGGTGATGGACTTTTATCTGTCTACGATGTAGGCATCCTGTGTAAGTTAGTTATCCAGGTTTACTTTACAATGAGTGTAGAGACAGAGATGTTATAAGAAAAGGACCAATCCTATCATAAAACAAAATATATATTCTTTAGATAACTGAGTTGAGTTTCTCTTTAGAAGTGCTTTTGTTCCATTGACTACAGAGAAATGCTGGCCAGGACTCAGTCTAGATGCCTTACAGCTGAGATTAGGTCAGATGAATCCCATCTGGCTGCTAGTTTTGCCTCTTAAGTCTTGTGTACTTAGGAACATAATTATCTTATTAGTTATAACCACAACACTATGATTAAAGCCAATAAAAGATTAATATAAACAATAGATTGAACAGTACAACCCCAGAGGAACCCTTGGCTCTAGGTGACAGTGTGATTTGAAAAATGAATCCTTCTATATCATCTCCTGCTACAAGGGATATGTGTAATTCACATTTTCTCTTGTCTGAGCATTCAACTACAGCTTATTAATGTAATGACCACAGCAACAATTCAATCATTTTCAAATGATAGAAGTGCTTACAAACTCTCTTGGCTTATTGTTTCAAATTTTAAGTAAAGCTTTCATTTTGCTTAAAAGGGCATTCAAGGTAGCTTTTATCAGCCAGATTATTTCTGTTCAACTCTTGTCATTTGGCATCTCCACAGTGACTCTCACATCAGTGGAGCCAGGCTGGATGTCTGGGTTATGTATAGGAGTTTCTCTATAGCAGGACGTTTTAAGCCGGCTTGTTTCAGAATGTGCTGTACAGATTGCACGTTTCCCTCATCCTCTCCATTCAGTGGAGAGGATAACAGCACAGTTGTAACGTGACAAAGGTCCATAAATCATATGTACTCTCCCTCATCAAACAGGACAATTTGGACTGTGATAATTTCATCTGAGTTTCTCTATTTTGCCAATATATTTTTCAGCTGATTTATGTCACAGGCACTGACTATGTAATCTCTAAATATCTGGAAAGGAAGCCATGTACTTTGCCTTTAACTCACAGATATCAGTCCCTATGCTTTTGAGAGTGTGAGTGATTATTAATGTTCTCTTATGTTGGCTTTCTCAACAAAACTCGCACTGGCTAAAAATCACAACAGAAATGTCTGTGTTTCCCAGCCTCTGGCTGTAAAGCAGTTCTCTTTCACAACGGTTAGCAATGCTCCAAATACCCCAACCTGCTCGTTGTGAAATGATAAACATGACCTTTCTCTTGAAAAACACACTTATCACACACAATAATTTTCCTTTTTGAGTCTGTATTTTAATGCAAACAAGCAAATAAACAAATGAAAACTTTACACATCAACTACTTTTTACAGAGTCCTTCAATAATCATAAGTAACCTTAGAATCAGCTCCTGTGCTTCGCAGAGTACTCTGGAAGCTGTGACTCTTCAGGCGCTTGCAGATTTCACACACTGGTCACATTCAGAATACAGTGATGCACACACTGATCAAGGCTTCCCCAGACATGTAAACACTCTTTGTTTCACATCTTACCATGTATTGAAACCCTGGTTACTTCTGTGGCACGCATAAGCAAGCTTCAGAGTAAATGAAAAGCTTCAATTCTTCCAATATGTATCTTTTTTATATAAACAGACTAAAACATCGTAAATTTTATCTTTGTTATATGACATGTAGGTGATTTCAGATGACATCACTGTAAGAGCCTTTTCACTGGCACCAGAAACTTCAGAAAGAGGTTGCCCCATCCCACTTATTGCTGTAGTTTGACTCAACAATCATTCTGCAGTGTTTCTGCTAGGTGTGCTTTTATTTAGGTGTTGAAGGAAACGAAGAATCTTTTTACATGCAGAAATTTTTGGGGGGAGTCTGTATATTACATTTCAAACTAGGCACAAGTGTTATGCATTTATGATGTGTCTCAAAATGTCTACCACCTCTGACACAGCAGACACCTTTCTCTCTTATTGCTGTTCAGACTCAGTGAATGTTAATTGATTAAGTTGGGTGTAGTTTATTGTATGCTATTATTATTTCCAGATCTGTTGATTTCTGTGTAAGACAGAAATACAAAGCCAGTCAAGTCACCAGAAAACATGTTGTCTAGGAGATAGACAGAAGAATACTCATAACCACTCAATACTAGGTACCTAATGCAATTAGACACCTCTGCTGACTTCACTGACACCAATGGGAGTAAGGCACCAAAACTGTATGCCTAACTTGGAGACTATCTGCATGTGCTTGAAAAGATGTAGCAGATCTGAAGTAAAATTATCTTACACAGATTTTTTTACTTCTTAGTATGTACTTTTGTTTGTGTGGTGTGGGGTTTTAAAGGTTTTTTAATCTTTTTGTTGTTGTTTTCTCCTTTTATTGCTCTTCTGTGAGCTTTGAACATAGACTTAAATCAATAGAGAATTGACACCACATGTCGGGATGTCATTCACACACCTTCCTGCTGTGTTCTACATTATCATGGTTTCCCATTGGCATTATTTCAGTGCAATGTTAGTAGCAATTCTGGCACAAGAGTTATCCTGGAAGTGTGATATTTAGTTATCTTAGCCTTCTCTGAGTGCAAAACTTTATTTTCTATGAAATATGTGTGGCAGTTTTCAGGGGAAATAACTGGACACTGAACAATCTTGGAAGGATGCCATCATGGGTAGATAAGATGTATTCTGCCATTGGAATCAGTATATTTATTTATTTCAGTGGAATGTATTTTTCCTCAGTAAGTATGGAGGAATAGAAAACTAAAACTAAGATATTTCTGTTCTATCTTCTCAATAAGATAATTTGATCCACCTTTCTGCTGTCATTTTATGAACTGGGGTTGTGCTGTAGAGTTGGACACCTTTTGATGGATTCATGCCAAGAAAATTTGCATCATCTTAATAGGAACAATCAGAAAAATGAGTGCTCAAACATAATTTTTTTCTGGCTTCTCAGTATTAAAAATCACAATGTTATTCAGCATACAGGAATACTGGTGTTAGAGAAAAGCAGAATAATAAATGAAATAACCTTATTTTGTGCTTATTTCATTATAAGAATTATGGACAATTAGTTCAGCAAACAAGCATGCAATTTCTCCTCTCAGATTAGTATGGTCTTAAATAACAGAAGTCAGGAAATAAAATATTATTCTATTATTAACATAGAGTATTGAATTGCATCAGGATCTGTTAATATTCAAACACACATTCAGCTAGATCAGGTTGAAAATATATTTTAAAAGTAAAAGCAGCCCTAAAACTGTTATCTTGACATATCAGAGATGGTAAGTCTAAAGTTTTCTGTTTTCACTTCAGAGCTATCTTGAAGGAGGAACATAAAAATGGAAATGAAAATTCTCATATTTCTCCCTGGTTGATAGATGTTTTGGGTTAACAAGAATGATGGAAGAGTAGCCTAAATAAGGAAAGGGAAAACAGAGGCTAAACATCAGAATGATGCAGAGAAGTGAATAGGAGATAATTACATCCATAGAACAAGTAAACAGGTGCAGTCCACAAAACTATCAAGTAGAATGTTTAACAAGTAGAAACACTCTTTTTGTTGTTTGTTTGTTTGCTTGCTTGCTTGATTGATTGATTGATTGGGGGTTTTGGTTTGGTTTGGTTTGGTTTTTCCCCCCCACAGGACAAATCTCTACACTTCATCTTTGCAGTGAATTTTGGATGTCAAAAGCATAGATTAGCTGAAAAGAGAGATAGACAAATTTCTGTGTATTCAGAAGCAGCTATTACAAATAATGAGCCAAAGGCAAACTGTTTCAAGACATTGGGAAACATCCTGATTGTGAGGTGCTGGGACTGTAGAGCTACAGCTTTTCTGAGCATCCATTTCTGGTCATTATGAAAGGC
Source organism: Eubucco bourcierii (assembly GCA_013396675.1). Classification (NCBI taxonomy): domain Eukaryota; kingdom Metazoa; phylum Chordata; class Aves; order Piciformes; family Ramphastidae; genus Eubucco; species Eubucco bourcierii. The sequence continues at coordinate 410,392 of VWZE01005086.1, read as the reverse complement.
AAAATGCTGTGCAAATTGATATAGGTTAAACTTGACAGTCAAATTGTCTAACTGAGATCTTTTTAATGATCACAGGGTGTTTCCACCTGGCTGGTTGTAGCCTTTTGCTAAAATGAACAAATAAACAATAATTCTCACTACCTTCACAGAACACCACGTCTTGTGCTTCAGGGAAAGCCTCAAAACAGCTTGAGGACACTCATGGCGGCAATGTGAAAGTAGTCTCATTAAGTTCAGCATTGTTTGAGGTTCAGGTTGCTTCCCTCCATCAGTGTCATTGAGATCTGTGGTCATGTGGTATATTACACCCTAATATCAGATGTGACTCTGTTGTCTAACATGACAGACAAGGGAAGGCAATGACTACTACTTTCTACTACCTGAAACTGCTTGAGAATCTAATCAAAAGATGGCTTCATCACTAAGACCTTGTTGTTCTGGGTTGGAACTCATGCCAAGCGTGGGCTGAAGTCAGTAAAGGGATGGGCTTGACTGGCACACAGGAAGTACAATATCTAATTTAAGAGAATAATACCACATGTGCAACATCCACACTCTTTCAAAACATGAAATGAGAAGGCAGTCAAAACCTCAGATGTAGTTCTTCAGCAGTAACATAGCCACTGCTATTAGTTACTTTTTAAAAACCATTAAAGTATTTGTGGAATGAATTTGTGGATTAGCGATCTCTATGTTTTTGCTCTATTTTGCACAAAGTCATCATTTAAAGTTTACTATAGGTCTAAAGTGTTTCACTTAGGTTTGAACCCCAGCCTACCACAATTAGAGTGTTAGAGTTCATCTGACTTCTCCCAAAAGTCTTGGTGGGCTGTTTTACTATTTCCCCAATGTAATGGAAATGCCATTGTATGGGTAGCTACTGCTGATCTACTAGTCAGGTATTTGATTTGGTGGCACTGAAAATCTCATGCCACACATCCAAGAAAAGGATAACCATGAAAATTAACCTTATATTCCTTAGCAGGAGAAAATATGGTTTCAATGATTGCTCTCAAACGACCTGTAAAATGGATTTGGAGCCAGTTTTCTTCACCAGTTAACCTGAATGTGAGAGCTAAATAAAAGAACCTAAGGGAAAGGTGAAAAATGAGAATGGGTAATTAAAAAATTAGAAAAAGGGGGAAATAAACATTTGTTTTATACTTTTTTTTTTTTAATTGAATTGACAAATATATCAGGAGGTAGAGGTTAACTAAACAACCTCTGGTGAAAACTAATAGACTAGCTTAACATAACAAAACATTGTATGAAGCAGAAAATTCTGACACTTTGGTACCTGTTTATTCCGTCTCTTTCAGTTAGAGGGCATTTATTACACACTAACTGTGTCTTGATACTCAAGAAAGACAGATGATGTGGTGACAGATATTCAAGATGGTTAACTAATGTTCAATGTATTATAGTGAAAAAGAGAAAGCAGTATTTTTTTTTTTCCTTTTTACAGGATAGCTCAGTGTAGGTGAACATACTGAGCAAGAGATTATTGAAGTTAAAGTTTTATAATTTTATTGTTTGTCCTTCCATGAAACATTTCAAAAGGTCAACACAAGTTCTACTTTTCTATGTCATTCAGTCTGTGACAGTCAGAAAATCACCCACTGTGGATGTAGAAGGATATAAACAGAATGGTCTTGGAGTCTTGATCTCTGAACATATCCTTAGGATTAGAATCATAGAATCATAGAATCGTTTTGGTGGGAAAAGACCTCTAAGATCACTGAGTCCTACCTTCAACTGAAGATTACCATGGCTGTTAAACCATATCCTAAAGTGCCATGTCCAAACACTTCGGAATTTATTTGTTTGGAAGAGACCTTCAGGGTCATCCAGTCCAAGCTTCAACCCCGCACAGCAGAGTCAACACTAAATCATATCCCTAAGCACCAGGTCCACATGCTGTTTAAACACTTCTAGGGATGGTGACTCCACCACTCCCCTGGGCAGACCACTGCAATATTTCATAACCCTTTTAATGGAGAAATATTTCCTAACACCCAGCCTAAACCTTCCCTGGAGCAGCTTGTAACAATTTCGCCTAGTTCCATCACATGACAGCAAGAAGAGGCTGGGAACCTCCTCACTCTAATCTCCCTTCGGGTATCTGTAGAGAGCAATGAGGTCTCCCCCCAGTCTCCTCATCTCCAGATTCACTCAGTCACTCCTTGTAGAACATGAGCTCTAGGCCCTTCACAAACCTCACTGCCCTTCTCTGGACACACTCCAACACTTCTATATCCTTCTTTTAGTGGTGGGACAGAACTCAAGGCAGTACTCAACCTGTGGCCTCACCAGTGTTAAGTATAGGAGAGCAATTGCCTACCTCCCTGTTCCTGATGAACAAGGTGTTTCTAGTACAAGACATCAGTTTTCTTGGCCACCTGGGCACACTGCTATTCATATTTAGTCAACTATCAACCAATACCCCCAGGTCCCTTTCCAAGTTAGAGCTTTCCAACCACACACCCCTAGGTCTGTAGCTTATCATGGGGTGGTTGTGACACAAGTGCAGGACCTGGCACTTGGTCTTGTTGATCTCATACAATTAACCCTGGCCTGTTAACCTAACCTGTCTAGATCCTGCTTTAAGGCTTCCCTACTCTCTAGCAGATCGACAGAGCCACCCAGTTGATGTTATCTGCAGCCTGAGTGAGGATACACTCAACCCTGTCATCTACATCATTAATAAAGATATTAAAGAGCACAGGCACCAGTATTGAACCCTGGGAACATCACTAGTGAACAGATACCAGGCAGATTAAATTCTAGTCACCACCAGTCTTTGAGTTTTGCCGTCCAGCCATTCTTTTATCCAATGTAGAGTGCACTTATCCAAGCGTTGTGCCATGGGTTTCTGAAGGAGATTGCTGCAGGACACAGCATCAAACTTAATGTCATGGCACGTAATTTCCTCTCCCTGGTATCTGTTCAAACATTTAAGCCAGTATCACTTCCCAGAGTACATTCTGTTAGGTAAGATACTGTTGGGCAAAATACATCTCCAGCATCTGTCCTTCCTGAAACCATGGAAGAACTTCATGAACAGAACGGTGCTGATATTCTGTCATGGGTGGTACCGACATTTGAGAAGGCTGCTCCATTAGCCCACACATATTCTAAAGCTCTGGTTTACTGCTTGGCTTACAGCAGGATTTCAAAAGCCAGATGAAAGACCTGCTCCACAAACTTATGCTCTACAGAGCTTTTGCAGCTTAAATGCTGACACCAGAGAGTTTCCTCACAGAGTACATTACACAATGATTTCCCTTAGCTGATGTAGAGAGGTGAGTTGTGGACTAAAGGAGAGAGGGGGAAAAACATCACTGTTAATATCAAAGGAGAAAACCAGGCAAATCAAATGTAATGCTCCTGTGCTGAGGGGGACATGCTTTAGGACCAGACTTAGTAGAGCTAGAGTATGGTTGTACTCAATGTTTTTAAATGTCTCTTCCAGTGGTAAATGATTTTATCATAGAGTTGACCAGGTTGGAAGAGACCTCCAAGATCATCCAGTCCAATCTATCACCCAGCCCCAGCCAATCGACTAGACCATGACACTAAGTGCCTCATCCAGGGTTTTCTTGAACACCTCCAGGGATGGTAACTCCACCACCTCCCTGGGCAGCCCATTCCAATGCAAATCACTCTCTCTGCAAAGAACTTCCTCCTTATATCCAGCCTATACCTCCCCTGCCACAACTTGAGACTGTGTCCCCTCGTTCTGTTGCTGATTGCCCGGGAGAAGAGACCAACCCCACCTGGTTACAACCTCCTTTCAGGTAGTTGTAGACAGCAATGAGGTCAACCCTGAGCCTCCTCATTTCCAGGCTAAACACCCCCAGCTCCCTTAGCCTCTCCTCATAGGGCTGTGCTCCAGGCCACTCACCAGCTTGGTTGCCCTGATCCTATGATTCTAAGACTACAGTCAGAGATTGTTTCTTGTTTCAGATCCACAACCAGAATCATATTTTTGTGCATTGATTCATCTCTGTTTGCAGTACAAAATAAAGAAATACTGTTTCTTCAAAACATTTTGTATTCCCTTGATGAAGGAACAAGTAAAAATGATCTATGTTCCCCTTCACCAGGTCATCATAATATAGGGTATTTTGATAACAGCATAAGATTTTTGGAGTTGGAGTTAAAGAGGAGATGTCCCAAAGGAAAAACTGGCACAATATTTTTTCACTTTTGTGTGTTTTCCCACTACAAATGATCAATACCACTGCCAAATATTCGGACACCTGTGCCAACCAAGTACCCATCCAAAACATTTCATAATCAAGTTTATTAATCATAGAATCATAGAATCATAGAATGGTAAGGTTGGAAGGGACCTCAAGGATCATCTAGTCCCAACCCCCTGCCATAGGCAGGGACACCTCCCACTAGAACAGCTCACTCAAGGCCTCGTCCAGCCTCGCCTTGAACACCTCCAGGGAGGGAGCATCCACAACCTCCCTGGGCAACCTGTTCCAGTGCCTCACCACCCTCACTGGAAAGAACTTCCTCCTAACATCCAGTCTAAATCTCCCCTCTGTCAGTTTAAGCCCATTGCCCCTTGTCCTGTCATTGCAGGACCTTGTAAATAATCCTTCCCCAGCCTTCCTGTAGGCCCCCTTCAGATACTGGAAGGCTACTATCAGGTCCCCTCGAAGCCTTCTCTTCTCCAGGCTGAAGAGCCCCAACTCTCTCAGCCTGTCCTCATAGGAGAGCTGCTCCAGCCCTCTGATCATCTTTGTGGCCCTCCTCTGGACCTGCTCCAACACTTCCATGTCCTTCCTGTGCTGAGGGTTCCAGAACTGCACACAGTACTCCAGGTGGGGTCTGACGAGAGCAGAGTAAAGGGGCAGAATCCCCTCCCTTGCCCTGCTGGCCACGCTTCTCTTGATGCAGCCTAGGACTCGGTTGGCTGTCTGGGCTGCATGTGCACACTGCAGGCTCATGTTGAGCTTTTCATCAACCCAGACTCCAAGGTCCTTTTCCTCAGGGCTGCTCTCCAGCCATTCACCACCCAGCCTGTATTTGTGCTTGGGATTGTGCCTACCCAGGTGCAGGACCTTACACTTGGCCTTATTGAATTTCATCAGGTTGGCCTGGGCCCAACTCTCCAGCCTGTCCAGGTCCCTCTGGATGGCATCCCTGCCCTCTAGCAAGTCGACTGTGCCACACAGCTTGGTGTCATCTGCAAACTTGCTGAGGGTGCACTCCATTCCTCTGTCCATGTCACTGACAAAGATGTTAAACAGCACTGGTCCCAGCACTGACCCCTGAGGGACACCACTTGTCACTGGTCTCCAGGTGGACATTGTGCCGTTGATCACCACTCTCTGGGTTCGACCATCCAGCCAATTCCTTATCCTTATTCATGGCATCGGAATAGGATACCAAGTCAGGTGGGAAAATGAGACATGGCACTTAAATCATAGTAAATATTACTCAGTGAGGGGGCAAGAGGAAGTAGTGTTGTTGTCAAGTGTAGAGTAGGGCTGAGAGGAAGGAGGAAATTGCAGAGAGATTAAGTCCTACAAATAGCCAGAGGAGTCAGTAGGATGTGGTAGGAAAAAAATAAAATAAAATAAAAAGGATTTTTTTTTTCCTGAAAGTCAGGGGTAAAGGAAAATAAACTGAAGACCATGAAAACCACCTACAGAATACCAGTCTCTGAAAGAGGCACCAGCAGTAAGAGAAAGCAGTCAAACAGTGTGAGTCTCCCCAAGCATAGATAGATGCCACAAGACTGAATGAAAAAGAAAACAGTAATTTGGACTTCAGGAAAATGATGAGGTATCCTATCTGCTCTCTGACTTTCAGGGGATGTTATTCAAAGGCAGGATAGAGGAAGCACCTGGGCACCTGGTTGACTTAAGCCATGGAATGCCATTTGCATGGGAAAAAGTCGCTAGAGAGGTAAACCACCAGAGCAATGAATGATGAGTAAATGAGATGCTGAAATAAGAGAAGAGCAGACTTGAAATGGTTGATAGGGGTGCTTTCAAACTCAGCTGGTCACCTCATATATATACTCCACAAAACTTTTAGTTTCCCCCTTGAGTCCTTCCTATCCAGCCTTTGTTTGACACTCTTACCAATCCACATTTCCTAACAGCTTTTCCAACTCCCATTCCCTTTCCTGATATCCTTGCCAAGTCCAAGCAGTATCTTTCAATTGTTCCCTTCCCCACGTCACATACCAGAACATAATTTTCACAACCTGAGGGTGCCAGCTCTGTGTCGTGCATTAAAATGACATCACGCATTATGTGGTTCAACGGAAGCTAGAATTTTTTTTTTTTTTTTTTTTTTTTTGGGGGGGGGGG
>VWZE01005086.1:368793-404045 GCA_013396675.1 Eubucco bourcierii | reverse complement strand
TTTTTTTTTGATGGAGTGAGGGTAGAGGGATGGTAGAGAAAGAAGAGGTCTTGTAAGTAGGTCTTCTTTAGCAGAACTTCCTATAAGAAACATATGATAATGTAATCATCACAGATACTTGACAAATGTTACTCAGTTCATTTTTCCCCTTCCTGATGACATATCCCAGGCTTTACACTGAGTTTCCCAAAGATAGATTGTGCATACAGCAAGTATCTAGAGGAATGCAAAAGCAAAAAACCAGAAACACTACATTTGGGAGAGATTCCTTCACACTCGTTTCTCCAGCAAGATCTGCAAATGAAGTTACTAAGACAGATAACACAAGTCAAGGTTATCTGAAAGAATGGAAATATTTTATCATGAATAGTACCACTGTTTAGTTTTAGCATTTAAATCACTATCCACACAGCAACTATGTTTTGCCCCTTTGGTATTATTATTTATACCCTTCATTTATTTGACTGAAAATACAGAAAAGAGACCTTTTAGTTAAAAAAAAAACAAACAAACAAACAAACAAAAAAACCTTTAATCATGTTTTATATTATTAATATGTGCTGTAGCAAAAAGTGCTTTAAAGAAAATATAGTCTAGAAATGTGTTCTAGAAGTTGCATTTAGAAAAAAAAAAGAGGCTAATCTTCAAGAATAAAATAGGAATAGTGCTTACTACAGATAATAACAATGATTATTTTAACAGTACTTAAAAGAAAATAAGATATAGTTGGAAAAATTAATTTTCTGCATTCCAAAATAACATATTTTTTGAGACAACAGCCTGGAGATTTTCCGTTTTTCCTTTAAAAATATTGTGCTTAAGATATTTTTCTCTGCTTTCTTCTTATTGCTTTCTTTTCATTCTAGAACTTCTGTTGAATGGAAGTCCATATTAAAATGGAAAAGACACTTTTCCATGTTTTCATTCTGTTAATGAATTAGAAGGAATGGAAAGTGAAGACCTACAGAAAGGGCATGTAGCAGAGGACAGTGAAGGAATGACACTTTTTAGAATTTCGTCAGGCAAATTAGTCTTTCCTATATGAAGGTTATGTAAAACCCCAAACTCTCATCCATTTTATCAAAATAGTCTTCCTTCCTGACCAGATTTTCACGTTACGTCCAGTCTGTTTAAATTGTCTCACAGCAGCAAAGGAGCTAACAGGACTGTACTGTTTAAAGTTCAGATAACTCCTGATCCACCTTGTGTAAATGTCCTTGGATGATCCTCAGTCTGAGACCAAGGCTTCATGTTCTCCTGGTTCTTTACCCATGCTGAGGAGGTCATGCTTTAGTTCTTGTACTTTTATGCAGGAAGGAATTTACGATCTCTCTTTAAGATGTTTTACTTCTCACAGATTTTAACTTAGTGCTGCAATGTATCAGTTTTATGTTTGGACCCCAAAATGCCAGATGAGAGGAAGGATGTTCAACAAGCCCCCGTGTTTATTTGATGTTCCCAAATGAGTGCATGTTGTGTGGACAAAAGCAATGTCTTACAAGGTTTCACATCACACTCTGAAAGAGTGTTTCCCTTGTAATCTATGTATCTGTATGTAGGCTTTAGGCCAGGTTAGGCGGTGTGGTGCAAAGACTGAGTAGAGAGCCTCTGTTCACGAAGGAACACTTATTTAGCTTCATCTTACATAGAATTCATAGAACGGTTTAGATTACAAGGGACCTCAAAGATCATCCAGTTCCAACCCCCTGCCACAGGCAGGGACACCTCCCACTAGAACAGGTCACTCAAGACCTCGTCCAGCCTCGCCTTGAACACCTCCAGGGAGGGAGCAGTCACAACCTCCCTGGGCAACGTATTCCAGTGCCTCACCACCCTCACTGGAAAGAACTTCCTCCTAACATCCAGTCTAAATCTCCCCTCTGCCAGTTTAAACTCATCACCGCTTGTCCTGTTATTACAAGACCTTGTAAATAATCCCTCTCCAGCCTTCTTGTAGGCCCCCTTCAGATACTGGAAGGCTGAGGTCTCCTCAAAGCCTCTTCTGGAAGGCTGAAGAGCCCCAACTCTCTCAGTCTGTCCTCATAGCAGAGCTGCTCCAGCCCTCTGATCATCTTTGTGGCCCTCCTCTGGACCTGCTCCAACAGTTCAATGTCCTTCCTGCGTTGAGGGCTCCACAACTGCACACAGTACTCCAGGTGGGGTCTGACAAGAGCAGAGTAAAAGGGGAAAATCTCCTTTGTCCTGCTGGCCACTCCTCTTGATGCAGCCCAGGGTACAGGCTGCACATGTACCCTACCAGCTCATGTTGAGCTTTTCATCAGCTAAGAACCCCAAGTCCTTTTCCTTAGGGTTGCTCTCCAGAATGTCTATACCAAGCTCATGCTCAGGGATGTTTCACACACATCACACAGTTTGTGTTGTGCTCTTTCATTGCTCCTCTGCTTTTACCCTGTTTGTGTAAACTAGGAGATAGCATCAGCAAATCAAGTCAATAGCTGTGGCGATGAGGCAGAGGACAGTTTTTGAAAGGGAGCCTACAATTTCAGCTGACATATGTTGCCATCAGCCTGTGCTACTGCCAAACATCATTTCTCTTGTTTCTCTATGTCATGCCCTGAAAGAGATTCCTTGGAAAGTAGTAGCAGAGCAGACCACTCAGAATGGATGATATAGTGATGTTAACAACCATAACATGGCACAGTGCCATGCTTTCTCTTCGAAATGTGCAGTGAGAAATGGCCTGTATTTTCATGGTAATATATTATCTACATGAGAAGCAAATGTTGCACAGTACAGAAATTCACCCCTGATCCAACAGTAACACAGATATGTTAGCAGAAAGAGGGTTAATGACAGAGCACTGGGACAGAGATTTAACAAATAAAGACTAACTAGTAGAGATTACAATATATTTAATATATAGTTCAATTAAAGCTTGTTTTGTAATGCTTCAGCTTTTTCATTTGCAGTCAGAGAGGAGGAGAGGTTTGTGAGGGCTCCAGGTCATTGGAGAAGCATGTTCAACATCTCATTGATTGGTTTCTTGAGTAAATTTGAGTTAGTAAGTACAATATATACAATTGAAATCCAGTATATACAATTGAAATCCAGTATATATTATTAAAGATGCAAGGGTCTTCAGCAAAGCTAAAGCAGATTTGCAGAATTCAGACCCAGCATTTTAATCCGAAACCCACCCACTGAACAACCACTTGAACAAGTATCTAAACTCATAGTGTTTCTAGTCCGGTCTCTAGATGTTTAATGCTGTGTTTCTGCATGTGCCACAGGCAGTTGGATTGGTACATCCGTCAGAACAGTAAACTGCTGCATCGACACACAGAGCCTCAGGGTTTTAAACCCCGTGCCCAGAGCATGTCTCAGCTGCATACTGATCAGATTGAACTCTACATAAAACGTAATGTGACTACTGTTTTTCTAAAAGCAACATCAGTCAGAGGTTGTTCCTCCACCTTTGAGATTCATCATCCCTCTAGCTAGAGCTAATGCTCAGAGTGCAGCTGACACCTTGTGAGGTCCTGGCTAAGCCTGGTGATAGCAGACACCACTTCAGTTGCTCAGATCAAGCCATGGGGCAGAAACAAGCACTGCATCCATGAGTGGCTAAGGCACTGACGTGACTGGGGGATAAAATTACTTTTGCTATTTGTTTCTTAATATTTTTTCAATCAAAAAGATATTGCACAAAGTATGCAATTACATATAGCTATGCATAATTGTCATTTGGAATTATGACCTTGAAGGTAAATTCTTCCAAATGTCCTCACTGAAGTAGATACGTTTTCTGTCTCTCATTCTCTATGGTTCTCTCTATATCTTCTGTTCAGTGTTGTCACACGAGGGGTGGAAGCTGCCTTTGGTCCTAATTTACTTATAATTTGATAGGAAAAATGAGTCTTCTTAGCAGTATAATACATAGAGTTAAATCACCTTTGCATAAGAAACTTCTGATGTCCCATTTTCCACTTTACTGGCAACTTCTAGATTATCACCAGGCTTACCTATAACAATGGTTGTTGGTGGTGCCTTGGAATCACGTGAGGTCATCATCCTCCTTGGTGGAACATTTAGCTACTTGCTTCTAAAAAATGAGGCAAAATTTTAAAGTACTCTCTTCAACATTTCACACTGAGAAATTTGGTGTTTATACACACATGGATACATCTCACAAAGCTACACAGATCCCTTGACAGGTATCTAACTGAGCTTGCAAATACTGCTACACACCTTGGTCAGGCTGGAAAGTCTAATTCTAGGAGGAACACATTTAAAAATTAGCTGTGGCTACAATCAGGACAGCCATCTCTACCAAGCTGTCAAATGATGGAATTCCATAATCATCTGCTAGATAAGCTGTCATCTTCTGGTCATGTATTTTAAAATGCTTTGCAAGACTCAAACAAAGGGTACGAGTGATCTGTCATTTTTTTGGTGATCTTTAAGAGCCTTCAGCTTTTATTTTCACAAACTGCAGATCACTGACAAAATATTTTATATACCAATGCTCAAGATAACATTTTCTTGGATTGTGGCAAATATTCTGTTTTTGCTTTTGCCCCATTCTCACTCATGAGGTGCAAAAAACAGGTGATGCTACAATGTTTTAAGTCTGTATATATTAATTACTGTGTATTGACATATAAAAAAATGTTTCAAATAAAAGTATCCTTAGACAATATGTAATTGACTTTCAGTTTCCAGCAGCATCTGCAGATAAAAATTAATTCCTACTTATTTTGGAAAGTGTTGGAAAGTGTAAAGATTTGTCTGTTTTCATGGTGTCATTTGAGGGAGAGCCATCTTCATGCAACTTCCAAGAATCACAGAATCACAGAAAGATCCAGGTTGGAAAAGACCCTCAGGATCACAAAGTCCAACCTATAATCTTACTCTACAAGATTCACCTTAAACCATATCCCTAAGCATTACATCCAAACGACCCTAACTATATCCAGAGTCAGTGACTCAACCACCTCCCTGGGATGATGCAATAATGACAATACTACCTGGCTTCTGGAGTCTGACACTGACATGAGACTGTAAGGTACATGACCAGACAAAGATGCAAAACAAGCAGGTTGAATGACCCTGCTATGGTCTGTCTCTACTACTAGTGAAAACCAAACATCATAAACTCCAAAAGGGACTCTCCAGATGGAATTATATGGCATGCTTGCATGATTCTTCTTTGTAAGCCACATCTCGGTACACAGTTTGCCCATTTTCTGTTTAATATAGTTCCCAGATTACACGCAACTTTACAAAAGAGTATGGGTTTTATTAAATTATTATGTTAAATATTTCTCTGTCAATATGTAGATTTACTTTTTTGTTTTCCTTTATGTGCATACATCTAATAATAACTTCATGGTTAGGTTTCAGGACAGTTACAGAAGAATTAATTCCTGAACCCTTAAAAGTCAATATGAAAGAGAAGAAAGGTGGAAACCGAGACATGGTAGGAATTAATAAGCAAAACAGGCTCCAATGGACTGGAGTCAGGTAGACTTTGAGCCATTTTGCACTTAGAATGTGAAGTGGTGTGCCTAAAATTATTATCATTGTGATTCGAACTGGATTTATTATGGCAGAAGTAATTCAGACACTGAGCAACAAGAGTAATGCAAAATCTTCACACTTGTTCCTTTTATACACACAGTGTGCCTTAAAGTTCATAATTTCAGATGACAAAGAGTTCCCCTGACAAAGAAGATGGTTTTAAGGACATGTTTCAAACACCAATTTCAGATGCTGGCTCCAGCTTGCTTGGGTTTATCTACATGCCTGAGGTTTATGCATTAAAATCCACTTTGAACTACTGACAACCTAGCCTGAGGTTTATGCATTAAAAACCACTTCGCACTACTGACAATCTAGCGATGGTCATTATTGTACTGGAAGATAGTAATACCAGAGCTGGTTTTTATTAAATTCACTGATTGTTCCCAATCTTAAAAAAATTGAGAGTTTCACTAAGAGCCATAAAGCCCATAGATTTTATTCACACCATCTTCTCACAACATTGTTCAAAATTTAAAACATAGTCAACCCCCCCAGCTTCTTAATGTGAAAAAATGCAAGAGAAGTAAATTTTACTGCTAGAGTGCTTGTGTTNAAAAAAAAAAAAAAAAAAAAAAAAAAAAAAAAAAATAGCTGAACTATCACTCTTCACATAGTAACTTTGGCACTTTTATAGAGGACAGCAATGTACAATGAACCTACTGCAAGCAGACACCATCATAATACGCCCACAGACATTGAAACTATCATTACCATTTAGCACTGTTGTAGTTCTCTTTTTACTGAGTTCAGCAGTGAGACCAGTGATGAAGACCTCCAAAATCCTACATCAACTATATGTTTTAAGATAAGTAGGTTATGAACCACTTTGTGCTTAATAGTCTATTAATTTACAAAGAGTAAAGAGACACTATTGATGAAAGCTGGGCAGAGGAAATGAATATGCCCTTCTTTATTACTGTAAAGAGAAAAATATTTACTCAGGGTTTGAGTTCAGTGCTTTTTCAACTTAGATCACACTTTCTGAAACCTCTACTGTTACAAGCATTCCTCTATTTGTCTGAAATTCTGTTAGACAAATTCCAACTAAAATGAAGAAAAAGAAGATTTAACTGTATTACTTTGAGATAGCAGGCAGACATACCTGTGACTTTTGAATTTATGCTGTGTCTTTTAAGTATTGCTATCAGAGCTAACTAGAGACTGGTCACATTCATCTCTGTGTAGCCAAATAACGGAAGCTGTTCTGGAACCGTGATTTTTTTGGTTTATGACCTGTCGACCCTGTGAGGTCCACAACCTACTTCAAAAACACCTATGAGAAGTGCAAATGAAATGTTACGGGCTTAAATTCAGTAAACAAGGAGTCACACCTTTAAGGGAAATTTTCTAAGTGTATTCACCAATCAAATATATGCCCCAAAATATTTTTATGCTATTCCACCCTGTGAGGGTGGTTAATAGCATACACAGGAGTTCTGCTAAATGTCACAGTAGTTACTATGCTCTAATCCTGATCTCCAACCTACTGTAGCTGCTGTAAAATATATAGTAATAATTTCCTGAGGCAAGGTAATGTATAAGGAATGTCAGAGCAGGCTCTGGACATATTTGCCCTAGCTCTGTTTTATTAAAGTGAAACTTTTATTAAGGCATGTGGTGAACTGAGCAATCTGCATGATTCATGCAGTTATAAACCTATTGCTATACTAACAATAAATCAATGAGGCATTGTCGCATGCTCACTGTACAGTAGATTAAACAATAAGGGGGTAGAGGGAAGAAATCAATGTGCAAGTATTATTTGGTCATATGAAAATACTAAAAATGTACTCTAAATGTATTAAAAGCACCAAACTGTAGTTGAGCTAAACTTTATTCTATAAACAATTTTCCTTGCATGGCAGGCTATTTATTTACTCATGGTCTATATAAGAGTCAATATAAAGTTAGTTAAATTATGTCTTTCACTGAGTTACCTCTGATTGGAACATACTCTTATGATTCACACAGTAAAACTATGGGCCAAGGCTCCAGCTTGACCTTTGCATACCCTCAACTCTACTGCTCAGAGGGAAACATGAGAAGGAACTACTCCTTCAGGACTACAGCTGTCATAGGAAGATGCTGATTCATCACTCTGTTGATGCCAGAGTTGCAAAGGGTCATTTTGGGTTGGGTCTGAAAGAAATGGTTGTGGTTTCTCTGCATATATCCACATGCCTCTGATTTTCTCTCAGACCTCTCTGAATTCTCATTCCGTTTGGGCACAGCAAGCCCACACAAGGCATTAAGCAGGTAAATGGAAGTGAGATATTTTGAAAATTCTTTTTTCCTTTTTCACAAGTAGGGGGGTGGGGGCTGGGAAATGGATGAAAGACTTTTACTAGTTCCTGAATGGAACTGTGCTTCATATTAATTTCAAATGATCATACAGAAGTGAACATGTGCATAAATACCTCTGTAATATAAAGAAAAAGATCAGCACCAAAACACACGCTTTTGAACTGGCACATAAATCACATCGTTGTACAGTAAGAAACAAAGTACACATTTCAGTCATAAATCCAAGTTTCTTCTTCTCCAATATGCCTGCTCTCTCAGTGGTTTATTTAGCTTATTTGAAAACCAATTTCAATCAGAATAATTACAATTCATTCCCATCATATTTCCGATGAGCACCATAAACATAAGCTTGTATCTTTGTTGGTTAAAAATGTAATGTTGAAATGTAATACATTTGCTTTTAAAACGCATGTTTAATCAATACAATGTGGTTTCAATTTCTCTACAATTTTTCATGCAAACTGTCTCTGTTACTCTTGTTAAGCCATTGCAAAGGTTGAATGTAGTTTTCTGATCTGACCTCAGGGACAACCACTTACCTTCAAGGTGTGGAAAGATCTGTGTCCAAGGGACTAACAGCTGACTACATGGCAACAACAGTTCTCCAAAAACATTCCCAAAATACAATTTAAAATCTACAAATCTTATACCTGATGATTCCCTTAAGGATAAATAATCCAAAAACAAACAGGAGAACTGAGACTTGTGTTCAATTTTTCATATTCTATCATGTCAAATAACCACTCCTTGCTTGTAGAGTAAACCAACCAGAGACTCTCCTCAAATGACTAATTAGGAACCATCTGCCATTTCTTTTTAATCCCTCAGGAAAAGTAGACATTCAAACTCAACATCCAGTGGTGTGGGTCATCATACGGCTTTTGGGATTCTTCTCTGGATCCACAGATCAAACACTTCACTAGAAATCATCTGTCTTTCTTGTTAGTAACTGTAATATTAAGGACAATGTTTTCTGTAATGTTCTCTCAAAATCTAGTTCTGAAATAAAGTTTAGAGTGGTCAATTTCATTTAACAATTAAATGCCTCCACCTACCAGAGGGAATCAAGCATATGCTGGCTTGCTATCTGCAACTTGTAGATACTCATCATGAATTCCAGTCACAAGCCAAAAGGCTATATTCTGGTTCACAACAGTCTCCACTCTTTTTTCTTACCCTAGTCTAAGCTGGCCTCCTCACCATAAGTCAGGCAGGAACAGTTTGAATCCTAAGAAGGGCAATAATAGAAGAATGATGTGAACTGCCAGCACCTCTAGCAGGGTCCTGGAGCCCAACCTTCATGACGTACTTATTAGCTTACAGGGCAGGCAGAGAATTTGATAACATCCTTTCACCTTCCGCCTCTGTCCATGTTAGTAGACAAATAATATTTACAAAGTTTTAAGATTTTAAGACACTTAACCATAGAATCAATGTTACTTACATTGGCTAAAGCTGTGAAGATTCATGCTACGCAGTTTTCAGGATACAAAGACAAGCCTGTGAATTCTGTGAAAACTGACAGATTTATGGGGTTTTAGCACCACCTTTCTCCATCTCCTGCATGATTCTTGGAGAAGAGATGAAAAAGTGTCTTGTTTCTTTTAAACATATTAAGTACTTCACTTGTCAGACCCTACCTGGAGTACTGTGTGCAGTTCTGGAACCCTCAGCACAGGAAGGACATGGAAGTGTTGGAGTAGGTCCAGAGGAGGGTCACGAAGATGAGCAGAGGGCTGGAGCAGCTCTCCTATGAGGACAGACTGAGAGAGTTGGGGCTCTTCAGTCTGGAGAAGAGAAGGTTTCGAGGAGACCTGATAGTAGCCTTCCAGTATCTNCCTCCCTGGAGGTGTTCAAGGCCAGACTGGATGAGGCCTTGAGTGAACTGTACTAGTGGGAGGTGTCCCTGCCTATGGCAGGGGGGTGGAACTAGATGATCCTTGAGGTCCCTTCCAACCTTACCATTCTATGATTCTATGATTCTACTTGGGAGACATGAATCTGAGTCTGCAATCCAGCTCTGCAGAGATGAGAACTGGCATCAATCTTGTCACAATTAGCTAAAATTAGTGATGGAGCTGACACATAATCCATTATATCAATAAACTATTTCCAAAAACACAATTCCACTCACAAACACTTCAAACATTTCCATTTTGAGGAAAAGTGTCTTATTTTACTGATTTGTAAGTGATTGAGATATCATGGGCTTTCAATAAGAACCATGCTTTTCAATACCTAAACCATTTTCTAGAGTGAAATTTAGTCTCCTAATTTTTAGTGGTGATTTTGTAACTTACCTTTGGGCCTACTGTTAATTAAACCTTTTATTTGTGTCTTGGCAAGGATTGGAAGCCATAAAATTCCACAAAAATGCCCAATTCCTCCTAGGATCTCTGGGAGCAAAGCAAGGAAAGCAATTTCTAATAAATACTGTCACTGGACACTTTGTGGATGAAGCAAAAGAAGGACAAAAGGGAGAAAAATGCCTGAAGAAATAATAGGACCAATCACTAATTATTCTGAGGTATCAGTTTTTATACTTTTCTGCCTGTGAATTTAGCATCTCATTGCACAAAGAACTGCTTTTCTTGCACCTACAATGGAGGCCAATGCAAGAGTACACAGGCCAGCTCTGAGCAAGGAACACTAGAATGAGAAACAATGTGGTTGTATTAGCATATTGCATCCAATGCAATACTGTTTGTCAAGAAGTGTACCCTCGTTACTGGTTCTCTTACTGCAGTGCATTGATTCTCTTGTGTTGCACTGAGGAAGTAGATTAATGTTCTGGAACACCAGCGCATCACACCCTCTGCACATTCCAGCTCTTTCCAAGTTATTGCAGGAATCCTGTTAACAGTTTCATCAAACAGAAATAATATACTGGTATTGCTATAATTTAAAAGGTAAAAGTATTTCTCAGATGAGGAAACATATAGCCAGAAATACTCACAATGTTGTTCGAGATGAGATTGTCAGTTGTCTAAGCACATGTAGAGTTCATCTCCTGTCTCGCTGCCTAAGAGCTTCTCTGTTAGATCAGAGGAATTGTTAAATATTCATAAGTGCTGGTTTGAAGCTAATTAGAATATTTTAATGAAAAAAAAACCCAAGATTATAGGTTGTGAAAATAAAGCAATGGTGATGTCTACTTCACTCATAAGCTTGCTGAGATGTATAAGAACAAGAACACAAACCGAGATAACAGAGTCTCTTGGTCTCTCTGGGAGCCAGTGGGTCTTCTGCTCTCTGCTGAACAACCTAACTAACCACCCTGCTTCTAATGCTCCTGACCAATCCTCCAAACTCACCTTATGTGTAAGCCAAATGCTGGGGTAAGGTAGAGGAGTAGAAAGACAGTGAAAGGGTGGTTGGGAGCCCCACCTGGGGACTCTAATTTCTGTGAGGGGTTTTGTGTTTCTGTATTACCTTTAACTTGTCTATTTCTGTAAATATTCCTGTATATTGTATATATATCTGCTTGTATATTGTGCTAAGCTGCAAATAGAGCTTCAGTTCTTAACTTCCAGCCAGATGAGTCTAGTCTGGATGATTTTACAAAGTGCTTGTGGAGGATGGCAGGGAACTCCCAAACCATCACATCATACTATCCCTTTATTTGACTTGTTAGGAACTGTACAAACAGGTTTAATTTCAGTACAACAAATGCTAAGCAGGTACAACTGAATAAGAGAAAGCCAGAACAGGCAATCATAATTATTGGTGAAGCTTTCACCTACAGGTTTGCAGCTTAAAACCTGATCGCCTTGGTTCATGAGCTTACAAAACTCATCCCCTATTTTCCTTTTGCAAGGACTTCTTTTTAACCTAAACCACCAGGTTTTATCTGGTTGGGGGTCAAACCACCACGTTTTCCCTGGCTTGCACCTGAAATCATAACTCAGTATTGACTTGCTTCATCCAGACTCAAATCTTTAAAGTTGTGAACTTTGACAAACCCTTTAGAGAACCTGATGTGAGTTTCAGATTTGTAATGAAACACAAGCCCAAGCGGGTTTTGGGTTTCATTACAAAAGTTCTGCACAGCTGCACTAAAAACTCAAACCAGGTTTCATAAAAGTACCTGCTGTATTTAAGCCAGGGAATCGCACTGGGAACTACATTTAATAAGTAAGAAGTTGTAGGAGTGCTGATGTAACTGTGTAAAAACGGTTTTTAAAATACAGATTTGACATGGAAACTTCTTTCAAAAGCAGTGGAATACTTGATCTACTTATTGTCCCTCTAAATCTAGCATAGTACACCCAGTGCAGTGTCACTTCTGAAAGGAAGAACTGCAGACTCTTAAAAATTCAGCTGTCAAATACATAATTATTCTGCAATTCCTAACTCTCACAAAAGAAAAAAAAAAAATCACTTTTAGCATCTATGGTGGCTGGATTACCTTTCCTGTCACCATCAACCACAACACTCAGGAAGCGGACGGTCTCACAGCTTTTACCTGGACCATAACAACAGTCTTTTGAACTGTACAACTACTTGGTTACATAGGGTAGTTTCATTGCAAGGAAGTTCATATTCAGTCAAATTATCTAACTTAATTCTGGTAGGAAAGAGTTTCTACCCTCTAAAAGCTAATCGAATTCCTTTAATTTCTGACTGTTACCCATTTCTCCTGAGATACTCTTAAAAGACACTGTGCAATCTTCAGTCCAGTTCTGTGTATGAAGTTCAGAGAGGAGAAAGCACCAAGACTTTTCATTCTGTTTGCATCACATTAAATGTAACAAGATTTCAGGCTATGACTGGAACTCCTGACTAGTGATCATTAGTTTTCACTACCACTACTACTAATAATAATAATAATAACAACAACAGCATCAATGAGCATCAGTTCTAGTAAATCCAGGGTCTGTTCTACACTTGAAAGAAAACAGTAGAACTCTGATTCATCGAGACATGTAAAGGATGCTGCCTTTAAGTATATGGACAGGCCAAGTAACTTAAATAAAACTGAGCAAAACTGGATTGCTTTGCAAACTGCAGTCCAAAAATAAGGGTGGAAAGAAAAAGGATGTTGTCCCGGATCTAGAAGGTTAGAGAGCATACGGCAAAATCCATGCTCTGACAACAATCTGACTCCACTTTGAGGTGAAGGAAAAATTGAATGTCACAGGAGAGACTAACAGGTTAGAGATTAAAATGATCCAAGAGAATTAAAGTGAAGCTGAAAGCAGCAGTGCTATGTTTGGACCAAAGGAAAAGAAATCTTTAAAGAAGATGTGAGGGAATTAACAGATGAAAGAGAGTAGCAACTTCAAAACACAGAATGAGAAAGAAATGAACATTGGTAAGAATTTAAAAAGTAACCTGGGTAGTTCTTTTTCACAGAAAGAAAAAAAAAAAAAAAAAGTTGCTCAATCTTCACCAGCTGGCATAGGCTTAAATTTCAACTCTCTGCATACTCCCTATAGTTGCAGAACAGAATATTTTGGGGCCATTCAACACTGACACTTTCCTCAGTGGATCAGCACAAATCTCCAAAACAACTGTTTCTGCAATTGTGTGACACTAAGAAAATGCAGTATTTAATGACTCTCTGATGGATACTTACACCTCTGAAGTGGTATGGCGATGTCGTTGTCCAATGTTATTATAGTGGGCAATAACATAAAATATGTTGGAATATACGCTGGGTCAACACCTGCTAAGCATTTTTTTTCCTGCTGACACGATCTGTAATTCTTAATCTGGATGTGTTTTGCTAACTTCTACATTCATTTTAGAAATATATTTTCAAAAAATGTATTTTAAATAAGCATCTGACCAAGTCAACTGCTAAAACATAGACATGACACAAGGCTAAATCGTATGATTTTATATATATATATATATATATATATATACACACACTTTAAAGCATGGCAATAACATGACATTTTCAAGCAATTCCTCTTAGTCACTTCCTACAACCTGATTCCCAAAACTCTGGATTTTTTTTCCCCTTTAATAGAACATAAGTTCTTCAGATCTGAGAGTTTATAGTTTTGAATAGAATTTATAGTTTTGAAAGTGTGTTTCGCCATGTGATTCCCATTCCCAAATTGCTCCACCTTGGAATAAATAATAAACAGACTTATAAAGAGTAAATGAGAAATTGGACAAGAATCCACCTACATTAGTGGATACTAAAATTTATAGCTGTGCAAATGGCTATCGTTCATCACACACATAAGTTAAATATACAGTCAGCTCTGCCTCTTTTACACAGGAATTCTTCAAGCTTGTGTTATTATACTGCAAGAATTTAGAGCACATATATATGTATGTAAACATTCACATATGTGTTTGCATAAAACATTTCAATGGCAGAAGGTCTCAGGCCAGTTTATGTGCACATTCAAAGCCTCTGTAGTTCAGTATAGATTTTGTGGCCTTTTTCTATTCTGTCCATCTATAGATGAATATAGATTTTATGTCATCTGCAGTATCTCTTGGATATGAAATTCTCAGATGACAAGAGAACTGAGAGTCAAATTATTCTTTAATTTAGGCCACAGCACTAGATTTTGAGGTGAGAGGCACTGAATTAACGTGAGCAACTCCTTTAAACACAAAGTGTGGTCTCAGTGTTGAAAGGTGGGAATGGTACCTGCTAAGATACAGAGCTCTCCCTGTTTTTCACCACTCTTACAGAGGAAAGGCCTTAACAGAGACACAGGTTTTTTACTTAAGATCTTATGACTGCCTTTGCCTTTGTACAGGTTAATTAGAAGTAGAGGAGGAGTCAAGCAACACTAGTCTCCATCTGTTTTGCAGCTGCCACAGCTGAAGCTAAAGGTGCTGATTTTCTCCAGTATCATGTTCAGCAGTAGATGTGCTGGTTGGGAAGTACTATGTTGCTACTAGTATGAGACCCACTGCTCTCTTTAAAAACTTTTAGAAGAAGCCCAAGAGGTTTATTTGACTCTGGAAGCTAAATAACTTTCTATTTATTCTCTCCTGCATTTTAACTTTGTTCGCTTGAACCATTTAGTTTACTGCCTTATTTAATAGTTCTACTATTGTCCAGCTGATTTCAGCTCAATATTGTTGACAAAATGAGAAGTCACTGAAAGCTCATGTACGATAGGTTATTGTGACCTACCTGGTTGCTGCATATAAACTGAGTTGCATCACACGATTATACCCTGGTTTTCACTTCATTTTCTACTGCTTGGTTAAGAATTTTACTTCACGCTCGGCTCAGGCCAAGAGTAGATAAACATGAAGTTTTATCTAAGAACTGTAGACTCTGTCTACAGTCTACAGTCTCAGAACTCAGTCTGCCTCTGAGCTAGTCACTGGATGGTCAGGTAAATAAAATCAGCACAAGGTACAAAACATCTCATCCTCTAGTAGATTTAAAAAGTAAGTCAAGTGAATCACTCTAAAACTACCTGTTTTTCTCCAAAACAGTGGAAGGAGCCTGGAATGTAGACACATGCACAGACACCAAAACTTAAGTAATATTACTGTTTCCTTCATTGACTTATTAAGGCACAGCAATTTGATTTACTGTGTGAGATGTAATGTAATCATTACCATTGTTATTTGCTGTTTATAACAAACCCTGTATAGATAACGTTTCTTTGTCTTAGTCTTCACAGATAAAGTCATCCCCAAAGCCTCTGTGTCAAGAAGTAAATGAAAGTATATGATAAACCACAAATAGTAGAGGAGGATTGAGACAGTGACCATCAATGCAACTAATGCTCCCAAAGAAGGAGTGGAATCTTCCCTTAATACATTGAAGATCTGGCTTCACAGTGTTCCACAGGCTTTGCATGAGGCAGGCACAAGCTAAGCCTGTGTACCTTGTTTACAACAGGATGCAAAACAAGTCTGGCCAGGCCAGAGTCCTTAGACTCAGTGGCTCCAGGTCCTTTGTCCTCTTTCCTGCAGTTGTTACTCCACAAAACAGAAGGAGGGAGAGCAGAAAAACATGTCTGGGCAAGCCAGGACATGTATAAGCCTATTTTGACCTGTTTAAACCTACTACGACAACATGCCATTGGAGCATGTTCCTATTCCCTGATGGCTGTTCTATTTTGCTAGCTGTTATTCTCTCTAGAGAGATACGGAGATCTCTGCTCTATGCTGATCTAGATCAATTTTGTATTTTGCTTTATTACAATAGAGGAAGTGGAAATCCCCATTGGATTCTAGGATTGCATGGAAAATTTAAAAACACATTAAAAAGAATAAAATAATAATAATTTGGACAACACTAATCACTCACATTTTAACAGGTCAAAAAAGATGAGACAAGATACCAGTAGGAAAGGGGAAAAAGAAAGATTTTTTTCAGATGTGTATAAGCAATGGCTAAATATTTCACATTTTAAAGAGTGATAGAGTGAAATAATTTTGCATTGACATATACATCCATATTCAGATAGGTTGTGTTCAGGATTTAAAGTAGCATGGTTGGGGGCAGCAGCCATACCTCTATGACACTGCGTTGCTTCTAAATCAATGCACAATATGTTACAAGAGGTACTACTTCTCACACAGGACATAAAATGCGAGGTCCAGAATTTGACCATTCATCATTAAAGATTGAATGACACTTTTCATAAGAAGGAAGGTGTCAAATATAAAGTCCAAGCCAAATTCCAAAATTTGAAATATGGGTGATTTTTAATGGCCTGTAACTCAGGTGCACTTTGGTGGCTTTTCATCAAACTCTGCAGAACTCTCCTTTGCTTTTGGAACAAATTCAGAAAGCATCAGGCCAAGGGATTTTTTTTTTTCCCCAAGTGAAAGTTATAAGGTGGTAAAAATAAAGCCTTGCAATGGAAGCTGATGACCACTGTAATTATGCAAAGCCCATTATTTCTAAATAATAAGTTCATAAAACTGTTTACATCTTTAGGGCAAAAGGAACTAAGTAAAAGTAACTTGCTATTAGTTACACTAAGTGAAAAAAAACACGCTCAGTATAAAGGTTTTGTAACCCTGTGTGGAGCATTAAAAATTAACATTATTTGGTTCAACATATAAGCTAACACTTCTCAGTTAGGAGGTCAGATGTGTGTTTCAGCTCTGAAAGCTGACAATCTTTTTAGATTAGAATTGAACATATATTTCCTTCTCTATCTTTTGCTATAACAGAAGCAGGGCTTCAGAAATTTTTGAACATCAAGACCGAGTCTGAAGTCCATTTTCAGTGCTCCAAAGAATAACATTTTGGTCCGCAATGCCTATAAAGGACAAATAAATTTACAAGTACCTTGAGAGCAATGGTTTATCTAGAAGCTTTTACATCCCATATGAGGTTCAGACGTTGGCATAACATATTTAGAAGTCAAACAGCAACAGTGTATTATCCTTTCTCCCATGAACAGTTATCAAAAATACAATGTCCAGATAATAAATGTGGCCCATTCCCGCCACACTGCAGAGGGAGGAAACAGAGGATGAATGAGCATAGAGATCACATTTTCCCAAGATTTGGTAAGTCATATGATCATGGAGGAGTCTAGGTTTTTAACACAAGTTTTATTCTTCAACTTTGTGCATTAATGCAACAATGCCTTTTCAATGGCACACTAGAGGAAAGTAGATACTTTTGTGCAATCTTCCACTAGAAGCGCTGCACTCCATCATGAGATTTATTGTAGGAGAAGACACGGGCTTAAATGGGTCGGTACTGAACCCTGGACAAATATAAGTTGGTAGATTTATAGAAATATCAGTTAGATGGGGGTTCTGGTTGGTCCATGCTGTCCAGCAGGACAATTTCCATTACTAAATCAGAGTGTTGAAATATCTTAAGGATGGAAATCCCACCAGTGTTTCTGAGTGTCTAGTCTGAATCTCAATTATTCCAGTCCAGGTGAGGCCCAGGAGGCCATCCTTCCACTAGACCCAGTGTACAGGCCCCTGTGGTGCACTCACAGCATCCACAGCCAAGCACCTATGGAAAATTTTCAATTTGACAAGGTGGCAGTTTCATAGGGAGCAGGCAAATTTCCTCTTAGTAATGAGAAACAGGGAGAAAGAGAGAGGAAGAGGCTTACTCACTTCCCTGTTACTTTTTGCGATGAGATCTTTGACACCACAAACACTGTTCAGTTCCCTTTTCTCAAACCATACCAGGCTTTCACCGCTTTTTACCCTAGCAGTATCTCTCCACCCTCTGTGTATCTTTTTTAATGATCAATAATCAAGGTGTCTGTGATTTAAAGGTGAACTTATAGTAACTGCTGACTGCTTTAGTGCAGAAAGTCTGTCTCTTGTTTTTACTATGCAATTGGTTGAAGCACTACATGTTCTTGGCAGGAAAAATAGCTAGAAACCTCAGGAATGCCTGATTTCTAATTTCAACAGAGTGGTAGTTGATTATAAGTATTAGCATAGCTTAACTTTATCCACTATCCAAACTTAATATTATCCTTTGTTTAATACACTGATAGAAAAAGAGCACTCTCCTTTGTATGACTCTATTGTTTTCATTCTCTGAGGCCAAAGTCGGTGTTGACATAAGCAGGCTCTAGTTCACAAAAGCAAATGAAGCTAAAATTCATTTTGCCAGCAATGAAAGTTAGCCTCTGGAGCAATGCTAATTATGGTTTGTTTGTATCAATTAATCAACACAAGGTTAGCTTTCAATCAGCACGTGGAAAAAGCGCAACACGATTAACTGAAAAAAAGAGTGCAAAATCCCCTGATTTGCCATGAAGTGGGATATTTCCCTAACCACACAGTACAAGTCCAGGAAAAAGTAACCATGAAAGTTCTAAAAAAGTGATCCTCTGAACTACAGCAAGACTTGGTACACAGATTCTGTAGCCCTGCTTCCAAGCTGCTGTGCTTCTTAGAGCCTGGTTGGTATCTTGTCAGGGATACTGTGACTGTAGTTAGAATCATACAATCATAGAATGGTAAGGTTGGAAGGGACCTCAAGGATCATCTAGTTCCAACCCCCTGCTATAGACAGGGACACCTCCCACTAGTACAGCTCACTCAAGGCCTTGTCCAACCTGGCCTTGAACACAACATCCACAACCTCCCTGGGCAACCTGTTCCAGTGCCTCACCACCCTCACTGGAAAGAACTTCCTCCTAACATCCAGTCTAAATCTCCCCTCTACCAGTTTAAACCCATTGCCCCTTGTCCTGTCATTGCAAGACCTTGTAAATAGTCCCTCCCCATCCTTCCTGTAGGCTCCCTTCAGATATTGGAAGGCTACTATCAGGTCTCCTCGAAGCCTTCTCTTCTCCAGGTTGAAGAGCCCCTACTTTCTCAGTCTGTCCTCATAGCAGAGCTGCTCCAGCCATCTGATCATCCTCGTGGCCCTCTTCTGGACCCGCTTCAAAACTTCCATGTCCTTCCTATGCTGAGGGCTCCAGAACTGCACACAGTACTCCAGGTGGGGTCTGAGGAGAGCAGAGTAAAGGGACAGAATCCCCTTCTGTGCCCTCTACTGGCCACGCTTCTCTTGACGCAGCCCAGGACTTGGTTGGTTGTCTGGGTTGCATGTGCACACTGCATGTTGTATCTCCAAACTCTGTGTTTCTTAGAGCTGGACTGGTATCCTATGCAGCAACACACTATTCCCTGTGGACATGCTAGCTTTTCTAGTAGAAATGTTGCAAGCACTGTGCTCTGATGTGTAGAGTAGATATGATCAAAATGCTAGGCGGGCTAAAAAAATGCACTTCTCTTGGTGAAACTACCACAGCTTTATAAAGAATACAAATAATAACAGAAGAAGAAAAATAAGGATAAAGTCTTATTTTTTTATAAGAATAAAAATAATAAGCTAGGTTTCAGAAACTGTCTATAAGACATTCAAAAAACTAGCAGAGATACTGAAGAAATTTTAGTTGGTGCAAAGAAGCCACATTCATCCTTTAAATATTGCACCGTGATGTCTGTTATTCACCCTGTCTAGCTGCTAAGTGAAATTACTGCATCTTTGGCTAGGTATAGTGCTCAAGACATGGAAGACTCTTTCACTAAGAATTTTAAGAGTTCATAGCTGAAAACACGAAATCAATAAATTCCTTGAAAAGTGTTCATATGTATTGCAGAATCATGGTGTATGGAATCCAAATCACTGAAAAAAGTTGTGGGTTTTTTTTTTTTTCCTCACTTGTACCAGGAATACTGAACAATTAATTTGCCTGATTCATTAAAGAAATAAAAAAGGATATTTGGCTCTGTCTGTGTGTTAATTGTATCATAAGAACTGCACGACACCAAATGGTTGGGATTTCTGGCTTTTATTTTATTGAAACATTGAGTTTTCTATGGACCCAGGTCAGGGAAGTAGAGCATAGACTGAACACTATGTAAGGTTGAAGGAAATTGAGAAAAGCATTTATAGAGTAAGTGAAGATTCTTTTCACAAAGCTGAGCTCTTGTGCCAGTGAGAAAGTGCCAAGAGAAAGTCAGTGAGATTTCTGGATTCTGAAGTAAGAGTCAAAATACCAGAGATGGTCATTAGGCAAGGGGATAGCATTGAACAAACCTGTGTCTTGACTTCTGCTTCCTCCTTCTTAAGAAAGACTAAAAGTAAGTGGGCTTTAGAGAGCATTATGTGGAAGTGCTCTCGAGCAATTTTCTTATCCTTTTGATGAAGTAGCTCCATTGCTTGTACACTAAGCACTATTCAGAAGTTTTCTTTCCAGTGTTCTGCAGCTGATTGTGTGGCTGTGATCTGATGGGTGAAGTGTTTGAGTGAAATTACAACTTAAATTTCAGCTTCCCTTTTAAAGACAGCAATCTGTGTTATAAGTAATGCAGGAATACAATGGGTTAAAGCTATATAGCAAGTAAACTAAGGAAAGCAGTCTCCTAACTCTAGACATTTATGTTAGCAGGAATTCTGTGCTCTCTCCTATTTATTTCCAGCCTTGCAGTTTGAGATGATCCTCAAAACCACTGAAAGACTAAATGAGTGCAGCAGAACATTTCCCAAACAATCAGTCAGGGAACAGGGCCAGAGACGCAGAGATTACAGAAACATTATTATTAAGTCAGGTATGGAAACCAAAGAGAAGAAAGATGTCATTTTTTAATTTTTTTTTTCTTTTTGGAGAGTGGGGTGGGGCGGAGGGGACGGGAGGAAGGAGGAAAGAAAAAATATGTAAAGACTTGACTGAGATATAACTTTCCTGTGCAGACTACATTAGCTTTCCTGAAATGATGTGAGGTTGGCCTACTGTTAGATGATGGGCTTTTTATGAGTCACCAATAAAATTGCTAAAACTGTCTGCTTTAACATCTGAGAAACCATATTTCTAATGAAAATATAGGACACTGTCATGAGTTCTAACAAGCAGTCAGTATGAAGCAGTCTCATCAGGAGAATATAACACAGCTAACTTTGTCCAGCAAGCAGAATACTCAGACATTACTGCACTACAGAAGAACAGGGATATTAAACGATTACATAGAATGAGTAGCAAAAGATCTTAAGTGAAAGCCACTAACCAAAGGAATTACGGAGAAAGAGAGTTCATCATTTAGCAATTTGCAGGCATTTTAGTGGTACTGGATCACCAAAGGACATCTGTGTAACATTTTCATCAGTCTGACAAGAAAGCCAACATCAACATTTGTCCTCAGGAACCAAACTAAATATTTAAAGGTGAACTGCAAAGCTAAAATGAAAGTTGAGTTAATCATGGAAATATGCAGTGAATGACCCTGCTTACTAGGTTGTTGGAGATGATTCATCACAGAAACAAGTTGAGACTCCTATTTATCAAGCCTTTTTCTGTTTTTCTGAATTTTCCTGTAGATTTCCTGCTTTTCAGAGGATGATAAGGAAAATATCCTGTGAGAACAGCCAAAGTCCTATGTTACCACAGATACTAGATGTCAGAGTATAACACACTATGAGATCTTTAGTAAATTAAGAAAAGTTAAAAGATGTTCTCAGATAAAAATATAAGGTCAGTAATGTCGTTATAACCAGCCTGTTTTAACTCCAGGATGCAGTCTAATAGATGAGCCTACACACCTCCTTGCTTTGCCTCTTTGTGTACTGAGTTAACAAATTTACCACGCCTTCACAGAGATGAATTTTAATACAGAAGCTGTTTAAGAAAAATCAACAGTTCATCCAGCAGTTTTGTAGTTTCAGCTTAAAATGTGAAAGGGCTGAGCAATAGGAACAAGTAGACTATTTGGTCCAGGCAATTACAATGAAAACAGAAAATTATTAGAGGTATCAAAATGTTTTCAAAATGAGATTTCAAATTATGCTAAAAAAAGATCCCTGGAATTTTATTCTTGGATTTTCTGAGTATTTCTTTAACTTACATTATTATTACATCCACAAAGTTTTCTTTTATTCCACTAGCAGAGTCCAATCTGTGGCATGCACATCAACTGCCACATAGTAAGCACATAGCCCAGCTCATGTTACATCTTTTGCTTCCTCCAGAAGAATGGAAACATGCAGAAACAAAGACAGACAGAATACACCGATTCAGAAACTTTGAAGTCCAAGAAAGCAAGAGGCCATTCCAAAGCTTAAAAGCCCTGAACACTTATTCCAAAGCTCAGAGAAAACAGTGGGAGTCCAGCTACTGAATTCAACTTGCTTTGCAGCATACATAAGCAGGCAGGAATTCACCTGCATGGTGGGCTGTAGGAAACCATGACTGTCATCTCTTGCAGTGAGACCCAAGTGAGAGCAGATGGATAATTATCTGCCTCCAGAACCAGAAAGACTCTCTATGCACAGTACACCACTGTGTCAAAATTGAACTACATGGAAGAACCAGAGTCTTATTCACCCTTACAGGTGAATCCTTCATACCAGTGACTTTCAGGCTAGCCAAATGCAGTTTGGGGGCTGTTTCCATGCTAATAAAGTATTAAGACACTTATTCCTCACTAACCTTGAGAGTAAGCATTGTCATTACCACAGATCCTGAGTTTAGGGTAGGTTTTAGCAAATAAGGTTGAGATTCAAGCTAATCAAAATTACTGTGGAAATACTAAATTGTTAACAAAGAGTTAATAGTTAATAGTCAATAGTTAACTCAGAAAAAAATGAGCAGAAAGACTGGAAATTGATTTTTTAAAAAATATCTAGTGGGCAAACCAAGCAGAAAGTAATGACTTAATCTGAGATTTAATTATAGTTTTTAATCTATTTATTATTTGGAACTGATAATGCAAGATGATAATGAAACAAAATACTTGGAACTAAAGAGAATTTCACATCAGACATAAAATCTCACAAAGTACGTTTCTTATTAAAAAATATGCAAAGTCCTAAAAATATGGGCCCATTCCAGAGCCCATAGAAATCAATGGGAACACAGCCACTAATTTCAACAGGCAATGGAGCAAACTCACTGTTAGCTAAGTACAGAGCTATCAGTGTGGCACCGAGCCTGGGCTAACATACTCTGCCTCTCATCAGGACTCTTTGTTCCATAGCATGACTCAAGAAAGCCTCACATCTAGTCATTAACCAAACATAGAATCACAGAATCATAGAATGGTAAGGTTGGAAGGGACCTCAAGGATCACCTAGTTCCAACCCCCTGCCATAGGCAGGGACACCTCCCACTAGTACAGCTCACTCAAGGCCTCATCCAGTCTGGCCTTGAACACCTCCAGGGAGGGAGCAGCCACAACCTCCCTGGGCAACCTGTTCCAGTGCCTCACCACCCTCACTGCAAACAACTTCCTCCTAACATCCAGTCTAAATCTCCCCTCTGCCAGTTTAAACCCATTGTCCCTTGTCCTGTCGTTGCAAGACCTTGTAAACAATCCCTCCCCAGCCTTCCTGTAGGCCCCCTTCAGATACTGGAAGGCTACTATCAGGTCTCCTCGAAGCCTTCTCTTCTCCAGGCTGAAGAGCCCCAACTCTCTCAACCTGTCCTCATAGCAGAGCTGCTCCAGCTCTCCTCATGCTCAAATATATATTGACAGAGATTTGCGGTGATGGTTCATAACATTGACATAACATTGCAGTTTGTAAAAAATGATAGCATTAGGGATAGCAAGGAAATACTATTTTAGCAGATAAAATGCCTTCCAACAGCTGGAAACTGGAGCAATATGACTCAGGCATGAAATTACAATGAGGATTACTAACTAAAAGAACAACACACTAAGAGTAGTAGTGTACTCTACATCACTGGAAATGCGTTCATCAGATTGGCCTTTTAGTAAAATGTATATTCAGACATCCAGGGAATGTCTATGGCTTTTGTTAAGCAGAACCCAAGTTAGTTCCAATGCATTAACATTCCAATGCATTACAATTTGCAGCTCCTTGAAAAATAAGGTATTACAAAAGACAGTGTCACTCACAATTATTCATACAGCATGTCTTGCTCTCAGAACTGTCTAATTACACTTTAAATCAACTAGTA
This sequence comes from Eubucco bourcierii, assembly GCA_013396675.1. Taxonomy (NCBI): domain Eukaryota; kingdom Metazoa; phylum Chordata; class Aves; order Piciformes; family Ramphastidae; genus Eubucco; species Eubucco bourcierii. The sequence continues at coordinate 379,839 of VWZE01005086.1, read as the reverse complement.
TAGAACTAAAGGAATTCCACCCTAGATCCTCTCCGGTTGTTGACTTGACCAATGGTCATGAAGGAAAGGAAATATGAGACAAACAGCTGACAAACAGCTTGTTGACAAGCCTACATGTAACCAGAACAACAGCAGGACAGTCATCTAGGGAAAAGTTGACACCTGCTGTAGCAGATATTAAGATTTTACAGATGTTACAGTGAGGGTAGTCAGCTTCTAATCCACACCCCTGTAACTCAAACCTCAAAAATTCTCCAAACAATTGTAAAAAAGAAGAATTCAAGCAGTTAGGAAGCTGAAGCAAGAAGGGTAGAGCAGCTGTTTTAATTATTGCTTTGCTTAACCTGAGAACCATACCCCTACTCACTGGGATCATTAAAATCAGGTTTTACATGGGTAATAACATTTTATTTTGCTCTTCTAGCATCACTGCTAGAGATAAGCATTTGCAGAGAATAGCTAGCAAAATCATGCCAATTCTTGGCCGTAAAAATCAATTTCATTTCAAATCACATACCTACCTAGCACTAGGATAAGCAGTTTTCTGGGCTCATCTTTATGCTCTCATCCAACATGTTCTTCCAGTTTAACAATGGAATTTAAACTACATCTGTCCACTACTGTCTTTGTGGAGAGAATTCTGAGTAGTTTTATGAAATGTAAGTTGTGAATCATAGAATTATTTTGATTTCAAAAGGTCTTTAAGATCACTGAGTCCAACCATTATCTGAGTCAACAAAGTCTGGTGCTGAACCATGTCTCGTAGCACAACATCTATGCATCTTTTAGATATTTCCAGGGATGGATTCAACCACCTCCCTGAGGAGCCTAGTCCAGCGTTTATTAATCCCTTTAGTGAAGGCGTTTCTTCTCACAGCCAGTCTAAGTCTCCCCTGGTGTAACTTGAGGTCATTTCTACTTGCACTACCACTTGTTACTAGGGAGAAGAGACTGATCCATATCTCACTACAATCTCCTTTCAGGTAGTTGTAGAGAGTGAGGAGGTGTTCAACCAAGCCTCCTTTTCTCCAGATGAAACAACTTTGTTTTCCTCAGCTGCTCCTCCTAAAACCTGTATATGTCAAGGAGCCTGCAGTAAATAAGTTCTTACAGGAATGACTCTGAAGGTCAGCATAGTTGACGAGGTTAAAATGTTATTCGCTAAATTCTTCAACTTCCATATTATACAATATCATAAAATATATTAGCTGTTCTGCATTAGCATACATCAATATACTCTGATTAAATGAGTGAAAAGGACACCCAGCTAGCGGCTTGCGTATGCTCACATCTTCATATAGCTTTGTGGTGGCTGACAGATATTCCAATATAGACACTTCAAGGAGGTGGACAGTAGTAGGCACCTATCCTCTGCTGTATGTTCTCACTCATCTACAACGTGATGGGTACAAATGTAATATGGAAGAAGCATTAAAAAACAACTGGGTAAAAAAATTATTTTGGAACAATTTTTCCTTTCTTTGACAGCTAGAAGATCCCTTACCAGATTTGAGGTAGAAAACAACTTTCTCAAAACTGGAAAGTTCCAATATTTTTGAACTCTGTTTTGTTTATGTTTGAGACAGTTGTGGAACAGCAACAGGCAATGAAAGCATACATTGGCACAATTAAGCTCGGTAACTCAAGAAGCCAGATATTGTTTTCAGTTCTACACTCATTTTAGCTGAAATTTACCAACCCACTTGAATGGGCTATTTTGGAAACCAGTGGTGACAACATGTGGATAAACTTCTGCTCTGCAGCTTACCAAATAAAGAAGTCTTTGGCTGGAAAAATAATGATCTGTGAACTGCAATGAAAGGAAGCAAGATTAACCTCTGGAGAAATGTTCAAGAGAAAGACTACATAGAGAAATTGTTCTAATACACTTTCTCCATAGTACTGGTAGTTGCTTTATAAAGGGTGAAAAGATCCTCACATGATAACGTCATTAAGAGTTTGTTTTTGAAGACTTATTAATAAATAAATACATATATACATACATAGAATAGTCCTTCTCCTCCTTAACTCTTTCCTGTATACACTCCAGTTTCCAGTCTCCTTTGCTCTGGCAAAAAAAACCCCTAAAACCAACATATTAGACAGCTTTTCTGTGTTGAATAATTGAAATACATCTCTGGCTTGAAGGGGCTTTCAAAAGAAAGTAGACAGTACCAGAAGAGGGAATCATAGAATCATAGAATCATAGAATGGTAAGGTTGGAAGGGACCTCAAAGATCATCTAGTTCCAACCCCCTGCCATAGGCAGCGACACCTCCCACTAGAACAGCTCACTCAAGGCCTCATCCAATCTGGCCTTGAACACATCCAGGGAGGGAGCATCCACAACCTCCCTGGGCAACCTGTTCCAGTGCCTCACCACCCTCACTGGAAAGAACTTCCTCCTAACATCTAGTCTAAATCTCCCCTCTGCCAGTTTAAGCCCATTGCCCCTTGTCCTGTCATTGCAGGACCTTGTAAATAATCCTTCCCCAGCCTTCCTGTAGGCCCCCTTCAGATACTGGAAGGCTACTATCAGGTCCCCTCGAAGCCTTCTCTTCTCCAGGCTGAAGAGCCCCAACTCTCTCAGCCTGTCCTCATAGGAGAGCTGCTCCAGCCCTCTGATCATCTTTGTGGCCCTCCTCTGGACCCGCTCCAACACTTCCATGTCCTTCCTGTGCTGAGGGTTCCAGAACTGCACACAGTACTCCAGGTGGGGTCTGACGAGAGCAGAGTAAAGGGGCAGAATCACCTCCCTTGCCCTGCTGGCCACGCTTCTCTTGATGCAGCCTAGGACTCGGTTGGCTGTCTGGGCTGCATGTGCACACTGCAGACTCATGTTGAGCTTTTCATCAACCCAGACTCCAAGGTCCTTTTCCTCAGGGCTGCTCTCCAGCCATTCACCCCCCAGCCTGGATTTGTGCTTGGGATTGTGCCTACCCAGGTGCAGGACCTTACACTTGGCCTTATTGAATTTCATCAGGTTGGCCTGGGCCCAACTCTCCAGCCTGTCCAGGTCCCTCTGGATGGCATCCCTGCCCTCTAGCAAGTCGACTGTGCCACACAGCTTGGTGTCATCTGCAAACTTGCTGAGGGTGCACTCCATTCCTCTGTCCATGTCACTGACAAAGATGTTAAACAGCACTGGTCCCAGCACTGACCCCTGAGGGACACCACTTGTCACTGGTCTCCAGGTGGACATTGTGCCGTTGATCGCCACTCTCTGGGTTCGACCATCCAGCCAATTCCTTATCCAGCGAGTGGTCCATCCATCAAGTCCATAATGATGTGCTATAAAATGGAATGATGTGCTATAAAACAAACTATATTTGAGAAGCTTCATTAACCAGTGGATTTTTCTCTTTGTATCACATGTTTTTCAAAGAAGGGAAATGGAATGAGATAACATCCAAGGTAGAGATGAACCATTTAGTTTACACCACAAAGAAGCTGCTTACCATAATTTCTTTAACTCAATTCCACTTAGAGTGCACAACTGATCATGTCTTTATTTTGTGTTTCATTTAGACTCAGATCTCATAAAAGAGGCACAGGACTTTTGTACCTGTGCTGATTCTAGATGTTGGTGGTGAAATCTATTTCTCAGAAAAGAGTCAGACAATGCTCACTCTTTGAAGTCATTAAAATGGTACAAGGATTCTTTGGAGTCTTGTTCAAACTTCTTGGTTCTTTTCATTGTTCATTGTATTTCTTTACTCATTTCTTCAAGTAGATTTTTTTTTTTTTTAAATATGTGTACTTTAGACTGTAGCTAGCATCATAAACTATTGAACCTGCGCTGGATTCCTAGAAACATTATTAATGACCAGAAAATCAAACAGAGTAAATTTAACATTTTAAACTAGATGTGAGCTCCGAGTTTGATGTGGCTCCAAAGATGTGGCTATGCATTGGATTCAGTGTTACTTATATCGCTGTACACCAAGATAAAAGCCAAACAATCTGTCTGATAGATGGCTCCAACACTGGTGGCAACAGTCATGGAAAAACTGGGAAGACTTAGAGCTGAATATATTGTCCCATTGTGAAATGTCTTCTCTACATGCTGTAGAGTATGTTTCAGAGTCATTTCTGCACTATTTAAAGTCATTTAATTGTGCATACTTGCCAAATAAAATTTGGCAGCAGAAGCATGCAAGAGACAAAGATTTTGCCAAAACATCAAAAGGGTGATTCATTGATTATCTGTAGCAAAGACAGCCAGCATGCATGCCTATACATAAGGAATTGGGAACTCTGCGTGATTGATCTGAGAGCGTATGTGGAATTGCCAAGGATTTTCAACATCGATCTAACTCTGTTCTGTGTAAAGTCAACTCAGGTCTTGTCCTTGGCTTTTCTGTAAGCTGAGGTAGGCCAGCAAAGACTGAGAGCTTTAGAATATCCCATATTGCATATCAAATGCTAAACAATTCAATAACAGTGCTCTTGGGTGAAAGTGAAGGTGCTACCCCATGCAATCATTTTACTGTATATAGGATCTGGAAATGTGTGCATTTCTGAGACTGCTAAAACTATAACATCTGGAATGCCATCCTGGAAGTTTTCCAGGTGATTTCCATGAGGAACACTTTGTAAAAGTTGTTACCCTTCTAAGCAGAATATGTTCCCAGGCCTGCATAGGAGCAGAGATTGGATTATAAAGTGCTAAATGTTTTTTACAACTGTATCAGCAACAATACTGTATGGATAACTATTCAAGGGAAATTATTTCTACAGGCAGTTTCAATGGATTTGTTCCAACCCTCAATTAGATTCATATTTCTGGATTCAGAAATGTAAGATAACTTATCCTATAGTCTTCCTTTTGTGAAATCAGGATATCCAATACAGGACAAACCTCTTCAGTCTTCTTTTTTTCCTATAATTTTCCCATAATATTCTCAGAACTTAGAGCATGAGAAAAAGGGTATGAGAATGCGTGGAAACTGAGTCCCTAGAAAATTTACAAAGCTGATCCTTGTCATGATTACATGGTCTGGACAGGCAAGTAGTTTAAGTATTTAGAAGGTAAGTAGAAGGTAAATATTTAGAAGGTAAAATATTATAAAAGCAGACAATAAAAGGTATGTTTGGATACAGCAAGGGTTTAGGACCTATCTCGAGCACTCACAAGGGGGAATAATAAGATCTCTCACTGATATTGGGTTGGAACTAGATGATCCTTGAGGTCCCTTCCAACCTTACCATTCTATGATTCTATGATTCTATATATTATGAGTTTATATTATGTGACATCAGTTCATGTTGGGTGCCTGTATTCTTCAAACCATTGGCGATGTACCACTGCCTCACAGTTGCACTGCATGTATACTTTATACTAGAGGAAACAATTATTAAATACGACTAGTTTAATTAGATTAGCCAAGGAGAAGAAGAGTAAATATTAGAGAGAAAAAGCAAATAGGAACCTATTTCAAGGTTTTGTGTTGTGTATCTGGCACAGACCTTATTGTTAGTAAGGAATGACAAGTTTGGGATTGATGCATGAGGAGAACAGAAAAAAATAAAAGCTGAGGAGGCTAAGGTAAATCAACTAGTTACAATTCTTCTATAAAAGGGTGGCCATGAAAATGGTTCTGAAAATGCTGCTCGGCATGCGGTGCTAGAGGAAATATGGATGACAACAGAAAATTGTCTCAAAGACACACTGACAGCCTCACTATCCCTGTCCTGAGTGTTATATGTCCTGTAAGAACAATGTTTAGTCAGTAATTTCAGAAGTTCACAGCAGTGAAGCCAAGTGGAATCTCAGAGCATATCAGCAGGTGCAGCTGAGTCTTCCCCATGATTTATATCTCTAAAATTATCTAACCAAATGAGTCTTCTGGGTAATGTCTTATATAATTTTCAATTTTATCTTTTGTTTATTTGTTTGTCTGTGTGTTTCAGAAAACTACTGAGTAACGTGATGTTATTCACACAATTGCCACATGAAATATGTGATCTTAAGAATGAGATTTGAGGAAATAATTATTTTTCCTTTTGTAGATTTTCATCTTTGTATTGTTTAAACTTATTTCTTCATTAAATAACTACAGCCATTAGCTGCGTTTACAAACTAAAGCGAATTTTTTTCCAGCGAAACACTGCATGGTGCTCTTTAATTGAAATAATTAGATATAGAAGAACAATTAGTGTCTTCTCATGAATAGAAATGCTTGCTGGTTTTCTTTGCCTTTCAGTCAGAACACTGCTTGATTGTGATGTTATAATAAAACTAGTCAAGAATGATTTTCTGAGTGCGAATCTTATCCCATCTAAATTTATGATTTTGTAATTCTTAAACTTTATGTAATTCAAGATATCTTTTTAAATTTCCTGATCACAAAATAAATGAGAGAGTTTGGAATGCTCTTAGCATTATCTGTCCTAGTAGCATCAAAACTATGCTCCATTTGTACAGATATTAGATGCACTTTTTAAACATTCTTCAGCTCAATGCCTTCAAATCTAGGTCATGTATGACATGGCAATTGAGTTATTTCAGTGATTTCTGAGTGTAACTAGTACCATCTAGCCAGGAAACTACTTAATTGTTTCTGAAAAAAAAGACTACATCTTAAATTTAGAGACTATTAACCCAAAGTTAATGTCTTTTGAATTTGAAAGCCTCAGATAATGCAACAGTCATTTCTGTGAACCTTCCTGCAAACACAATTTTGTAAAAAGACTTTTTTTTTTTAAAGTCTGTTAAAACAAGAAACTAGGTTATCTTTAAAGAGATTAATACTGAAAAGACAATTTCACTAAGAGTAAAATCTTCTTTCAAAGAATCATCTGTTACAGATGAGTCAAACCACTGAAGAAACTTTTCAAACCAATGCAAGCAGTGCAAGATTTGTCCTTCCTCTTCTGAATTCATGGGGCTGTAGATTTGCAAGGAAAGGCGGCTCAGGCTTGAAGAACATCATCCTAACTGTGCTTCTTGAGGCCTTGAGTAACCTGTACTAGTGGGAGGTGTCCCTGCCTATGGCAGTGGGTTGGAACTAGATGATCCTTGAGGTCCCTTCCAACCTTACCATTCTATGATTCTGTGATTCTTTCCTCCCACAACTAAACAGCTAACTAATGCAGAACTGGGTATCTGGAAATTTCATTAGATAGATCCCTTTGTGCCCCAACAAGATCATGGTAGAGTTTATCTCAAGTTGTCTTTCAAGACCATGAGATCCTTTATTAAAAAAAAAAAACCCAAGAGTTTTGTAGCCATAATAATCCCTTTCATCAGCACTTTTTTTTGCAGACCTTCTCTTCTGAAGAGATATCATTGCAAGTGGCTTTCCCCCATATTTGTGCTCTGAGAGTCACAGTGCTGTATCACTCTGCTCATCAGCCAAAAGGAGAGAAATAGAATAAAGTTAAAGAAAGAGAGTATTTCAAGATTAGCCCTCCCAGTGTAAATCAGCATGTGGACTTTCACTGGGTCACATGAAAACCTCACTCTCACATTTAATTTTCCCATCCTGAAGTATTTTTCCTCCTAATGCCAAATATCATAATGCTCTCTGTCAGTGATTTGAAATTATTGTATAAGCTACATATCGGGTACACTATTGTTAATGAAATGCACACAAGATGATGAACAACTTCCTTTTCCTGCTGAAGCCCAGCTGCAACCAGGCCCTGTATCCTTGATGCTGTAAATCAGGCCTTTGTACTCCGGGAGGATTCAATCAGCTGCAGGTGTGGGCCCGCCAAAGCCCGCCTGGGATTAGGTAGCAGTATTTGATATGAGATCCCAAACAGCACCAGCAATCTACACACCACATGTGGCCAGTCTTTGGAGAGAGTAAAGGAAAAACGCTGATGAAACATGGCACGGGACCATGGAATGCAATTTCAAACTTCCACATCTGCAGGAAAGAGAGAAGGAAAGTTCCTAATTTTACAATGATGATGTCATTGAGAATACATGATAGCGAAAATGATGTGCCAAGGCTTTCATAAATTTAACCGCTTAGGATGCTGCTAGCTGCAGGTTGAGTTCTTGTGTGTGTTATTTGTTGTCATAAATGCATTGAAGCTCTGCAAAACAGCAGTGGTCTATCAAAGGGTGTCTGTTGCGTTGGTATATTTGTGTTGCCAGTGTGGCTGCACAGATGCAGAATTACCATGACTCTTGCACTCTGTGCAAAACTAAATCTTTGCTGCAGCTCATTCGCTAAACTTTATCACCAAGGAGAGGAGATCTGATCAAACTTACTTCAACCTGAAAAGGTGAAGCACTGGCCTTCAATGAGAAACAGCAAAAACTGCTGTTCATTTCACTCCCAGAGGTTAAAAGCTGTGAGGAGTTTATTTTTAACATATATATCTGAGGGATAAAGAAACGCTAAAACAGGTCTGGTTTTGTTATTACCATAGAGATAAAATATATCGAAAAGAGCATGTCCTTGATTTTTTTTCTTAAAAAAAATCTGTTTTCCATTAGCTTATCTTGATAGCTGAAGTTAATCATTATTTTCAACCATATATGATTTAGATATTATGTCATTAATTCATGTACAATCCATCTGAATAATGATTGTGGTTTTCTGCTTTACAAATTCATCTACTTCACTGAGAAACCAAGAGAGTCAAATTGCATGCAACATCTGGTTTCCATTTTATGTAATTGCTATTTTCAGAGTTATAATCATGTGTTATTGTAAGGACCACAGTGTCAATCATGCTGCTAATGGGGAAAATTCAGTGCCTAAATACCTGAGAGAACAAGAAACTGACTTAAACAGGTGCATTTAGACACTTGGGTTTAAATATAATTCTAGTCTACTAATTTAAATAAATCATTTTAAGAAGAACTTATATTCTTTCCATACCTTCTACTGAACCAAAGTTTAATACAAGTTTTCTACACTATGAGTGTGGTTTTGTTCCCATCAGTTCAAAAGGAGTAGAATTTTATCCCATGTAAGTTCCAGTACCATTAACCCAGTGCAGCCCTAAATCCATTTTACTTAGCCAGTGCCAGTACACAGTTAACCTCTTTTGCAAATATGGGAGAAGGGGAGAAAATTTTAGATCTTTAAGAGTATAAAGTATGCATGTGCTTTATCACCATGAAAAGGTGCAGAAACTAGACAGACACAGGAAAAACAGGACAATCCATATTTTCACAAGTAATTACTGCATCAAAAATACTGAGTATGTTCTTAGGAGTTACATTTAGAGTTTGATTGTAACTAGAGTAAAACCTACTCATCGACATTCAGAGCATTACAGAGCAAGATAAAAAGGTAGAGCAGACTAACTTTTGGTAACAAGAATCAGTAATTACATAAAGCACCATTACGCTGTGTCTTTGAAAAACAAGATGAGAATGGCAACAAGTCTTGTAATTCCAGCAGCAGAGGACTTGTGTGAAAATTGCCCTTAGCAGGAGTAGTAAAGTTGTGAGTTTCTTTGGTAGGATAAGGAACCTTTGTCTTGGTGAAAACAATTTTGAAAATATATTTAGTTTAATAGGTTAAAAAAATCATTGTCTGCACTACCCCTAGGATGGTGGATTAAAGGGAAAATCCTGAAGATCTTTACATTAACACCTTCTGAATACGCTCATATTTCAACCTACTGCTCCTGCTTGAAATCTTCAGGTACATAGTGGTTTAAGTACGGGATAAGGATAGGTTGTGTTTAAGGGAACTGAGATTGGGAATGACTTTCCTGATCAGATCCTCTGGTGCATGTTTGAATCTCAAGATGAAACAAGCTGCCAAGTCAGAAGCTGTGCCTGATAAGTGCCATGAGAGCCACAGCAGGCACACTCCATCTCTGTTTCCCTGGGGCTTCAGCATCAAATTCTCTGCAGTCACAGCTACATAAGTAGTTTTGCATGTATGCACAACCTCAGCTCTGCAGGGTGTGGTTGGATCCTGTTCCACCTTGGATAAATGCCTTTGTGCATTTATCCATCTGGTAGTTTTATGGCTACGTTAACTGATCTGAAGTAAATTTCTGCATTTGCTGGTGTACACACATCAGTAGGCCATGATTATAAAGGATGTCTAAGGTGATTTGAAAAGGTAAACAACACCATGGCACTTGGGAAATCCTGAGCTGTTGTCTCATCTGAATTGTGGGCAACAGCCTATTCCCAGTAGGAATGTGCAATTTAATAGTTTCACATTCTCTAGAAAATAATGACTGAGATGAAGGTTCATCAGTACTGCTTGTAGGCAAAGTAAAAATGTGAAAATAGACACACTGAATTAGTCTAGAATGTAATGGAGTACATTGCAATATATCCTGGAGTATTTTCCTATCAGAGCTAATAAAGTTATATGGGAAATATAAATATACAAATGAAACATACTAGGGGAGTGACGGGTTAGCACTGAAAACTCTGACAGTTTTCATAAGGGGTCCATCAGTTGAGGGGTTGTGTTTAATATCGCTTTTTGGCCCTGGATGAAGTACAAATCTTAGTTCTTTCTTTTTAAAAAGGACACATTGAGCCTGGAGAGAATCCTGAAGACTTCAAAGCTAACACCCCTGATGATAGGTAAATCAAAAGAACCAGGATTTATGACTTTTTAAAACCTTATGATTTTGAGAGGATGCAGCTCATGATTTGCAACACACAGGGTCAGTAGAAATGCAGGCTGTCATCGATGAACTGAATGTGTTCTGGAACTTTACCTTTCTCCACCTCTGTAACTACGACCCCAGAAACCAAGTGGACGACCATGTGTCTGCTTTGGAGCTCTCTGCCAAAGACTCCAAGTTGGACCATCGTCACTGGCAGCCAGGTACAGAATGCTTTTAATGTCCAGTACCAGTTCAACCATTTGCCTCAGGGGTGGAAACACAGTTCGAAAAATATAATATAATTTTCTCTATTAAAATATTCCAATTAATCTCAAACCAGCATGTAGGCACACCCTGCATTGCAAATCTCCATGTGAAGCACAAGTGTGTTGGTTCGAGGTTAATTGGAATATTTTAATAGGGAAAATTACACTATAGACTGTGAAAGGAAAACATGATGATGTCTGCTTCGCTCATAGACTTGCTGGGATGTTT
>VWZE01005086.1:316480-368584 GCA_013396675.1 Eubucco bourcierii | reverse complement strand
GGTGGGGGTGGGGGGAACTCCCAAACCATCACCACAAGACACTTATTACACCAAAGGTAGCTCTTCACTTCTTGGAGTTGACAACAAAATTCCAGGGTCTAATTTCACAGCTATTATTGCATGACTAACTACAACACTGAATTTGTAGGTATAAGCCTTGGCATATTACAGTATTGTTCTGCATTTGCAGAACATTGCCTTAAATCACCAGCATTATTCTCATACTTATATAAATGTTTACTGAATTTTTCTCCTTCACAATGATTATGTTCTTCAGTTAAGAGAGTAAACAAGGATAGTTTTCTGTTCTTCCTGAATTTACTTGCTGTTATCATGCAAATCAGCTATGCACTCCCAAGACTGATGTTTCACATTAATTTTGAAACGATTTATTAAACTAGATGGAACAAAAAGAAATCTTCACATCCAAACACAGCAGAGAAAAAATCCTGTGCAACTCATGACAGTGAAACAGAGCACAACAGATTTGGCGTTTTCCACCTCAGACAAGAGCCATGGAGAAGTCAAATGTATTATAGTTTTCACAGAATTTCAAATTATTAATTGATCCAACAAAAATATTTTTGTTAGACTCTTCTAGAAGTAATATTTGTTGCAAAACACATGACATAAATTATTCATATGGAATTATTTTTACTACATTACAGTCAACTAAAAGTTGGACAATAAGCAGTAAGAGAATTTCTTGCCTGTGTAAACATCTTAATCTGTTTTGAGTACAGAATTGTATTGTTTCTCAGCTATTGCCAAAGAAGAGTCTCAGTCCATTTCTTGGGACTCTTCAATGCAGTACTGCACAAAGACCACAGTAGACATCTACATTTCATAAATAAGCCTTCAGACAAAAGAGTTCTAGAACAGTATTTTACAACTGCTTTCATTAGGTGAGAGTCAGATGCTCTGGTGATTTTAGGCTTTGCATTCAGATGACACTCAGAGCACCCATGCTTCATTTTTGGTTCACTATATTATCAGGGGGAGATGAAGACACTTCTAACGAGGATACTCAAGCTTGATGCCAAGACAGTTGATAATGTGAAAATGCTGTGTCCATGAGACGTTTTAATCACATAATTGAGAGTTCCCTTCTTTGGTCATCACTTGTAAGCATGCTTGGGTTAGCTATTACTGTATCACCCTTTATTATCTTTTTTAACCTCTACTTGTCCTGCTGCAAACTAGATGCCCTAAGTGAATCTTAGTGAAAGGCATTAATAAACAGCAAAAGATCATATGTGGTTAAGTTAATGGAGTAATGTTTTGAGAGACATATCAAGATTAATCTTCCAGAAATTCAAGGTGAGATTCATTTACATAAACATAGATAAAACATAAGTATTTATCACTAATTTAATTGTCCTAAGGTGTTTCACCACCTCCATGAGCTCCTACAGATATATGTATGTCCATTACATACCCTGTGTTATAGGCAGAACATCTTGTGTGGCTAATTTAGATGTATCAGGGCATTTCAGATGACAGCAGATTTATATGTCTAAGGCTCTAAATGTTATCCATGAGATTCGACTCATACAGAAAGAGATATTATGCAAGGTAATAGAACCCACTGTGAAGGGTAGCAAGTACAGTCAGAGAGGCCTGGGTCCAGATGGTTGTAGTGCTCATTTAAGCATCTTGGTCTAGCAGTTGAATTTCACCTCTAATATCTCTTCCCTCCAGCAGAAACTGGGTAGGTAAAGCCACAGGTTATGCCTATCCACACAAAGAAAAAGTTAATCCCAATGCCTAGCTTCTAGTGCAGAACTCTCATTGAAGACTTTTCATAAGACTTTACACTAAATCTCATCATGCTTACCTTACTGTGAAGGCTCACATTCTTAACATGGGGGCTCTTTGTGCAACTCAGTTGCCTTATCACAAGTACTGAATGCCATCAGAGATACTCCCCACCTGGAGTACTGTGTGCAGTTCTGGAGCCCTCAGCACAGGAAGGACATGGAAGTGTTGGAGCGGGTCCAGAGGAGGGCCACAAAGATGATCAGAGGGCTGGAGCAGCTCTCCTATGAGGACAGGCTACAAGAGTTGGGGCTCTTCAGCCTGGAGAAGAGAAGGCTTCGAGGGGACCTGATAGTAGCCTTCCAGTATCTGAAGGGGGCCTACAGGAAGGCTGGGGAGGGACTATTTACAAGGTCTTGCAACAACAGGACAAGGGGCAATGGGTTTAAACTGGCAGAGGGGAGATTTAGACTGGATGTTAGGAGGAAGTTCTTTCCAGTGAGGGTGGTGAGGCACAGGAACAGGTTGCCCAGGGAGGTTGTGGATGCTCCCTCCCTGGAGCTGTTCAAGGCCAGATTGGAGGAGACCTTGAGTGAGCTGTACTAGTGGGAGGTGTCACTGCCTATGGCAGGGGGTTGGAACTAGATGGTCCTTGAGGTCCCTTCCAACCTTACCATTCTATGATTCTATGATACTATCTCACACATCCACATAAGGCTGGTGAGGTCTGACATGGTACTTTCTGGATCAGCAGCAGGAGGCCAGGCACGATTCCACACTGCACTTGAAAGGCAGGTAGCAAAATTGAACCATCTGTCACCAAATACCGGATGTGAAGATTCACATCACTACTTCTACCCCTGCTCAACACATTGATGATATATTAGCAGAATATTTTTCCCTTTTCATGGAGAGACATGGAAAAAAATTAATAAATTATAAGGGAGCAAATGATCCACAAAAAAACAAATCAAACCAAAAAACAAACAAACAAAAAAACCCCAAAACCCCAAATCTCACATCAGAGATGTTCTCCTAATGGTAAGGTCTGCCAGCTAGCAGAACATTTCCCCAAGGGAACTCATTTCAGAACTGTTGGTTAGCTACTTAAACCAAGATAAAACAGTACTCTTAAGAACAAATATTTCTGTAGGGAATGATTCTGCACATGCAGGAAAATCAGCATGATGACTTCTTAGCTCTAGTCCAGAGACATTTTCTTTGAGTGTGTAATACCAGGTAATGAATGCAGAGAGTCAATGTAAAAATTAAGTGGCTTAGGAGGATTTTAAAAGTAAACATTGGGAACACAGTTTGAAATATTCTTGTTTTCCTCTCATAGCAGGCCAATGTAAATATTATTCCACATGTTATCAAGTAATTCCAAAGCTAAATGTACTCACCCCAAGAATGATCATGATCAAAATCTAATAAAGTGCTTTTGAAAGGGTTCAGTGTATATAAATTAAAGGTAGCCCAAAGAAAGACATAATTCCCTTCCACCTCTTGGGGAAAAAAAGCCTGGAGAGCACTTGTTCTTGCTAGTTCAGTAAACCAGGTCCACCGTTAGGCCAGTCTGAGCTCCAAGTAATCCATCTGCAAGGTGATTGGTGGTAACCAGCATGGTTTCACCAAGGGCAGATCTTGCCTGACAAATTTAGTGGTTTGATGACATCTACCTGGACTTGAGTAAGGCATTTGACTCTGTCCCACATGACATCCTGGTCACCAAACTGGAAAAACGTGGACTTGATGGGTGGACCACTCACTGGATAAGGAATTGGCTGGATGGTCGCAAGCAGAGAGTGGTGAAGGGTGCACAATGTCCACCTGGAGACCAGTGACAAGTGGTGTCCCTCAGGGGTCAGTGCTGGGACCAGTGCTGTTTAACATCTTTGTCAGTGACATGGACAGAGGAATGGAGTGCACCCTCAGCAAGTTTGTAGATGACACCAAGCTGTGTGGCACAGTCGACTTGCTAGAGGGCAGGGATGCCATCCAGAGGGACCTGGACAGGCTGGAGAGGTGGGCCCAGGCCAACCTCATCAAATTCAACAAGGTCCTGTGAAGTGTAAGGTCCTGCACCTGGGTAGGCACAATCCCAAGCACAAATACAGGCTGGGTGGTGAATGGCTGGAGAGCAGCCCTGAGGAAAAGGACCTTGGAGTCTGGGTTGATGAAAAGCTCAACATGAGCCTGCAGTGTGCACATGCAGCCCAGACAGCCAACCGAGTCCTAGGCTGCATCAAGAGAAGCGTGGCCAGCAGGGCAAGGGAGGTGATTCTGCCCCTTTACTCTGCTCTCGTCAGACCCCACCTGGAGTACTGTGTGCAGTTCTGGAACCCTCAGCACAGGAAGGACATGGAAGTGTTGGAGCGGGTCCAGAGGAGGGCCACAAAGATGATCAGAGGGCTGGAGCAGCTCTCCTATGAGGACAGGCTACAAGAGTTGGGGTTCTTCAGCCTGGAGAAGAGAAGGCTTTGAGGAGACCTGATAGTAGCCTTCCAGTATCTGAAGGAGGCCTACAGGAAGGCTGGGGAGGGATTGTTTACAAGGTCTTGCAATGACAGGACAAGGGACAATGGGTTTAAACTGACAGAGGGGAGATTTAGACTGGATGTTAGGAGGAAGTTCTTTCCAGTGAGTGTGGTGAGGCACTGGAACAGGTTGCCCAGGGAGGTTGTGGCTGCTCCCTCCCTGGAGGTGTTCAAGGCCAGGTTGGAGGAGGCCTTGAGTGAGCTGTACTAGTGGGAGGTGTCCCTGCCTATGACAGAGGGTTGAAACTAGATGATCCTTGAGGTCCCTTCTAACCTTACCATTCTATGATTCTATGATTCTAAGGGAACCAACCTTTACTCCTCAGAAGACCTGATTCACGAGACACAAGCAGACCTTAGTACTTTGTCTTCTATGCAGAATACAGCAGTCATAGTGGTTTTCAACCAGACTGAGAGGCAACAGTTTACAGAATGAGGAAATGGTAGGATCATGTACTGAGAGCCAGAAAATTGGAGCTTGGTATCATTTTCATGCAGCCTTAGGGACTCATAGAGTGCCCATAACTGTTGCATCCTTAACTGTGCAATGGCTCAGCTCCCAGAAATACAGAATGCAGTTAGTTCTTTTCATCTGTGCAGCCAGCATGCTTGATCACCACTGACTGGGATAAGGGTAACTATGCTTTTAAATCCCTCTCACACTTGAGCACAAGTCTTCACTTCTGAGCAATTATTCAAATTTGGATAATAAAGTCTCTCAGCAAGGATCTCTCTGCTCCATATTGAAGCAGGCGGAGATACTCAATCAGCATCCAGGATTTAGGAGGTGTAGTTTGAGACACAACGTTGACTCCAGGTGCTTGTACTAGGTCTGTCCTATTGTCGAGTTTTAGACAGTTCCTACCTACCTTTCAGGAGTAAGAAATAACTCATTTGGCATCTTTGCATCCCTGCAGAGAATGTGTAAGAAAATTGTGTATCTGGATCTCTCGCCTTTCTCCATATAGACATTTATGGTCCTTGCACTGCCAGAAACAGATGCCAAGAGGGAATTCTGAACTTCACTCGATGCGAAATAACAATGATATGACTGTCACAAACCAATTATAGCATCACAAAGTGGGGGAAAACAGTTCATTGACTTGATTAATTTTTTTACTGTAAGTACAGTTTCGGCTTTCAGCTAATTAATATCTTCTTTAGATGACATAACTAAAAAAAGTTCCCAAGAATGAGAAAATCAAAGAATTTTTGTTGTTCTTTTCTGCATCCTATCTATAATTGTTACTCCAGTTTAGTCAGTAATCCCACTGATTAATTTCTCCCAAAACCTTAACTGTAAATAATTACCTCCTGATAGGCAGATCCCATCTTTCAGACAGCAGATCCCAACTTTCAGACAGTTAAGCTCTTAAAATCGTTCTCTTAAATTTCCTTCATATTGTATTCCTGGAACAAAGTTATTGGTAGTGAAAAACGTTTGCTACCAGTTACAATACTTTCATCAGCCCCATAAAAGGAAGAGAAGCTGCTTCAGCAGGAATCATTTATGGACAAAACTTCTGGATACATGCACAGCTTCTGCAAGATGCTGAAAGTCCATCCCTTTTAGTCAATCCCAGAGACAGAAGTAAAGGAATATGTGACTTCAGCCTTGCCAACTCTCATAATTTACATCCTGAGTATTATGACAGTTTTTTTTCCCCATATTATCCCCTGGAATAATATGATTAAGGAAGAATTGTCAGAAATCCTCCTATAAAATAAATATATTTCAGTTTTTAGAATAGAAACAAGCTAGAAAGAATGAACAAAAAAAAAAAAAAAATCCAGGAGTTTCCAGGTTTTCAGTCATGTGATATATATTTTTTTTTTTGTCCTTTTTTTGACCGTTTCATGATTGGTACAAATTCTAAATGTTGAATGTTGGCAGTCCTGTGTTTGTCTCAGCTGCCTATGAAAGGGGAATGAAGGTGCTTACTTTGAGGGTTGCTTCACAGCATGGTAGAATCGAAGTAGGATAATTGAAATGCTGGACCAGTTATTAAATGTATATTATCTAAGGCCACCTGCTTGGCAGATCAAGGCAATGAGTCCCTACAGAACTATTGAGGGTGCTGATTTCTGCACTTCCTTGACTTTGGTATGGTTTTACTTAACACATACACCTGCATAATTGAATCCAACATTAAGTGATACTTATGAACAAAAAAACTACAGAAAACAAAACAGAAAAAAATGACAGAGTTAACGGGTCCAGCACTAGAGCAGTAAAAATAGCTGATGAACCTTGCCAGCTGTTGAAAAACTGTCTGTGGGATCGGTTCCTTTGTTCTTCTCTAATAATAGTTTTGGTTTATGTTTCTTTTTTTCCCCCTTCTTTTCTTTTTCTTTTACTCTTTTGATTTTGCTTTGATGTTGGAAACGTCCACAGCTGCAATACAAAAATTATTCTTCCTACTTTCATACACAAAGTTCATGCACTCAGAGGCAACTTTCTTCACATATACACGTCACATGCAAATGCATGCTCACACATGAATACATGCACATACCAACACACACAAGCTACATGCTGTGAATGCATCCTGATGTCAAACGATGATGAAAAAAAATAATTAAGTTTTGTCTAACAAAATGGAAAAATAGTAAACTTGAATATCTTTTTGCTTACTAACATCTAACAGTTAAAAACAGAAATTGCAAGATATTACTCTTTGTAAAATTGTATTTAAATAGTATATTTGCAGCAGATAACCTGAATATCCTAGAGAACCTTTTAACCTTTTCATAGTCCCAGGGAAGTGACTCCAGCCAACATCAGCAACCACATAAAGATTACAGAAATCAAACTTCTCAGATGCTCAGTACCAAGCAACAGAATCCCTCCCATCCAGTTTAATCTAATATAGTTGCTCATATGCAGAAGAGATAAGATATACTCTCCAGAGTGCTCTAAAGTCTAATGCTCCGAGCATATTGAGAGCATAAGGTTGCAGAGTGACTTCCAAGTGCCAGAACTCTTCTAAAAGCTGTTCACCTCCGTTCTTAAATGAGCCTCCTGTGATGTTAGTAGATGTAATTACTCCTTTTTTGATGAGAGGAAAGAGAAGAGCTGGGAAATGTAAATGAATTATTGAAAGTGACACAGGAAATCTGTGAAGAGCTGCAAATTGAACCCAGGTCTTCCAACTCCCAATTCAGTCTTTATATCAATCACAAAACCTTTCTTCCTCCACTAGATATTTAAAAATAAAAACTTTTATAAGTTGGCAAAGAGTTTCTTTCTTCATGCATCAAACTGGATGCCTGAAATGAATGTATTCTTTTTAAATTTTAGTCAATTTACTATATAGTCCAAATTATCATGCTATCTTAAATAACTAATATGATAACAGATCCTAATTTCTGGAGTACAACTTAGGAAAAGTTGCAGAGTAATACATCACACCAACTCAGGTTGAAGAATCTCTTTCTCAGATGGGTCAGGCACTAATCCAAACTAACCTAAGATCATTGATGCAACTCCTTCTATTGAAATCGTAATATAACCACACAAGAGAAAAGGAGCAGAGGTCAAGATTTTAAAATTCTGTTTCTAATTATTACTATTATTCTACAACATTAACATTTTCATTCATGATCTCAAGACATTTTATATTTCCAAGCTAATAAAAATACACAGGGGTGTCCTTTCCAGAGTTTACATTTGAAAATATGAAATTATAACCTACCGCAGACAAGGCCTTTATAATTTACAATAGAGGCACAGGAGCCATTTCCAACATGAGACCATAGAAGTGAACTAAAAACCTAGAGGTAAATCTCTACCTAAATATTACTTTCCAGAAAGATGTAACCAGCTCTGAAGTATTCATGTCTGTGCATGTACTAAGGTTATATGTGTATAAATATATAGATAAAAATTCAGGAAAGAGAATTAAGAACAATGTCAAAATGCACTTACATATGTGCTGAAAATACTACTGTCTCCTCAAATTGATAGAAATTGTTACCATTTGTTAACCTTACCAAGAATATTAGAGGAAATTGCTCCAGGCATCTGAGTAAAGAAATCAAAAATGGAGGCAATGGGAACATAGCTAGTAGCAGCAGCATCTTTTTTGAAGTTATTAACTAACTCACTATTTCTCTTCTAAATTATGCTCAGTTCTTTTTACACTGCCAGCATCCAGAATCAGCTGTCCTTCCTTTTGTCCTGTCTGCTTCCTATAGAGGCTTCCCATTCCTGCGGAATACATTTTGCAATGTTGAGTGATGCAGGAGACCTACAACAGGAAACAGCTGGCTTTGGCAGCTGGCAGGCACAGGACAGCAGGCAAAGTGAGGCTTGCCTCCCAGCGCTGAGGGTCCTGTGACCTGGCATGTCCTGTGGCTTCAAGTTATTATGTGGTGAACTCTACCAAGAAACAGTAGCATGGCCATCAAGGGAGGAAGAGACCTGCTGTGAAACAATGCTGACCTCTGACAGGTGGTGTGGACCACAAAGTAAGAAGGGAAAAATAGTCTCTAATTCCTACCAAAGATATCTACCACAACTGTAGATGGTTGGAGATAAGGTTTAGCAGTGCACTCTGCAAATACTTGTAATACTTCATGATTTGTTATACAGAGCGAAGCAATATTTATGATATTTGGTGGAGGGTGGAGAGGAGACTAACCTGTAGCTGGAGCCATTGTCAGCTTAACAAGAACAGCTTCAACTTCCTTTTGGATTTTAGTCTGCCTGAAGGAAAAAACAAACAAGTCTCATGTTGTCTGCAGCCCTTCCTTCCCCAAGGAGGGGACCTGATGGGGGAAAGTCAGTTGCTCTCTCTCTCCATTGAAGACTGAACACCATTTTTACAAAGCTCAACTTCTCAGGAAGCCTAGTTTTCATCTCTGGAATTCTGGATCCTGAGTGTCCTCCACCATCCCCCTTCTGCTAAACTAGAGGAATAGAGGGATCCTAAGATGGACAACCTTGTTTTGAACAGAGAAATGGATGCACAAGGGAAAGATGTCTATTTTCAGCATCTCCAAGATGGTAAAAATTGTTATTGGGAAAATAGAAGAACTATGGATACATACCTTTGAAAGAGAAAAAGCATTGTGTGGAAGGAAGAGACAGAACTGATGACACTAGAAATTTTAGGAAAGCTCTAGAAACGGGGCACTGAATAATCTTGTCTTATGCATGTGTGGAAACTGGGACTCTTAGGGCTGCACTTTAGAGGACCAAGGTGCTCTGGGGCTGGAAAGAGATGGGAAAAGTTCTAAAGCTTAAAGACAGATCAAACAATTCAATGTAGTCCTCTTAAAATAAATCAGATATACACATGCTTTTGGAATTAATCTTGGAGTTTTGTAAATGAGGTTTCTGATTTTTGATCCTCTCAAACTGTCAATACTGTATGCAGTGCATGACCACAGATGTGCTACAACTTTTTATATGGGCGCAAGAAAGGACAATAAAATGTCTCCTAGAGCACTTACTGTACTTAAAAAATTACTTTATTTTCCTCACCCAGAAATCAGGTCAATGAAGAGGGATGGTCCATCAATAATTATGTGCAGTGAAAGCCCACTAGAAGATTGAGTTAAGGGGTTTTCTGTTCTTGGCAATTCAATAAAACTTACTCATTCCATTATTTTGCTCCTAGTGCTTTCTTATGTCTTTAGGTCAGGTGCATAGTTCTACTGCCCAGATTTAAGAGGAAGGCACAGCCACATG
Organism: Eubucco bourcierii; assembly: GCA_013396675.1. NCBI lineage: Eukaryota > Metazoa > Chordata > Aves > Piciformes > Ramphastidae > Eubucco > Eubucco bourcierii. The sequence continues at coordinate 358,594 of VWZE01005086.1, read as the reverse complement.
TGTTTTCTGTGCTACTTAACATCGTGCACCAACATCCTTCCACACTACTTGCTTCTCACAGAAATTCATTGGTCATTCTGCTGTCTACACAGTACACAGAGATGGAGGTTGGTACTCAGCTATAACTTAGGACGAAAGTTCTAGAAGGGGAGCTTTCCATAAAGGCAAAACATATCTTAATTTTCACTCTGTTCTTGTCAGTTTTCTTGTGACTGCTGCAGTCAGTTCAGTTTAAAAAGTCAGTTCTCTGCTGGAGTAGAATTAAGCAAATGTTTGGGTGATGTCTCAGCTAAAGGTATATTACCCTTGTCTTTCAAACACAGTCTGAGTATTAGAGCTTATTGAGCTGTCTTTATTTGATCTTACTGCTTTCTAGTCCTAGCTCTTTTATCTTTAGTCCTGCTGTCTATCACTGTGCCATCCTGATAAATCAATCACACTACAGACACTGTCATAGTGACTTTTTTTTTTTTTATTTCAGAATGAGCAAAGCAAAGGGCAGCAGTTGAACAGATAATCAGATTCACATGAGGATCAAAATTTAATAATTTTAGTTGAAATAGATTGCATGAAGTTTTTATCTTTATAACCAGAGTTGATCCCAAATCCACAGACACTACGGGGCAAGTGTGCAAGCCAGAATTATCTAGAATGACTTATCCCTTGTCTCCTTGTTTGCAAGGAAATGGTTTCTATTTCATAGCAGATGAATAGAAGGAAAAGTGAGATCTGTGAAATTACTAGGTCTGAACAACTGAAATGGCATGACTGGAGTATGCAACAACATATACTCATCTGGTATGCAGTCCACATTTACAAAATGTTCTTATCTGAGGTTTCCTACAAATACAGTAACGAAGCAACTCTGAGGAAATGTGTAGGGATTTTATACCGTGGCTTCCATGAAGAAGTAGTTTAAACAGGTAGGTAGAACAACAACACAGTGTAAACAAACAAACAAACAAAACAAAACAAAACCCACAAAAACACACAAGATTTTCCAACTAGCCAGAAGGCAACAGGCGATAGGTGGTGATTTGGCACAAGCCACTGGCTAACATCACCAGGTGGCCTTTCACTGGTTTGACCTTCTTGTGCCTTAGAAAGTTCAGTTGGAAATAAAAGAAAGACTTCATTGGAAACCAGACATTGAGTGTAAACTGTGGTTTCCTAGATAAATAAATCACAAAAGAAAGTTTTACAGGAGTCACACAGCCAGTGTCTAACACTTTGAACAGACAATGGGTAACAAAAACCGTATGTGGGAATACTGTGTGGCAACACTGCTGTACTACAGATTGCACACCCAAATTTGTGAATAATCTAAACAACCCTTAATTCTGAGTCTTTGAAATGACAGTGAGCCAAAATAGGATCCCCTTTGGGCAGCAGGCTGTCACAGCACCATTACTACTAGTCGTACTGTGATATTTCAAGGTTAAACTAAAATTGGATGACAGAAGCGGAGGGAAATGTGCCTCTTCACACCATAAACAAGTACAAATGTGATCAGCTTTACTTTTCTTTGTCTAGCACTATTTCCCACCAATTAACATCTATTCAAATTATGCCATTGAGCTCAACGAGATTTTCCATAGTAGTGTGTAATATGACAAATTAAAGGATAACCTTGAATTGGCCAGTGATTGAGACTTTGAGCATTTTCTCCAAGTTTGGCAATGCAAATAATTGTTTGTGTGAATGGAAAACATTGCCCAAGGAACTGGGGAAAGCATGAAGTGGCTGATGCTTCAAGATCTCATCTGAGCAACTTATCTTGCAGACTTGGCCTGCAGACAATTCATTCTAACTTTCATATTACCAGCCTCTCTGAAGGTCTATCACAACCAATGAGATCTACTTTAATGCTAATCTCAGATTACTTGTTACCATAAGGGCATTCTCAATTTTCATACAGTTAGTCGTGTTTCATTGTTGACTGAAAATGATATTTGGACCCAAATACTTCAAAATATTTTTCATACATTTTTTCAAACTCAACAGCTTGTGGAATCAATGTTACAACAGAAGAAATATGCTGCACTCAGATTGTCTTGACTTTGTTTGCAGTAAGAGTGTAATATAAACCCATCTGCTACATTCTTCATACACCAAGGAATTTTGCACCTTTTCTCTTCATGACTCTACCTTTGACTTCAACTTCTACTACAAATTATCAAAATACTGGATTCTACTTTGAACCCACCTGCTTCACAGTTAATTAATTGATATACAACACCACATACATCACATAGAGAACCTACAACTCATATGTATGCCTGGTCAAATGCTATCTTGCAATCGTCATGAAGACACTTCAGTCAGAATGGTACACATGCTGATAGCTGACCTAACCTCCCACTGTACCTTGATACCTTTCACTCCCATGCATTTTGCATCAAAGCCTGGTTTTATTTTATTTCTTCTTTCTCACATCAGGACTTTTCAGTGGGATACCCCTGTCAGAAAGAAGGTAACTGTTAGCTGTTGTGAACCGCTTTCTTAATGGGAATCTTACTGTTTGTCAACCAGCATTTAGCTGCTTCAGAATTCTGAATTGTTTCCACTCTGGTCAGATCTAGATAGTGCTGCCAGCAGATGCAGACAAGGCTGTCAAGAAAATTTGAAGTGCTGATATGGCCACGTGCAGTGTCTGACTCACAATAGAGGACTGTCTTCTGTAGATCTGTTGAGTCTAGGCTGACAGTTCTGCCACCAAGAAAGCTGTGACTTGGCTTATGCAAACAACAGTAATATTTATGTGACCTACATAATTAAGAATCAGACAGAAGACCTCTAGACCATTATTCTTAGAGTGCAACCACTAACTCAAAGGGATTTTAACTCTTGAATCAGCTTATGCAAGGGTGAAGCATAACAAAACTCATTCGTAATTTTGAAATACTTGCCAGTGACTTGCATAGGAAGAGCTCCACAAGATACTGGAATAACACCCCCAAAATTGTGCTTTAGTTTGTCAGGAGTTTGTCAGAAGCAAGTATTGCAGTATAGGTAGCACTTGCTGTAGCCTGTAGCTGTAATCCTGTTTGCCACCTTCTTTCTTACACTCACCTCAATTCATTTGTTGTCTGGAGAACAGATAGTAGAGGCAGTTCTTGCTGTGAGTGATCCTTACCCTGGTTGCAGATGTGGCTGCAGAAAAAGTGTTTTCTTAATATACACAAAGTTCTTGACCTAATTGCTTTCAAGAGGTGATTATAATGCAGCTCTCAGAGAGTTTGTGAGTGAGCTGCATTCCAGACTGCTGGCTATCTATTGTTTTCCTCCTTGCTGTGTGAAAAGAACAATTCTGTATATAAAAACCCTTTTGGGAGAAACATGTTTTTTTTCCCCAACAGTGCGCAGATGGCCCACAGATTTTGTGCATCATTTGTAAATTATTTCAAAGTCTATTTATCTATTCCAAAGAGATTACTGGAATCTACATCTGCATTTTCATGTAATCGTTTCCATGTCACACGAATGAGGCATAAGAGGGTTACAAAGGAAAGATGATCACCTATAGTATAACTGGCTGACATCTGCAAGAATATGGGGAACCTATCTACTAACCTCTTTGTTACTATACCTCTTTCTTTAGTCTCTATTACTTTTTAACAAAAATTTCAGGGGAGAGCAAGAAATCATTACTGAAAAATCTCAAACTCACAGAAATTAGGACAGCAGGGATGTCAAGAAATCATTTAGTCAGATCCCTGGAGGTAAAACAAGATCAAGTCTTCTCAAAAGAACCCTGACAGATGTTTGTTTTTCTTGTTCTAGAAAACCACAAAAGAAAATTATCAATTAAAAAAAAAAAAAGAAAAAAGAAAAACCATGAAGTGTTATGAACTCTAAGAGGTTTAATTACAGATGCAAATCAAGACTTTATTAGAATGTAAAATAACAGGAAACTTCTATATCATCACAATTAGAATAACTCTGGGCACCTCAATTTAAGAAGGACATTGAGGTGCTTGAACATGTCCAGAGAAGGGCAACGAGGCTGGTGAGAGGCCTCGAGCACAAGCGCTATGAAGTGAGGCTGAGGGAGCTGGGATTGTTTAGCCTGGAGAAGAGGAGTCTCGGGGGGACCTTATTGCTGTCTACAACTACCTGAAGGGTGGTTGTAGCCAGGGGCAGGTTACCTTCTTCTCTCAGGCAACCAGCACCAGAACAAGAGGACACAGTCTCAAGCTGTACCAGGGGAAGTTTAGGTTGGAGGTGAGGAGAAAGTTCTTCACTGAGAGAGTCATTGGCTGCTGGAATGGGCTGCCCAGGGAGGTGGTGGAGTCACCGTCCCTGGAGGAGTTCAAGGCGCGTTTGGATGTGGCAGTTGGTGGCATGGTCTAGTCTTGAGGTCTGTGGTAATGGGTTGGACTTGATGATCTTTGAGGTCTCTTCCAACCTTGGTGATACTGTGATACTGTAATGACCCCAATAATTTGGCTCTTTTTTCAGCATTGACTAAGCTACTTGTCAGTGGAGACAAAAATATATTAAGCATTATATAGTTCTTGAGATGAGGGAGAAATTGACAGGATCCTTTGAGACATGACTTCAGAGATAGACCAACGGCAGATGAGTAAGTGTATGGATATCCACATGGTATCAGATGGCCTCTAGGGTGGCCTTACATAAGTCAATTCCACAAGGCTGCTTTAGAGAAAGTGTAAAGACTAAGGGGTTGAGGACAACAAATGAAGACCGAGATCAAGGAAAGACTTGAATGAAGAGAGGATGGAAGCCTGCTGGGAGGAACAGGTAAACAGAGTTCTTTCAAGACGTTGTCTAACTTAAAGGATTTTTTCAACCGTACTCTCATGCAAACTGAATAAAACTCAGCTCAATCAGACTGGATAATTCAATACAACTCACAAAGGGAAAAAATATCTTATGAGTGAGACAGAAAGGAGGTGGTCTCCATGTTGTTGATAAAGTCATGATGCAAGTTGATGGGAGGAAGATGAAGTCTTTGCAAGTAGCAATAACATTAAATTCTGCATCTTAAAGGATCTACTTATTTAAAATGATTCTTTTTGTTGTATCATAATACTTGGTAAAAACCATTTGATCAACTTTGGAAAAGCATTGAGATCCTGGGTAATATAAGACAGTTCTACTCGGTGATTTACTTTTAAATATTAATTTAATATAAGTCAGTAAAGTAAAGATTTGAAAGAAGCTTTCTGGAGGGGNNNNAAGAAGCTTTCTGGAGGGGGGGGGGCGGGGGGAAAGGAAGGAGTTTGCATGAAGACTACCTTCTGTGAATGGAAACACAGTTCTAATAATCTTGGTCTCATCTTTCCAAAATGGTGATTATTAAATCCAAGCCTTAGATAATATTCATATTACTTCTATGTATTCCCCAAATCTCTGTCATCCATTACACACCAGAACTCTTGTCTTAGAAATACAGCCACAGTTAAGAACAGATGCCACAGTTAAGAACAGATGCCACAGTTAAGAACAGATACCACAGCCTGCTTACTGAGGGATGAATAAGGTCAATAGGATTTCTGTTGAAGATTTCACTTGAATTGCTTGAAGGACAGTGTGGTCTCAATACAATCCGGGACACTGGAAAAACAGTGTGCTAGAAAGCTAAAACACGATACAAAAGGATTCCCATTATTTAAACAAACAAACAAAGAAACCAACAACCCACCAAGAAAAACCCCAACACCAACTCATAGACTTAATCAAAAAAATGTTGTTCTTTTCTTGGGTTTTCCTTGGCTCTTGAGTACAAGGAATATGAATGGCAAGGGAGCACAGTACTGCAGAGAAATTGAGTTGCTCTTTACATCCTCCTAGCAGTATAACAGACCAGGAGTTGCACAGGTTGACATCTGTGTCTTTGAATACTATGTAAAGTTTAAGGAACTGCAATTATAACTTCTAATAATTTTCAGTTTTCCTGTCTCCATAGGGAGAGTGCAACTTTACTGGATTTACACATGAACAGGTAATGCATCTTTACCTCTCAGTGCCCTTAATTCTCACATTACCCCTTCTGGGAGATGAAATGTGTTTGTCTAACCTAACTCTGCACTTGGCATATGATTATTGGAGAGCATAGTAATGAAACTTCATATACATCATCTTAGAACAGTCAAAGTTCTTTTCTGTACTTAAAGCTCTGTTAAATCTTTCTGAAAATGTACTTCACAAAGTAAAATATTCAGTTTGTTACAAACTGAGGTTGAATTTTCTTTTATTTTGGGTATTTTAATGGTCTTTATGGGAGTTCTTGAGACTGCTTTTCTGTGTGCATTAAATTTCCTTGTCCTGTTCCTTGCTTGTGCAAATAAATAGAATGGGGCAGGCCTAAAATGAAAAAGAAAAAAAAGAAAAAAAAAAAAAGCAAGGAAATAAAAATTATCTGGAGGGGCAGTGAGAAAACTGTATGATTCACAGATTTATTTATACTTTGCATCTATGTGTGTCTTTAGAAGAATTACATGGTGATCATAAATATTCATAGTGATAGATGTTTAGCAGGTAGTTTGCAAACACTGCAGCTTTTCCTCTTGGGCATGAATTCTGCCTTGCACCAAGAGGCCCAGATTCCTTACCAAGGCTGTTACACTCTCCTGTCATACAGATGAATCACTCTGGTCTGTCACCAGCTCAGAAGTCATAAGAAGCTGTGGAATGTTCTAAAAATGTCCAAATGGAATTTGTTTAGGCTGTTTTAGTCAAAGAAATTTTTATGAATGTTAAGCATTCAGACCTCTAAAACTACTGAACTAATCTATTTCAAACTTGGCTTGAACTTGAACACTCAATTGGACATACCTAAGTCAGGCTCTAAGTACAAACTTTATTGTCATAGTAGCTGTGAAAGACATATTTTTAAAATGTTTTTAACAAAAGAAAAATGGCTTTGAACAAATGTCCCCAAAACGTTTGCTTGTGGGTTTAGGTCGAAGCTGAACATTCAAATTTGGTAAGAATTAATTTATTTGAAAAGACAAGGAATTCTGTACCTGAACCAAAATAGACAAGAAAGACTGGACAATTCCTAGATCATTAATTTAACACTGACACAGACACTGAAAATTATGACAAGAAATTCTTTTGTGCTTTCTGAACAATATGTTGGATGATCTGTTATGGGTTGTTTTATGGTTTTAATTTTTTCCTTCCACCTTCAGTGGTCTTTTTCTACAGGCCTCTTGTAAGAGTCAGCATTTCTGCAGGAGGTCCTTAGGTTTATATCCCTGGGTGCCTCAGCACGCTACCCTACAGTCTGCAACTTCTGTTCATTTGGCTTTGAACATATAAAACTGGATTTCACCTTGATGCTGCTCTCTCCCAAAAGAATGAAGTTAGTATTTCTACCTCTGCTATGGATTTTCCCCTTTATTATTCAGTATTATGAAGCACACCTAGCAAATGGGTCCAAGACACACAGCATGTTTAGGGCAGGGGCAGGAATGAAGGGGATGCCTGTGGGAACCCAGGGGAGGATCTTGGCATGGAAGTGAAATTGATGCAATTCCACCCATAGGCAAAATGGATTTCAAGGAAGAGGGATGACGAAATTTAATCCTCTCAGGAATCTAATTCAAGAGAAATTAGTATTGAGTTCAGTAAAATTTTCACTGTGAATTCTGAAAATTCTTATTTCAATATTTTAAAATATTCTGTCATAGTACAAATACCTAGGATTTAGAAATGTTAATTACACTGTAATTTACTAACAGCTTGGCATAGGGCAGGAAAAAAAAAGTGGGCAAGATATTTGTTCAATATTTTTACAGTGCTCCTTCTTCTCATGCTTTTTTGCCAAGTCTCATACATATTTTCAAAATGCACATTGTGCCTACATTCTCTTCTTCAGACATTTTATCACTACTTTATGGTTAGAGTTCATGATATTAAGCCTTTTCCAACAAAAACTATGTTATGATTCTATGACTCTAATTTCCTTGACTATAAATGGTTTATGTTAATATTACACGATACCGAATCTTTCTGATAACTCTTGCACGTGGGATCAGAGAGCTATTAAGATGCCACAGGAATAGGTCCAGAACACTGATAAAGGTCAAATCACATCCACAGTTACATCTTTCAAAAAGATATTCTGGTTTGATCTTTACTCATTATCAAGAAAAACCCTCACTGATCAGCATCTGAACACAAAGGAGTGGATTGATTCTTTCCTCTGCAGAAAGCTCTATGTTTTAAAAGTGGTTTTACAAGACTGGACAATATCCAGAACAAGTTCTTCTCACTGAGATTTAAAAATTCTCTTCACCTTTGCCTTTGGACACACATGAAGAGGAAATTATTTTTATTAAATTTTTGTGGTTAGGACCACTGAAGGAAAAATATGGGGCATTTCTTTCTGAGTATTTAGATCCAGACCTAATGCCTATAACTGTAAACCAATGTGTGAATTTTTCAGTACTCGCACTTATTAGGTTGAATGACTAATTCCAGCACCTGTCTGAAATAAAAACTATCAAATGTTTAATGCATATCTAGCTTTCTTTACATCACTGAAAGGAATGCTGAGGCCTAATCTAATTATAGAACCTGTCATTAGGCAGGTTCCTAATTCCCAAAGCATTTTTTTTTTCAGTTGTGTGGTGTGTTGTATTTCCCTAAACTGAATGCACATAGCTTTGAGCAAGGTTGTGGCTTCTTCTTTTCCATATAAAGGTCTTTCACTAATGAAGATCTCATTGACTGTTGGCACTAACACATATGAGTGAATATCAAATTTCTGACCCTTTAAGGGAGACCACGTGTCATGGAGTTTTTCCACGAGACACTAATTTTCTGGATAATATCACAGAAAGGAAGGCAGTAGCATTGAGAATGGGACCATAAGCCAGGCATGTACAGAACACATCTAAAAGCTTCGATTAATTTTAAATACAATATCAATTCTAGTTAAGCATTGATTAATTTAAAATAGGCCTATATATGAACATTCTGCCTTAATAATGCAATCACACACAAAAAAAAACCCAAAAAAAAAAAAACCAAAAAAAAACCATCCAAGAAAAAAGAACCAAGCATACATTAATCCATTCAGTCTCATTTCTGTGTTTGAATTCATCACTTCTACAATCTGCATTTAAAAAAGAATCCTTGAAGCCAACTCCTTGTCCACTCCAGAAATATTCTGGGAAAAAAATACCAAAATACCAACAATTAGGAGTTTATCCTTTTTCATGGCTTTGACACGTTTGTGCACATTTATCCTTGCAAGTGGTACTGTTGAAGTGTCTGTGACATAACTGTGTAATGTAGTCTCAAGTTAGATGAATAAGTGGTACCAGAATGAAAATCCATAACCAGAATGGTCATGAATGCTACTCTTTAAAGGGCTTTCAAAAAAAATATGTATCTAGATTACTTCATATGAACGCTTACTGCAAAGTTTACACATTTGTGCTTTTCTTGTATGTTCCCAAAGATACTTTTAAGCCTTTTCTCAGCAATTTCTGGACTCTTAGCTACTACAGCCACACAGCCATTAGTAATGGGTAATTTGACTTCTTGGATTCACTACTGATATAAAAATAGAACATGTGGCTGATACGTAAGGAAGCAGATACTTCAGCATATTTGTGTTATTTTAGAGGGTCGGTAACAGCATAGTATAATTTATGTGAGGAAGGATGAAATTAAGCAACAAAACTTGCATCCCAAGTTTTGTTAGGAGTCTTCCCATATTTTTTGGCACAATTAATATTCAGTAAAGGAAGAAACTGGTAGCCCATTAGAGGCTTAGGCAATAAGTGACACTATTTCTCACGCCAGGAACAAAGCAATCAGTTACTAGCAAACAGCAGCCACAACAGCTGGTAGGAAACATTGTATAAGAGTAGTGCTGAATAAGCCTAGGGTAAATGAAATGTATCTTTGATAGAAATCGTATGTCAGGCCTTCACAGATGAAGCTGCACTATTTCCCATGCTTCATACTAATGAAAACCAGTCCTCATGTCTTCCAGGAAAAGTTGCTCTTTTTTTTCAGCAAAATATTTTGTTCTAATTTTGCTATTTCTACGGATATTTTCTGGAAGACAGAAAAAAAAAAATCACTGTTAATTATCTTCAACAGTTTCCTATTTATAGCTAAGACCATTTCTCCATCATGCAGAAAGTATGCTCAATCACTGTTTAATGAAAAATACTGGAAAGTAATTATATTTTTCTGCCAGTTCAGGTGCCTAATAATTATTTGTAAAGAAGCTGCTTTAGTACTGCCTAAAATCAATGTTCTTTTCTATACATACTTATTGTATTCCTTTTATTTTGAACCCCAAATGCAAGAGTTGGGGGTCTAACAAACCTATTTTGAAAAATGTGACTTGAGTTTACAGTTCAGCTATAACTGTCAATTTGACAAACTGCCTTAGTTCATGACAAGTTCAAACAAACCACAATTGTTCTTTCTCAGTTTAATCAGCAGATAACGTAAATAATATGGCCTACAAATTAGGTAACACTTAGGAATCAGTCAACTCAGGTTCTGGACATAGCCAGTGATGAGAGAGATGTGGAACTTCCAACCTTCTGAAAGTGTCTAATTTTTTCCATGGAGGAAGCACATGTCATCTTCAGGAATGTAAAACTAAGTGATCATGTCCCAGGCTGAGGGATTCGTTGTCTCCACATTACCTGCAAAAGGTGCTTGGAGCAACTCTGATCTCCTTCAGTACTTGCATTAAATGGCCTAGGAAGCTGGCACAACTCACATTCTGATCACAAATACATCTTTTCTGGGCTAGAAGTTCCTCTTTCTTGGAAAGTTGAAACCATTTGTGTAGATTAAGCTGTACATTTCATGATGCTCTCAAATAGCTACTTTGTGCATTGAAGTTCAACGTACAATAATACTGTATAACATTTGGTACTAGAGCAAGCAGAGTAAATGACAGATGAAAAAATTCAGTGCTATCTTGTGAAGAATGATGCAAAATTCATAATCCATATTAATTTGATGTCCAGGCAGAGACTGTTAATAACTATGAAATATGTTTATTAACATTAAATCTCACTAGAAAACTTATTTACAAGGTTTGAAACACATGGTTTGGAAATTTGTACACACAGGGACCAGACAAAACTGGAACACTTTAAGAGGTTAGCTAACAAGTGCAACTATTATACTGGAAGACAAACTCTTGCGTCACTATACCTCTTGTGGTTAATTATCCCACTTATCCACTAGATGGACACAGGATGTTCCTTACTGCTCATGGCAGAAGGCAATTAGTGATTACAAGAGGCTTTAAGTATTTACTCATTAACTGATCTCCTGACTCATGGGGCCAGCCACAGCTTCAGACAGTACACAAACGCTTCCAGGGAATTCTGTCTTGTCATTCACTGAGACTTCTGAAAGTAGGCAGACAATCTCTGACCTGGTCCTGATCTCTCTGGATGATCTGTGTATCTCCAGGACTCCCTGTCTTGGCAGGAGGCTTTCAGGTGTAGGCAGGATGCAATGCAATTTGCAGTCTTGGCATGATGTCATGCTGGCTATGCAGGCTGATTGCGTGGAGGCATTTAGAGCCTGATCCTGGTAAACTCCTGGAAGGAACTTTCCAGGCAGTTCAGGGTACAATAAGGGAGTAAGCAAGCATGGATACAATAGCAGAGGGTATGGATACAATGGCAGAGAGCACAGATACAATGGCAGAGTATGTTGTTACTTGCATGTTGTGTTACTTGCTCACCCCTTTTTATCCACCCGTCCTGAGACTTATGGGCCTTTGGGCACAGATTAGCCAATCAGGATGGCACTTTGCCAAGTTTGACCATATTAGGGGAGAAGCCAGGGCTTGGTTTACTCAAACGGGCAGAGCACAGGCCTTGCACAAGGCAACTGTGTGTACCTTGTTTACAGGTACAAACAGGTCTGGGTAAGCCACAGTCCTCAGACTCAGTGGCTCCAGGTTCTTTGTCCTCTTTCCCGCAGTTGCTTCTCCCCAGAACAGAAGGAGGGAGAGCAGAAAAACATGCCTGGGCAAGCCAGGACATGTATAAGCCTATTTTGTCCTGCTTAGGCCTACCACGACACATCTTTAAAGGGGTAGGTTTGAATCTTGCCTTGCTTCCTGTAGCACCAGAATCACTCTGTTGATGTTATTCACATCAAAAGATGTCAGGGTAACAAAGAGGATGAAATGCCAAAGGAACTCAGAATCTATCATCTCTGACTGACCAGCTTTAAGGTGGGCCATGCCAGTAGGACTGATTGAAAGTTCTTAAAATCCTCTACATCTAGAAGTGTTTATAGAATCATAGAATCATAGAATGGTAAGGTTGGAAGGGACCTCAAGGATCATCTAGTTCCAACCCCCTGCCATAAGCAGGGACACCTCCCACTAGTACAGGTTACTCAAGGCCTCATCCAACCTGGCCTTGAACACCTCCAGGGAGGGAGAATCCACGACCTCCCTGGGCAACCTGTTCCAGTGCCTCACCTCAGCCTCCATGAAATTAGTAGAAATTCTTCATCCACCTGAAAGCAGAATGTACATCTCAAAATGAGAATATCTCAAAATGTCATTGAAAAAAGCACAAGCTGCAGTGCTTTCATTTGGTCTGAGTTCTGCTCTGCTCCCACAACAGGAATGAAAAAAAAATGTCTTTCCCAAAAATATATCAACAATCACATATCCTCAGTGTGATCCTTTCTAAGGATCATTTATTGATGGTCTACTCCCTTAAGGAATTCGGAGTTTGCATTATGCATAATGCTAAAAATTTCAAATCTTAATCAAAGAGCCATTACATTACATCACTGTCAGGTGAAATGAAGATGGATGCTGAGGTATGTTTAGAAGCTTCAGGACTATTTGCTAATGATTTCATTCATATTTCCCTCATTTTTGACAGGAATCTCAACTGCCATTCCAGCTTCGGACATCAGAATGGAAAAAATCCTGCTTTCATACATTACACTGAAGATGAGTAGCTGTGCCAGACAAGTAAAGGAATTACTTTTTTACACCTCTACTTCTAATAATCAGATTTTATCATGAACATCATTTTAATACAAATTTTGTTACTTTTAGAAAGAAAAATTAGGAAAGAAGTCTGTCCTCCATCTTGGAAATATCTAAACAAAGGTGACCAACTCCTTGTTATCTACTGAGTATTCCATGGTTAAAAGGCAACCCCGTGGAATGTGCAATACATTTTACCAAATTGCTGGGCTTGCATGTTAAGAGATTTGTCATTGTTCTGTTAATAAAAGTAAAAAGGATATTCATAAATCTGTATCAGTGAACTAACATTTCAGCCCCATAGACACGATACCCTGACATCAAGATGTATGAGTTACAGCAAGTGTTACATCCCCAGAAGTGTTTTAAAGCTCAAATCTGCCTGTACTCTTTTTTGTATTGTAAATCTGTGATCCTGACATAAGCACCTCTTGTTGTAGGAGAAGGGAGTGGAGCTCAGAATGGCAGCCAGCAGGATGCTAGGAGACTTCTGGACCTTTAATGACTTGCAAATCAAAAGCATGAAAATCAAACTACACTTCTCAAACAGTTTTCCCATTCAGGCTTGGTAGTCCACATCATTTTCTCCTATAGCATTCCTGTTACTCTCCACACCAGTGTCAGACGTTTCAGTGCATTTTTTTAACACAGAAAGAAGGGGGTAGGCTGGGAGAGGGGATCTGGCCAATGATCTCAAAGCATATGTTTTTGATTCTAATAAGATTATGGATACCAAAGGAATAAAAATGGAAATCACTACTGCCAAGATATGAAAGAAAGTTTGCATAGTAAAATAATTTAAACCCTAACATTTGGACCCAATAAGGCTAACAGAACGTTTATTCCATATTTTTGGAAAGTATGCTTTTTCTGCACATTAAGTGGTACCAATAAAAAATAATGATTCTCACTCAGTTTATTTCTATAAATTATATTGTTTTATAGTTTTCCAGGGCATGGTTATGTGTCAGATTCTATGGCAAACACCTGGGTGTAAAATGCAATAAGCTTGTTACTTCCAGTGGGGGTTGTGGGGAGAATAACAGCCTTCCATTCTCTCCAAAATGTACCTATTTCCAAGAAAATTGGATTGCAGCTCATCTGAAGATGGCCAAATTCTTCTTCATGCTTTAGGAATTATCATTTACATCTCCTTTTGACTCATTATTGATGTAAAACTGAACCCTTTGGGGACTTGGAACCATACACAGCAACAGCTTCAGACATGAATGTGAGTTTGGTGCTCTCTGCTCAATGCTTAATGGATGTCTGCCCATATCATGATTTTCTCTCTTAATTTAGCACAGGTCAGTGTACATGGAACACAATGCAGTACATTTATGTGATGTTTTTTAAGAAGTTAAGAATGTTAGAAATATTTCATACATGTCAAACATTATGATGTTACAAATACTAGTATGCTGAGAGTATGAATACAGCTCAAATAGCACTTACAGCATCAATTTGGCCCCTTTTTATAGAATCATAGAATGGTAAGGTTGGAAGGGACCTCAAGGATCATCTAGTTCCAACCCCGTGCCATAGCCAGGGACACCTCCCACTAGTACAGGTCACTCAAGGCCTTGTCCAACCTGGCCTTGAACATCTCCAGGGAGGGAGCAGCCACAACCTCCCTGGGCAACCTGTTCCAGTGTCTCACCACCCTCACTGGAAAGAACTTCCTCCTAACATCCACTCTAAATCTCCCCTCTGCCAGTTTAAACCTATTGCCCCTTGTCCTGTCATTGCAAGACCTTGTTAATAATCCCTCCCCAGCCTTCCTGTAGGCCTCCTTCAGATACTGGAAGGCTACTATCAGGTCTCCTTGAAGCCTTCTCTTCTCCAGGCTGAAGAACCCCAACTCTCTCAGTCTGTCCTCATAGGAGAGCTGCTCCAGCCTTCTGATCATCTTTGTGGCCCTCCTCTGGACCCACTCCAACACTTCCATGTCCTTCCTGTGCTGAGGGTTCCAGAACTGCACACAATTATGTATGTACTATAATTACAACTGGTTGCCAATGTTCCATGAAAACTTCTTTCTTTTTTCTTTCTTTCTTTTTTTTTTTTTTTAAGTGAAAAGTAGTTTTCTGTAGGGAAATGTTACTTTTTTTCCAGAAATGCTTCAATTTTCCATAGGGAAAGTGTAATCAAAACACATACTTTTGGGTCAAGACAACTGAATCCTAAATATTTCATCTTGTCAAGCTGAATAATAACACTTCCTGTTGGGTCTGCATGATATTAATGAGTATATTCCAGAACTGCTGTGGCGCATCATAGAACTTGCAGCTTAGACCAACTTCTCTGCTGCAGGATATACACAGAGCAGTCCCCCTCTTGCCAAATTCTCTACCATGGTGAAAGTGCTAACACAAGACTGCACAGCATGAGAGCAACAAGACCCAGTAGTTATCTGAAACAGAAACAAAATGTGACATTCATTTCATTAGCCATCTAGGAATTTGTCATGGTGTCTAAGCACTATGGCTGAAAGATCTTTTTTAAAGGGAGTAAATGCTTCCAAAACACAATTTATTCTCTCCAAAGATGGATATTTAAGATAGGTAACATTGATCAAGAATCCATTTTTGCTGCCTTTCTACATTGAAAAATGATGGCGCACAGACACTCACCTTAGAATACAGACATTAATTTTGTTGAAAGCAGTGAGACAACAACCTTCCCAATCAGCTTTGTCTTGTTCTTGAGGAAATATTTGCACTTTCAGTTAAAATGTAGGGCCAGATCCATGTGCATGAAGAGTACCCTGACTGTTTCACTTAATTTTCACATCAGCAAAGACTTCTGCACAGGTCTGTGAGTGTGAGCATCAAAATTAATCAATAACAAACCCTAGCAAAGGATGAATAATTATTTACCTGCAAAGTGTGCTGCACTGTTCTAGGAAAATTGACATAATTTTCATACAGAATGACATCTCTTGTCAAAAAGTAATCCCTTGTAAGTTAGCAGTTGCTTAATGAAAGACAAGAATACATGTCGTAACACGTATATTTTAGAGAAATAACTAGTGTTGAACTGTGCTTATTGCAAAGTGGTCAAAAGTCAGTTAAGAATACACCTACATGGTAGTCACTGCCCACACTCCAAGGAATTGATATTCTTTTACTTGCAGAATTTAGTCTGACCTGACAGTATAGGAAAAAGATAAGATAAGGCAATACAACAATCCTAGTTCATGACGGTATCACATATCATGTTAGAGCCATGTGTGAGAAGTGCTGTTTGCTAGAAATGAAGACTATGTAGAGAGGAAAGGCATCTAGAACAAAGAGGAATATGCAAGGGACAAGAGGGGAGAGAAGAGGAACTGGAAGGTGTATATAATGATTACACTGGAGAGAGGGAGAGTCCAAAGTGCACGCTCAATCACTTTTGTATTTCTTGAATTTACAATACTCCCTTTTTCAACCTTATAAAACGTTCATAATATTGCTTTAGAATATAGAATATAAACCATATGTGCCTGTGTCAAACTACATATAATACGCATGTCCTGGGTATTGTGTTTTGCAAATTTAGAAACAGTCTTACACACACGGCTCTCATTAGCATATGTGCAACCACAGTGAAGTTAATAGGATTAGAGTTTGTCAGGAATTTTTCAATTAATTTTTTTTTCCATTGGAAAATATCACTTCATTGAAATTTAAACTATGCATGAGAATCTAGTGGTTTAGGTGCAATTTGCTCTAGCAAAGTTTCCCTAGGTCCTGGAATTTTTGATCAAAACCGGGAAAAAGAAAAGAAAAAAAGCTCAGACTGATGTAGTCAAAGAGTGCAAGGCTGGACATCAGAGAATCGAGCATGGGTGCCTGCTACATTGTTCACACAGCACCGGCAAGATTCTGACTCTGTCTACTGTTTATCTGAACCCAAATGCATCAAATCCTGAGTGAATGCAAGACCATAACATCCCTCTGTAATGGGGCAGACTCTCTCCACTAAATAGATTTCATCAATAAAAGTTGAAAGGCCTCTGCTTTGTCCCAGTAGGAAATTAAAAGCATTTCCAAATTTGAAAAGTTTGGAGGAAGTGGAAAGCCCTTCCCAACCCTGCTTTGTGCAGACTTATCTGCAAAACAGCTTAGAAAAGCAGCCTCATTGCTTTAACCAGCTATCTTTGCTCTCAACATTCAGCAGACATGCTGCACTGAAGGAAAAGACTCAAATCAATACATGAAAGGAAAAGCCCAGGTTAAAGGATACAATGCTACTGTTTATTGTCCAAACCCTTCAGAAGTTTAAATACATATTTTTCAATTTTCCCACAGTGCACAAAACAGAATTCTGCCAGATCTGCCTAAGTTCCCACACACATTTTGGCTATCTAGTGCCTCTCTGCAGATGAGCCTGCTAGTTGTCCCATCTTTGTCTCATTTTAATGTAGACATTGTGGGTGTTTTCTCTTTCCCTTGAATGCATTTCCTTTAAAAGAAAGGTAAAACAGTTTGAAATCAACAAGGTCAGGGTTCACTGAAATAATTCTTAAATTTTCTGCTGCGAACTGAAGGTGCTGTCAAGAGTGCAGTATCCCTTTAAAGAACAGCATATATGTTGGACAAGTTCCAAAGAAACTTCTGTACTTCTGAACAGCATCTTTAAAACAGCAGCCCTAGAACAGAAGAAGAGCTCAGGGGAATGCACAGAGCCACTTACTCTCCAAAAATAAAGTTAGCAATGCTTCACTTTGTTGAAGTTACTAGCAGTCGGTCATTGTTGGTTGAAAACTAAAAATGTATACTTTTACATTCTTAGCACACATATACAGTGCCAGCTGGCTTTATAGCTTCACTTTGCAACCTAGGGGGCTTACAAGATCTCAACATCTGCAAAATTATGCTTTGATTTCTGGCACTGTCAAATCTCAAGGGGATGAAACCAAAGCAATTGCCAGCCAGAACTCACATCTTGACATGTTAAGCAAGGGACTGTTTCTCAGAGTTTTTGCCATTTGGAGAAGAGCAGTAAGCTATGTACTTGAAGAGAGAGGAGGAAGAAAAAACCGACAGACATCAGTGCTACAGTATTTCTGCTACCAGGGAGAGTAGCTGTTGGAACCAGTGCAAAGGAACAAATTATGAGAGGGATACAAATGGAAGGGAATTGGCAGGTTTTGTACATGAGAGCTTATTTTTCAGTTGCACCATGTTCATTAAAGTCACTGAAACATTAAAAAGGCATAACTATATAGTGTTGAGGCTAGTGTTAATATTCAAACAAGATGAATTCTAGTACGGGAGAAAATATTACACACTATCTTTCAAAAGGCTTTAAAAATGTACATTTTTTTGCACATAAATAACCTGGGATCATTTTGAAAGATTTATGGCCAGGAAAACAAAAATGTGGTGGGTTTACATTAGAAAACAGCACATGAAGTGTTTAGCAGATCAGGAAAATATGGGTACTGTACCTATGTGCTTCTCAGCCTTTTTTGGATGGTACAAGAAAAAAATATGAAACCTGTGGGTAGGAACTTAATTGCCCCCAATGTTCTTCCACACTCATCACTTGAGGAACTGATGCTTTGCAGTGCTAGAATTACTGCCTGTCACTCATCATGGTTGTTTGCTGATCTCATGGTCACTGGTGTTTAGTGGCTGGTAACTCTTACTATACTTTCTCACACACACACACACACAAAAAAAAAAAAAAAGAAAAGAAAAAGAAAAAGAAAACGAGAAAATGAGTTGGAGCAATTTTTCAGGATGAAGACTGTAGTAATTTCTTTCCTGGGCCACAGCATTGTTTCTATTCATATCAGCTCAGAATGTCCTTTGGAAAGTAATTTTCCCATTACATCGCTTCAATCACAATAATTTCTGTATTTTTGTCTTTGCTTATCTCCTTTGATTTCTTTTCTTTTCTGTATCTTCATCTTGTTCCCTATATTTTGCCCACATCCCTCCTCTCATTTATTATGAATAACCAAAGTATCTGAATATTCCTTGGCATTGAGTCTGAGCACCCACTTTTTCAGTTGTCAAAGAAGCGCTTTATACTTTTGTCCATGAGGAAATAATTTTTAAAGTTTTAAAAATAAAAAGAAGAAGATGAGAGCATGGATAACATTTACATTGTCCTTCCTTGGATAGAAGTATCCTTCAGGCCCTTCTGTTGAACTTTCTTTTGTCATGATATCTACCAGGAAATGGAAAATATGCTCTTGATGTACTGATACTGTTGAATACTAATAATGTCTCACAGCTGCCTCACCCTCCTCTACTTTACGTTGTTTAATGTGTCTTACGTACCGACATTGTTAATTCATTGTCAGCATGGTCCTGGTGGGGCAGGGGGTGGGGGTGGTGGTTCTCCTGTCATGTGTTTGTGTAGTACCTAAAACATGTTCTACTCTAGTCTAGGCTTCTTATGATCTGCACCAATACAAACAAATAGAATAATTTTAGAAAGACATTGTACTCAGATTACATTTAGGGTCCTCCAAGATGTCACTTTGTGCTCAGGAAATCCCAAATTTCTGATGTATAAGGAGAGAGAAGACAGAAATATCTCTGTATGACCTTTGATGCCTCCCTTAACATTTTTCAGAGCCAAGACACTGGGCTGAAATAAGTTTTAGTCTTTTTCAGCATAGTCACTCTCTCATGTGTACATTCTTTCCTTTCACCTGCTTGATGAACAGGCTTTTGGGGAATCAAGAGGTAGATTTAGTATATTTATTACATGGGTTGTACATATTTCTTGACCATCTCAAACACGCATGAGGCTTTGCACTGGAGCAGAACAGAAGACTAGTGGTGAATTTGAAATTATTTCCCTGACAGAAGAATATTGCAGGATAAAATGACTGCAATCATCTTGAATAAAATCCTTCTCTTCGCAATGCTTTCACACTAAAGAAATCCCAAAGCCAAAAAAGTTCTGAAGGAAACCTGACATTCCTCTAGACACAGACAATGCCACTCAGAGACAGGTAAGGTCTTTTGTCAATACAACTTTGTGAACAAAGAAAGTATCAGCAGTATTCTCTTCTCCGCTCTTTTGCCTGTTTCATACGTCTTAGAGGGATTGTCAAATATATACTCAATGATGTAGGAACACACTCTGATCTCTTTTTCCAAGTTACCCAATTTACTCCCTTGTGCCAGAAATCATTAAGTTTCTTCAACAAACAAGAGCTGAAACTCTGGTTGACTTACTCTCAATTAGTCCTAAAAAGTCTTCTTTGGACTTAAGACAAGATTAGCAACCTACTGCGCAGTTTAGGCTGATGGAAAGAAAGACAGAAAACCAGAGAGAAAAAAAGAAAGAAAGAAGGAAAGAAAGAAGGAAAGAAAGGAGATAGGAAAGAGAAAGAAAGAAAGAAAGAAAGAAAGAAAGAAAGAAAGAAAGAAAGAAAGAAAGAAAGAAAGAAAGAAAGAAAGAAAGAAAGAAAGAGAGAGAGAGAAAGAAAGAAAGAAAGAAAGAAAGAAAGAAAGAAAGAAAGAAAGAAAGAAAGAAAGAAAGAAAGAAAGAAAGAAAGAAAGAAAGAAAGAAAGAAAGAAAGAAAGAAAGAAAGAAAGAAAGAGAAAGAAAGAAAGAACAAAAGAAAGAAAGAGAAAGGAAGGAAGGAAAAAAAAACCCGATGTTTTTTACATGGGAACTGTAAATTATCTTATATGTGATTTTTTTTTTTCTGAAATGAGCTCCCCTGAAGTCCTTAAATGTAAGGACTTAATTTAGTTTATGCTTCCCCCAAAAAAGTCATCTTTCAGAGAGTCAGTCTCTGAAATACAAAGAACCATAAAGTGATTTTGCCCTCTCATAGTAAGACCTCTTCTTCACCTGTTGTTTGGGTTTGGGTTTTTGTTTGTTTGTTTGTTTGGTGGGGTTTTTTGGTTGGTTGGTTGGGGGTTTTGTTGGTTTGGGGTTTTTTTGTTTTGTTTTTTGGTCTGATACAGTGCTCTTTTTTTCCTATTGCCTCCAGTATCCTCTTGACAAGAGACTGCTTCACTTTCCAGGAAGATAACAGTTTAACATCCTTCAATATTGGGTAATGTACAAATCCCAGCCCACCTGCTTCCTCTCAGGGGGGTGCTTCAAATTGAAAGCAGACACTACAGTCCTCTGGGTGACTGTCCTAGAGCAACTTTGGCCAGAATGCAGGATGGGAGCCAAGCAGGCACTAACAAACAGGACGACCATGTGTAATCCTGTTGTGCACTTCTCTCATCCTCTCCAGCAGCAGCCCCAAACACTATATATTTAACAGCCAGCCTCTCTCCAGTGGTGCACTGAGCAGTGTTTCAAATATTCCTCAGCCATATGCAGTAAGCAGGAAAACACATAAGCAGTTGGAAATGACTGTGCTAACTAGGTGGATGCACTGCAGACGAAAAGGCTCATGGGACAGAATAGCATGTGCTTGCTATCTGTGATTGACGGATCTCCAATTCCTGTTTCCTGACTGGCAGGACCATAAGACAGGCTGTAAAGGGGATTGCCAGGCAGGATGGAGAGCAGAGACAATCAACAAGTCCTTTTGTTGTTTTCTTCCCCCACTTTATTTTTAACCTTACAGGACATTTCCCTGAAGATGACTTCAACTCAGGCTTCTCATTATTTCTCTTTAGGAGGAAACAGCAACATGACCTCATAGTCCAGGCACTGCTTTACGGGTTTGGACCACATTTGTAGATGGTTTGCAATCCGGAGGGCTGTACTTATTTGAACTGCAGACATACCAAAGTTAGTCTCCGGTACCTGCCTCAGTTTCTGCATCAGTATGAGGCAGATTTGACCACTTTCCCATTTCCTTTTGCTAGTATGTGTGAATATCCCAAAGACCTCCAAGAGTCTAAGTTGATAAACCATTGCTAAAACTAAAAGGAGAGATCACAGCTTTAGTGAGCTCTGATTATTATGCTGGGAATCCTAAATTAGAGTAATCATAGAACAGTTGATAAAAATTTTTTTTTTTTAAAAAATTTAAAAAAAAAAAAAGCTCAGTTCTGTGAAACTGCAATGGAATTTCATAATACTATAAAATCAATCAAAGAGTATGCCTACAGTGCTGTTATGTTTTCACTAGGCATGCGCTTTTGGAGTCTTCTGACAAGCTTTCCTATAGCACTTTTGTTCCTGCTACAGAAACTGTAGCTTTTGGGGATGAAATTTACTGAGAAATTTCTCTCCAGGACCCCATCCCATGAGCTTCAGTAGCTAACCCATTCAATCCACAAAATTTACAAAGGGTGCTCTGAGGTAAAATCCTCAAATCCAGATCTTTCATTCTCCAGAGTTTCCTCCTGGCATACCATGTTACAATTTATTCCCATAATATTTCAGTAAGAATCTCATTCCATCCATGATTCAGGGCCACACACAAGCTTAAAGAGGCCATACTAGACTTCAAGCTGCATATAAGCATGTGAAGGTTTGGGAGTTACCCACCCCCCCACACTTTGTAAAATGACCCAGACTAGAACTCAGTCGGCTGGAAGTTAAGTGATGAAGCTATATTTACAGCTTTGCACAATGTACAGCAGATATTTACACTATATACACAATATTTACAGAAATATACAAGTAAAAGGTAATACAGCAACACAACTCCCCTCCCAGAAATCAGAGACCCCAGGAGGGGCTCCCAACCACCCTTCCACCTTCTCCCCACCCCTGTACCTTACCCCAAGGTTTGCCTTACGTGCAAGGTAAATTAGGAGGATCAGCCAGGGGGGTTAGAAGAAAAGTGGTTAGTGAGGATTAATCAGCAGAGGAGCCAGAGCCCAGAAGCTGCTAGATCCCACCAACAGCTCCTGCTCAAGCAAGCGACAGAGAGCAACTGACTTATCAATTGTTTTGGTTAGTGTTCCCAAACAATTCTCCAGCAAGCGTATGAGTGAAGTAGACATAATGATGTTTTCCTTTCACAACCTATAGTGTAATATTGTCTATTATAATATTCCAATTAGCCTCAAACCAGCACAAAGCACAGCAGTGCAACGGTAGTGTGTTAGAAGCTGCCCACATTTTCCCCAGCCATGTGCAAGCAGCAGAGGAGCTGAGACCAGAACCAGACTCTACTCAACGCAAGTTGTTTAAGACTAGCACACAATAAAAACACAGCCAGGACACACCTACAGTTATAAATACTTCCTTTCTATATCTTTAGGTTAAAAGTCTCAGACATGGGAAAATTAAACATACGGAGTGAGATCAGGCCATAGATAGAAAGACATAAAGCTGTCATGTCCTGATGCTAACCCCACCATTGTTTGAATGGCAAAAAAAAAAAAAAAAAAAGAAAAAATCTCATCATATATATTTTGTCTGAAATCAGAACTTTTAGTACCCATTGTGATAACCTTACAAGCTGACCAAACTCCTGTAAGAGAAGTGACCTCCATCTGCTCTTTGCATGACTTCTCAGATAGCAGAAGAGTAAACCAATGACTCACCTAAGCCACAGTACCAGTTCATATTTAACTGCAAGTGTATGAGCTACTGATTCGGTATAAAGACTCCATACATAAAGAAAAAGAAAACAACGTTCAAAAGGAAAGATGTCTGACATGGTGAGATATTTGAGGAAATTAACTTGACCCTGACAGAACATCCAATAGTGGAACATCTGTAAAAAATAAACGATTTCTACCACCTACAGGTGACTCATTTAATAAGTAAATATGAACATAACAGCAAAAAAATTTTAAAAACCCAAAAACTAACCATCACTCCAGTATGACCTTGAGTGATCTCCTTTTCATAGCAGTGTAATAGTCTGTTTAGAATAAAAGTACCTAAATTCAGTACTTTTCTTTCAAAATTTGTAAGATCAGTAACAATTTATCCGTACATGTGTTTTACAGACTGGGGGTGAGAAGTGAAAGAATGCAGCTTGTTCACAGTTAGCTTGGGGTTTGGAAGTATCATGGTGGTTATTATCAGTTGTGCAATGAAAAACAATTCATGCTGTTTTGAAAAGAAATAGTTTGTGCCAAACATTTTCCTACAGTAGCTAAACTGAACACTTAACTGACACATTTCAAAATGCTTTCTGTAAGCAATAGCCATTTCAAATTAAGTTGAACTAATTAATTTTTGTTCCTTTCTTTTACTTTCATTTTTGAGACTTCCTACTTTAAGGAAACAAAAAAATTTACACTTCAGATGGGAAGTCATGCAAGACTTTAGATTACCCGGAAACTTTTTAAAGTTTGAACTGAATGGGCAGCCACATGAGGAAAACTCTAGACCAGGTTGCTCAAACCCCATCCTACCTGGTCTTCAACATTCCCAGGAATGGGGCATCCACATCCTTGTATCTAATCGAAATCTACCCTATTTAAATTTAAAATCATTATTCTCCATCCTATCACTGGTAAAGACTCCGTCTCTATCTTTCGTGTAGGTCCCCTTAGGTACTGCAAAGTCTCTATAAGGTCTCCCTGGAGCCTCTTTATTGATCAACATCAGCAAACCTATCCTCCAGGGAAGGTGTTCCAGCCCCTTAATCATGTCTTTTCATGTTGGGGGCCTAAGAACTGAACAGACTACTTCAGGTGGGGTCTCATTCAAGCAGATTGAAGGGGGAGAATCTCCTCCCTCAAACTACTGGCCACACACATTCTTGATGCACTTCAGGATGTGATTGGTTTTTAGGCTGCAGCCTCACATTGCTAGTTCATGCTCAGCTTTTCATCCACCAGTACCCCTAAGGCCTTCTCTGAAGGGAAGTTCTCAATAAATTTCAGTTTTGGAGCATTTCAACCCTTGCTGCTGTAGCACATGTCCTACTTGGACAAGACACCTGAGATGCCTTCTGTCTCTCAAACCAGCCTTATGAATATATTGCTATGCTTTTGATCCTGGCATGTGCACCATTGCATAGAGAACTTGCCAGAACACATGCAAAGTAGACTTTTCTTCCTATCACCCACCAGGGAACTACTAGTGACTCTTCAAAGTTTTCCACCAGTGATCCAGTGTCTATCAAAAAAAAGCATATTGGCATGTTCTGAATACACAGTCGTGACCAATATAAAAGAGAAATACGACTAAGATTTCCTACATGTGTACTGGGAGAGTCTTTGAAGCCATGGATACATCTTTGCACTACTTGGTTTTTGGTTTTTTTAAATGGTAAGTCTTACCTCAGACCTACAGGGCTTACTCATAGAATCGTAGAATCATAGAATGGTTTAGATAGGAAGGGACCTCAAGGATCATCTAGCCCCAACCCCCCGCCATAGGTAGGGACACCTCCCACTAGTACAGGTCACTCAAGGCCTCATCCAACCTGGCCTTGAACACCTTCAGGGAAGGAGCAGCCACAACCTCCCTGGGCAATCTGTGCCAGTGTCTCACCATCCTCAGTGTTAGGAAGAACTTCTTCCTAACATCTAGTTTAAATCTCCCCTATTTCAGTTCAATCCTGTTACTCTGCTATGAGGACAAGCTACAAGAGTTGGGGGTCCTGAGCCTGGAGAAGTGACGACTTCGAGAAGACCTTAGAGTAGGCTTCCAGTATCTGAAGAGGGCCTACAGGAAGGCTGGGGTGGGGAACTATTTACAAGGTCTTGTAATGACAAGGTGAAGAGTAACAAGCCCAATAGTTCAATGTCCTTGTGCTGGGGGCTCCAGAACTGCACACAGTATTCCAGGTGGGGTCTGATGAGAGTAGAGTAAAAGGGGAGAATCATCTCTCTGCTGGCCATGCTTCTCTTGATGTAGTCCAGGATATCTATGAGATAATGTCTGAACAGGAACAGGCATCTTAGCATCCATTCAGTTAGTTAAGAGTTATGGAAGAATGTGTCAGGTCTGTATATCTAATACAGCTTCAAGTCACCAGATCAAGAACTATTCCCAGAAATGAGGACAGTACTTCCAAAAACACAATCTAAACTCAAAAGCTAGCAAGACTCACATCTTATTAATAAGGTATCAGATGGTTTCAGGGAATATTTTAAAGCATTTATGTTGGAAAAAATTGCCCAAACTTTTTTTTCTTACTTTCTTTCTTTTTTTTTATTTTTTTTTTTAATTGCTTAACAAAATAGTACATCTTCTAGAACAGTAGCCCAATGTCTTCCTTGGTACAATATACACTGCCACCAAGGCAAAAAGAGAAAAGAGAGGTTCCTAACATACAACTGCACACATCTTGATGATTCTCTCCAAAAGTGTTTGTGGAGAAACAAAGTGAAAAATCTCTACATTTTTTCAGCTGCACATAAGAAGAAGGTGCCTGTGTTCAACAGTATAGTCAAAGTGCTATTTTTATTTTTAATAATAAAACTATAATTTTCTTTAAAAGTGCAGTGGTTACGTTTTTTGCAAGACTACTTAGTGATATTGACATTTCTATAACCTCCATAACGAACCACACTTATTCAATACCACCCTTTGCATGTCACACTGCCCCAGTGTTATGTGATCACATAAGGAAAAATCCTAACATAAAATATAATATATGCAATGGGAACAGAATTAAGGTCCCCAAGGGAATCTTAATTCTGAATTTCCTGACTCTTGTGGGTTTGAATCTCAAGCTTAACATTGTATTAACATATTTTTAATTGAGCTAAAGGGGAAAGAAAAGCACATATTAAAATCTTTTACTAGTTAAAGATGAAGATTTCCCAACTAACAACTTTTATCTCCCCAATTTTAGTTCCAAAATTTCTCTGTAATTTAAAACTAGCTGCTCCGGTTTCTTTTCAATGAGTTTTCTTAAAATGAAGACCTGTGATGTGACACAATTAATCTTTATTTTCAGACCATTTGATCTTGCAATCTCTAACCTTGTAGAAGTACATCCTAATCCTAGAAAGTAGTTCTGGACTCCCGTTAGTTTAAAAGAGTAAGACTTGTCCTGTTATAATTTAGATGCTAATATTAAACACTTTTAAGTAAATAAGAGGATTAGGAGGAGTAAGTTCTTTTGGAAACAAACTAAAATTGGGATTGATGTAACTTTAGAGAAATTATTTAATCTCATTTAACATCTATGAGTATAAGGTTCAAGAGCAGAAAGAAAACAATTGGGTTTTTTTTTTCATTCTTTTTCTTTTATAACAATGATTTTTTTACCAGAAGACTTCAAGTTTTATATGACTTTAAATCTTATATAACATTTTAAGCCACAGCAGAGAATTTGGTCATGTTTTTATTACTTTCTTCACATCATTGTAGTTTACTCACCCTATGGAAAAATCAAACATTTTATGTTGATTATTGTATAAAAATCCTTTGACATGTCTCTGAAAACATGGCAAGTCTGTTGTCCTTGGAGAAAACACGGTTTGACTGCTTGGTGTAAAAATATTTTACAAATAGAAATTTTCCATATATGCTTCATTTAAAATTTAATTTAAGTCAAGGAGAGATTTTACCTTAATCTTACTTTTCTTTTAGCTTTTGGGTTTTTTTGGTTTTGTTTTTTTTTTCCTGATGACGTAACTCTTCTAAGAATTGTACTACTTATTGTAGCTATGGAATAATACTGTAGTCAAGGTACTCCTTCAAAAGGACAAAACCTCCCTTACCACCAAAGAAAATGCAGAGCGAAATAACAGAAATGCCAAGTTTTGTAATGTACTTCCAATGGCCTTGTTTATCTGAAGACCATTGGAGGTGCAGTCTTGAGAGGCAGCCCTCTGAATAAAGAATTCAGTCTAAACTCATCAACGTGGCCACTTGACAAGAACTGTGATATGTATCTAGCGTCAGAAAGGGAACAAGAGCTACTTTGGTCCTAGAAATCAACGTGTCATCTAACATTGCTGGTGTCCTCTGAGGGCCCCCACAGGGAAATCAAGAGCAATTATGAGGTTAGCTGCAGTTTTTGTGTAAACACTATAATATTTTGTGATGAGAAACATAGTCTTTTTTCTTTTTTTGTTTAAAAAATATATTGATTAGTTTGAAACCCTTACCATGCCACATCACATAATGCCTTTTTTTTTTCTTTATTTTCCATTAAACTAAACAGAAATTGGATCCTTTAAACCAGCAAGGTGATGAAATGGACTTTGTTTTCTGAGAATAAATTCTTACATAATTTATAACATAAAAATGGTTTGCTTCACATTCATTTTTATTTTATACTAAACATGTAACAGGTTAAGACCACCTGATGTAGCTTCCAGGTGATATTATGGTGAATGTCTGTTTTCCTCCCTCAAGGCCCAGGACCAGTTTCTCTTTTCTGATGTGTTGGGGTTTTTTTGTTTGTTTGTTTGTTTGGGTTGGTTTTTTGTTGGTTTTTTTTTAATGGGAGAATTTCATACATTATGCCCAGCAAATCACAACATGTACATTAGAGAAGACCTCAGTATTCTCTTTGAGCAGGTGTGGTGTTTGGAGGAGGAATCAGACTGTGTTTCGAAAGCAGGAAATATGTATGTATATTTGTGTTGGCCTAAGATCAAATGGAAGTTGAACTATCCCTCTTCAGTCTCCCTGGATGCAGCATGAGGCCTTGCTGACTTCTATTAGGTATCTCAGTGCCCCTTGTTTCCTTTAGGTTTGCTTATAGGAAAGGGGATATGACATGGTCCCAACCCAAACTCTTCCATTCTTTGGCTTCTCCCCAAGGACTGAGGAGGGAGGACAGAGCATGATCAGCTTTTGCAGGGGAAGAGCTGCTTATCCAGAACCTGCAATCGTGACAAGCCATGTATGATTTTCTGAGACATGCTGAGCTCTGTAAGCTAAAGTCTATGACTGTTTCTTTCCATATAGTCAATAAAAGGTACACGTGATTCCCAGTGTTCATAAGGCAAAATGTTGTATTCAAAACTAGATACCTTCTAAATGGAAGAAAGATCAACAATTAAAACATTTGATTCTGTGGAAAATTTCACAATCCCTCCAGGAAATGTTTGTGACCTAGGTCCTGGTTACAGCTATACTTCAGCTGGGAAAAAAAAAAAAAATATTTGCAAAAAACCACCGCTGGTGTCCATACAGTGTGAAATAAAACTTACTAAACATCCCTGCCCATCCAGTCCAAACTAAAGACACTCCTGGTAGGCATCAGGAGGTCAAAGAAAAAATTTATGGACTATAAATAAAATCAATTAAACATTCCTAATGTAAAGGTTATATATTTCTCCCAACCAGCCCTATACTAAAGGTGGAATGGTCAAGGTCTGCATGCAACCATTTCATTCCACATCAAAGTAGCTTTTCAATGATACTCTACTAGAGTGAATATAAACATATTTTCCTTCAGAACAGTTTCAAGAATTTTTTTACCCCAAGTTCTATCTGATTATTTAGTTAAAAATTTATAAACCAAAGCTTTTATTTATCCACAGATTACAATTTTCAGCTGCTGGACAAGCAAGCTTCCTCATGCTGCCTTTGGGGTGAAATGATCTCTGACCTGCAGGGACCATCCTTACCAGAGGTGAGAAGTAAACCAGGTTTTGCTTCCGCTCCACCTTGGTCTCCCCTTGGCAGGAATTGTTTTTTTACAAGACGATTGCATGATGGTGAAAAGTAAAGCTGAGGCCACCATGTAAATTCTGATTCTGGCCACAAAGGTGGAAAACCAGCACTTTATCACCAAGCCACCCAAGTAATTGATGTGATTCCCAGTTATTTAAGAAGAAACATAAAAACCTACAGGCCAAATTCTTCCTCAAATCTCAGCCCAGAAGGCTCACTGCCTCAGATTGCCTCCTCTCAAAGGAGTTGCAAAGAGTGTGAGCCAGCGGAGACTCTGATTGACTTTATTTCCTTTAATTTACCCCACAGAGCTCTCCTTTGCTCAGGAGATTAATTTATTTTTTTACTTTAAAAAAATCCACTTACCTGTCAAACTTTTCCCCCAATTATACCACAGAACTGAAATAACATTTTAAAAACCTCAAAGTAAGATCCTGTGCTGTTTAAAATTTTAGAGCTTTTAGAAGCTGGTTAATTTTTAAGATCTTAGAAAAACCATACACAGTTGCTTTAAATAGCAATGAAAGGCTGATTCAAGCCATTAAATTTTATGTTGTGTGTAATGTTGTAATTGATGTCAAGCCTTTCCCATATTCTTCACACTGACATTGGGCAGTCTCCTAAATGTTTCAAATACGGTTACAAAAGTCCAGACCAAGTAAAGTACCAAGAAATGGATGGCAGAAATGAGAACTTAATGCTAAGAAGAGAAAGGTTCGAAAGTTAAATAATTAAACATGAGCCAAATTTTGTCAGTTCTTTTCCCATCGATTTATTTTGGAGGATAATTGAGTGCATTAAGTATTCTGCTGCAAACTGTTTCTTCTGTGTATGCATATAAAACTTTATTGCCCCTGTAAAAAGCATGCTGTGAATTCTGATGCTTCTGTGTATTTGGGAGCATATAATTGTCCTCTTTGCAGGAAAACACTTTTACCTACATCCTAAACTGAACAAACTGACTTCCAAAGGAACAGCTGCTCAGGAGCACTGTGATGAATTTTGAGCATCCCTGATGAAAAGCTGCAAATTCTGCTCCAAGTTCAATATGTCTCTCCTTACAGGAGATTTCAGTACAGTCCTTTTGCCACTTTTGCTGTTTTCCTGGTAATTCTTAGGCAGTTGAAGAAAACTTTTGATTATTTAAGGCAATGCTGAAACTACCTGGATAACCTCATTTATGCAAGAACAATGCTTGAAATCAGCAAAAGCTGTCTGTGTATACAGATACAAATATGAGACTCAAAGGAGGAGAAAAGGTAACTAAGAACAAGTGGTTTTCCTTTGCTACACTGTGTTTCTACAGGTTTTATTCACACTACTAAATGAAACAGAAATCATCCCTTGTCCTTGGTCACATGTAACAGCAGGCTAAGGACCTTTCCCAGTAGGCAGTTTATATGACATCATCTTGCTTTGAAAGATGAGAAAGTTTGTTAGCACAGAGGTGTACACATCTCAGAAGTGGTCCTGGAACAGCAGATTGCTACTTAAGGTGTACTCAAGCCTTCTATCCCAGTCATTGCATCCAAGACATTCAACAATTCAGCTTCCAGCCTCTCCACAGTTCCTGCAGACCTCACCATCCAAAGAGGGCTAATGTGGAGCTATCTAGCTTCAATTACTTTCTTGAGCAGCAGCACAGCTTCCATGGCTAAAAACTGATTTGGGGGTGGTGCTCAAACTTTTGCCTGGGAGTCCATGAGCATTTGGAGATAAACTTTTTTAAGTTGAATTTCTTAAACTGACACAAAGTCAAACCAGTATCCAACCACTTTCACATCCATTACCATAAGGAACACCTCATTAGGTAAGTTTAGGATTTTTTTGGTTGGTTGGTTGGTTGGTTAGGTTTGTTTTGGTTTGTTTTGGTTTGGTTTGTTGCTTTTTTGTGATCTTCCCCAGTGTAGTTGCTTTACAGCACAAAAGTCAAGGGTGCTACAAACTTTCTCAGGGCAAAAAAAACTCTTACAGGGATTAAAGGTTGTCACCACTGTCACCTCTCCTCCCCTGAGTGCAAGCTGTAGGTCTTCACCCTTTTCTCTTAGATTTCATGTACATTTACAACAAAAAGAGCAAAACCAAAGCTCTGAACTTCACAGATTTTGGAAGAGGATGGAAAGCACAGTGAACCACACACAACAGATGTTAGTAATGTCATCTAATACATGACTAGAAGATGTGCAGTTTCTATAGTGATAAGAATCACTGACATAATGAAACTATTACAAATAAAATAGAGCTTTGCTTCGGACTCTGCAAATGGCTCCAGTTGTCTTACAACGTTTACCTTGGCCAGTGAACCTAAGCAGTAGTTGCTGCTATGTAATATATTAAGACTGCAGTGGAAAAACAAAAAAAAAAAAAAAAAAAAAAAAAAAAAAAAAAAAAAAAAAAAAGGAAAAAAACAAACCCTGAAGCCAAAACCAAACAAAATAAAACACATAAACAAACAAACAAACAAAACTGAAACCGAAAAAGTAGACTTGCATAAAAGATAGGAAAGGCCTTTGTGCAAACAGTAAGCTAGTGTGAGGTGCTAAAGAGTGAGTGGGTAGTGGGAACCAGACCTGAGGGTGTTCTCCAGTTATTCTTATGGTTTTCCTTCCTCACAGGAGAAGATCAGATTGCTTTCCCAGATTTAATTCCACTGTGGACAGCAAGTTGACAAAAGGAATGCATGACATAGGAAGTGGAATGAAAGAAGAGGGCAATCTTTCAGTGATTATGGTGCACATTTCTCCCAAACTCCATCTGCCAAGTCTATCCTTTGCTTTAATGACCCATATCTTTAGAAACTTTTGTGTACAAGAAAAATCTTCCTTTTGAGGCCAGAGGAAATACTTTGAGATACGTGGTTAGCTTACCTGCGCAGAGACTTACAGAATAGGGCTCAGGAACTGCACAGGGAGGTCAGACTCCATCTTCTACTTTAGACATGCAAATCTCTCCATTTTAAATTGGTCTGTACCATGGTTTTTAACCTCAGCAATAAAATTTGTGTTCCAGGCACTCCTGCCTATTGCTTGGAGGCACCAAAGAGAGGCTAATTATTTTTCACCCTGTCACTCGACAGATCTCCTCTCACTGCAAGCACTGTACCTTGTGTTTCCTGGAACAGAATCATCTCTCTTTTCTTTTTTTTTTTTTTTTAAATTTTTTCTTTTATTACAGAATTGTACATTTCTGAGTCCATGATCCCTTTGGAGATTTAATAGATATCTATAGGTAAAAAAGGGTATCTGCTTCTTTCATAGCGTTAAAATCTCAGAATGTCAAAAACAGCAGGACAATCACCTCTTTGGATCTTTAATTTCACCCTAAACAGATCTGATTGTTGAAGGAAGTAACAGTTTACACATTGCAAAAATAAATGGTGCAGCAGGCGTTCATACACAGTAGGAGGTGTGAAAAATGGGGAGGAAGGGGGAAGGGAAACTGATGGAAACAATCAGCTAATGTAGAACGAAAGTCTTTTTCTCTCTCCAAGTGGAACTAATGGGAACATCAAATATGTTAAACTAAAACAGAAACATGAATGACGAAATTGTTTTCCACTTTTTTATTTAATAACCTCTTTTTTCCAAAAGTGGTCACACATACTTGTGGAAGGAAAAAAACAAAGGCTTGCCTCTAAGCACCAACAAGCAGTTGTTTGATTTTAAAAAATTAATTTTGTTCATTTAAATGTCACATGTCAGTTTACAGTAGTCACCTCAGTGGTGGCTGTAGATTCCCCCGTGCTCAGGCGATATTTCCACAGATGCTAGAAGCCAAGCAACATCACAGTAATAATTATCAGAGTGGGACTCAATGGGTCAATACACGTGAACAGTGAACACCCCCCCAGGCCTTCAGGAGACAGAGCTAGCAATTTCCAGTGGCTTGCAGTGGGAATGTTTTATGTTTAATTCTGTTCTAGGTGATGCTGGAAGAAAACAAGAGCAACATGTGGTCCTGCCAAGCATCTGGCCAAGGAAATGGGTATAAAAATGCCAGTTTAACTTTCATCTAGTACTGCTCATAAATACTGCTCTCAGAGTTAAAAAAGTAGTGGTGGCTCCATATAGTCATCTGCCATTAAACTCAACATTTCAAAGGTGTTTTTTTCTATATCAGAAATGCTATCAGATGTCAGAAATAATTTCATCAATAACTCTGTTTGGAAGTAACGATCTTTCCAGTGGGGAGAGGGCAAATTCTTGAAGGAAGCATCCTTGTCTCAGAGGTTAAAACACTAATAAAAAGAAAACAAACAGTGAATGACATATTAGCCTATTTTCACTTAAAAACACTCAAATTAACATTAATGTCAGGAGGTTAAATTACAGATATTTATTCATGATGTTATCAAAATGTCCTGTAGGCTAAAAGAAACACAGAACAAATCTCTTCTGAAAATGTCCCTGCTGGTGAATGCAACTGAATTGATTATTGTAGTAACCATCGTGCTCAGTATCAGATGTTCCATCCTTCTAGAGTTTAGATACAGGACTCTCTTGAGATCTTCCTTACATTAGCCTAGACTCCGAAGACTTCTCCAGTTCTACCCACCTTTTGGAGTTGTCACACTTTGGATATTTTAGATCCCAGAGCTGAAGAGCACAACAGCAAAGGGGGGCTGGGGGCATAATCACTGCCACCTCTGTTAGGTGCTGCCAACACCATTGTTTAAAAGCACCCCCAGGAGCTTAACGATGATTCCATGTGCAGCACCAGACATAGCAGCTCCTCAGCAGCTGGTGTTGTGCTTCCTCTGGAGTTCCCATCACTGTTATAGAAATAATGATCATATCCATAATGTTACGTGGTAAATGTCCCAGGAACTAGAACTAGAACAACAGGCGACTTGGTTGTATAATTACTTTGTTTCAAAGATCCTTTAAATATTTTTGCCCTATGGCATCCAGCACACTTGTAAACAGTTCTCAAACGTCAGTATCCTGAGAAGAGCACGGCCATCAGGTCAAGGGATGTTCTCCTACCCCTCTACTCTGCCCTATTGAGACCATATCTGGAGTATTGTGTCCAACTCTGCAGTCTCCAGTTCAAGGACAGGGATATGTTAGACAGTGTGCAATGGAGGGCTACAAGGGTGACTAAGTGACTGGAACATTTGTCTTGTGAGGAAAGGCTGAGAGACCTGGGTTGCTCCATCTGGAAAAGAGAAGACTGAGAGGAGATCTTATTAATATTTATAAATATCTAATGCATGGGTGTCAAGAAGAAGGTGCTAGTCTCTTCTCAATGGCATCCTGTGACAGGACAAGGGTCAAGGGATACAAACTGAAATATAGGAAGTTCTACCTCAACATGAAGAAAAATTTCTTTACCATGAATGTGACAAAGCACTGGAACAGGCTGCCCGCAGAGTTTCCTTGTCTAGAGACATTCAGGACCCATCTGGATGCATTCCTGTATGACCTGCCCTAGATGATCCTGTTTCAGCAGGAAGGTTGGACGTCATGGTCCTTTCCAACCTTTACCATTCTATGACTCTGTGATTCTATGATCTGAATTTTTAGACAGTACAAGACTTATTCTCAATAAGAAATTTGGAAACAATATCCTTGTTTCGAAGATCAGGATTTAACTGTATGAACACAATCAAACAGAGTCACCTAACCTCAGAGACATATAATGATAGGCTCTGGCATGTCTTACTGATGCTGATGTAGCAATGGACCTTTTATTGTATGAATCTTTACTACCTAGACCGGTTCAGATACGGTGAAGGATTGTCCCAGTGCCAGTAAGCTCCACTGTTCTGGATAGACGCTACTCATTTTCTTTGTGCCAAAGGAACACCTGAGTGTTAATGCATCAGTTTGCTTTAGAAATGCCTGTTATAAATAGGATAAAACAGGTGATGATGGACTTGAGGTGGTTAAAACTGGAATTAGAAATGCGAAGTGATGCAATCAAATTCAAAGTAGGTCAAAGAAGCAGAGTAGTGATTCTTCCCATAGATTAAAGCTCAGTAAACAGAATTAAACCGCTTTGACCATTCAAGATTACTTCTTCACCAATTATCTAAGTTTGTTATATTAGTTCACAAGACAAAGTGCACTCCAAGAATTGTGCACATGAGCTGACCACTCTCAAGACACATGAAAATTTAAGCTTGGTGTAAAGTAACTTCCTTGAATCAGAGCTCGTTTGTATATTCTGGAAACAAAATCTGAAGATAGAAAATTGCCTAAAACAAAGGCTACATTTAGGCAGCTAACTAACTACCCATGCCATAAGTTATCACCTTTGGGTGTTTCCTATTGTTAGCTGTGCAAAAATTAAGAAGCGGCTCACAGAAATTAAACTCAATTTATAAATCTGTATCTGCAGTTAAAAAGATAATTAATTGCAAGATGAGTTGATGCTTTTGGGGGAAATAGTTCCTTAATTTAGAAAAAAAANGGGTTTTCTACTACAAAGCAAAACTATGTAAAACTCTGTTTGAAATACAAGTTTATATTTGGTACAGCATAAGCTTGGTATTTACCCATTATCCTCATCTAATTGCTAGGTTTTCTTGTGAACTTCTTCACTGTAAACAAACTGTGTTAGTGTCCTTTAGCTGTGGGCTTCAAAAGGCCTACAATTACAAATTTTATTGCTCAGCATTACAAGACGATGGTATCTCAAGAGAAGGTGACAATGAGTTAACAGATAAGTCCCCAAGGGTAACTGGCCCAGACCTACAGACTCCCTTCTCCAAACAGAGAAACAGGCACAATTAGCAACTTTCAAAATGATAAATCTCTCTCCTTCATTCACCAGGCCTAACATGTTTGAATGGGCTATCTTTCTTTCACATTTTGGTACAAATTAACTCATAACATTTGGTTTTGTTTCATAAGAATGGTCAGCTCTTTAGATGCCATCTTATGTGAGAGAAAGTCCCACAAATATTGTCAGGAAATTACAAAGGGAACTACTTTGCAACTGTCCTTTGACAAGCTGTTACAAGGCATCATGTATTGATTTCAGGTAGTCATTTGGTTTTGTTTTTTCTAACATGGTCACCAGCTCAGCACAGTAGTGGCAGCAGTAGCAAGAGGCAAATAATTGCCAGAAATTTTAAAGGTTCATATAGATATATTTCTGACATTCCCACCAGTACAATATCTGATCATTAGGGGAAAAAAAAAAAAAAGAGATATTAGAAAACACAGCACAGTAATATAAATTCCAGTGGCTTTGGGTCTTTTAATAAAAGTGGGGTTTTTATTTTTCAAAAATGTATGTAAACTGAGATGTAGATATTTGGACCTACACCTCTTTAGGGCCTAGGTGGGAGCCAGTTTTTATATAGGGCTAGCATTTGTGTTTAATAAATGAATAAGCCAGCTGCAAATGTATTCATGAGGCTGGAGTTTTATATTCAGGTCCATTGCTACTTTGAACATCTCTTGGGTACAACCTAAGACTTTGTCAGGAAGCTTAACAACAGTTTTTTGAAGTGAATGCATTTACATGTCTTCTGTTTTACGTTCCTCTTCACCTTGTGATATGAGGCAGAACTGTTATACAGGTCAGTAACAGTGGTGTGATATAGAAGATACTCCAGCAAAGTCACAAGAAATACCATGGCAATATTTAGAGAATTCCTAGGATTTCATTCCACTGCATGGACAAGATCCATAAACTATGAAATACACTCTTAAATATCTTAAAATCCACTCAGAGAAGCTTTTGTCACATTTCCTTTCTCTACAGAGAGATGAAATTTATGATGACTTTGACAATTTCAGCACATATAATTTAAAAAATAATTGACAGTAAAGAGTGAAACTAAGGATTCACATGTAGTCAAAATGAAATCAGGCTCCACCAAATCTGTCTCCTGTGGTTTACTAGGGATCATGTTGCTATGGATCCCTTTTATTTCCATGCTTACAAACCTCTGATCATTTTTCACTTACCCACAATCAATGGCTTTTGAGGACATAAAAGATACCTTACAGTCTCTACTTTCTATGTGCTTTAGAAATGCTTAAAACATACTGATATTCCCCTACTTGTTACATTCTTTGTTCTCTAAGGGAAAGATGATTTTTTTCTTAAGTCCAGGCAAGAAATCTCACTTCTTAAAGAATCAAAACACAGAATCTGAATCCATGGGATCACTCTTTCATGAGCAGGGTCAGCAATTTACAGTCAAAATTTTTCTTCCACTAAGTTGGTTTCGAACAGCCTAGAGACAATAAGTGACTGAAAGTAGGCAAGGAATTTTATACTTGATTTCTGCAGATTTTGACAATTTCAAATTGAAACCTATACATTTCTACAGCCCATTTTCCCTGATTTGCTTAGGTCATAGAAGTTCAGGTCTTGCTCAGCCATAACAGAATTTTCACCAAACTGTCTAAAGTTTGTCCATCGCTATTTCAGGTAGAAAGCAAATAGTATATGTGATGCTTTTGGCACCTGCAGACACAGTAACATAACTAAAAGAAAGACATCTGTTTCTGTTATGATGGAAGGATGTTTACATTATGGCAGATTTGCAAGTTCTACAGAGCAGAGGCCCTGTATTGGTAAAGGAAGTCATTATTTAGTTTGTTTAGTACTGAACACTTACTAGGGGCCACCTTGAGCTGTAATCTGGAAGCCAGAAAAAGTTGTGGATCTTGGCTTCCCAACAGGCTAAGCTATTGAGCAGAACTTTTGGGCAGAGAGCAGAATCCATCTTCTTCATTTTTGACAGCAGTGACTTTGGTAAATTGCAGGGGAAGAAGAGGTCTCTTCCTTCAGTAGCTCTGCACTTGATTTTGTCAGGTGGTTTAAATCCAGATCTGTGTGGCAAACTCAGTTTCCACAATTTAGAGGTTCCAAGGTCAACAAGCTGATGGACATGGAAAGTATCTTACACTTGCACTCTGAGAGGAACTGTTTGAAGCTGAGAGTTGAGTAATAGCAGTGGGGAGAGGGAAGCTCAAGCTGCTGGGCACAGGAGTGGAAGGGAGAAAAATAAAGGCAGTAAGTGGTGACATCATACGAACAAGCAATCTGAGTGCAGCAAACAAATGGAAAGTAAAGCTAGGAAAACCAGTTAAAACTATGACCACAAAAACCTAGATGTTCATCAGGACACAGTGTTTGTCCTAAAGCAGAAATGTTCAGCCACAGCAGAATGAGACCTCCTTCAGCTGTAAAAAATGTATATGAATATAGATCGTGTATGTTTACGTATGTGGATCACAGCAAATCAGTCTGGAAGAAACCTTGACATGCTTTAGTCCTCCCCACATCCCAGTGCTGACACAGCTTGACCTCTGTCATTCTGAAATGTTGCATTTTAATTGTTCTTAAAGAACAACTCTTCAACATATCCATAGTTTGATGTCTCTGTAGGGAACATATTTATACTTCTTCATTTTAATTTAAGCCTATTATTCCTTGTACTATCCCAAATGACATGGAAAAGAGTTTATTCTGTTATTCTTGTAACAATCTTCTAAGTATCAGTACTCTCTGTCTGTATCTGTAACCTACTTTCGTGTGTCATCTGACATGTCTTTCCCCTGTGTTAAGAGAAACGCAGGACTGCAGTCATAGGTGATCCCAAATCTTCACTTACCCAGTTGCTACCCTTAGGTCTTTCTCTGACAGACTGTCTTTTTCAAATGTGGCCTGAAGTGGTCACAGTACTTCAGGAAGACTTTGCTTTGCCCCCACAGCCTGCTGCTGCTGGATAGTTGAAAATTCATGAAACTTTTCTTAAAAATCAGATCTCACAAGATAGTTTTAAAAGCAATGCCCTCCATGGGTTTCAAGCCCTTTATTTTAAGCCCTTGGAAGGACTGCAGTTTTGAAAGGTTTCGGTTCCCCATATCTGTGTGTAGCAGAGTACAGCAAACAGCTTTGAAACATTCCCTGTATTTGCAAACTGTCTGAGAGACAGGTTAAGGTAAATGTAGCTTTGACTTCTGCTTTGACTACATGGGTGCAGTCTCAGTGCATCACTTCATAGAATCATAGAATTGTTTAAGTTGGAAAAGACCTCTAAGATCACCAAGTCCAACCATCAACCTAACACCACCATGGCCACTAAACCATGTCCTGAAGTGCCATGTCTACAAATCCATGATTCAAAATACTAAAAATACAACACGTCCTGAGAGTATGTCTGCTGCTTCCACTGAGAAACTCTCTACCTAGGGTTGTTTATAAAATTCAGTCTTCATCATTGCTGCCAGAAAAATTTCTGAAATGTCTTTGACAGCCTCTTTACCTCACCTAAACTGTGAAAAGAAGTTGAGATGTGATGGTTAGGGCCTGGAAACCACATCTTCTTCCAGAGTTTTACATCACAGTTATATTACAGACATACTGTAAAAACAAATTAAAAAAAATAAAATTGGAGACTTGATAGTTAAATAACAGGAAAGCTGATGAACAACACTTTGAGTGCTGCTGTACATGTACTAGTGAGAGGTGTCCCTGCCGATGGCAGGGGGTTGGAACTAGATGATCTTTGAGGTCCCTTCCAACCTTACCATTCCACGATTCTATGATTCTATGAGTCAGATGTTAATGCAGTTTTCCTATGAGGATCTTAAATGCCTTTACACGTGTTCACAGACTAATAATTGTAGAAGGAAAATTAAAACTGGACAAATGAATCAGGGATATTTCCAAGGTCTGCTGAAAGCAGTGATGACACTGGTCAAATTACAATTATCAGAGCTAAGCACTAAGCACTGCTTTTGAAGAGAATAAAACCATACTAATACCAACCTCTTAGGCAATACTTTTCATCAGTGGTGCTCAGACACCTATGCTTATAGATAAGGACGGAATAACCACCACAGCCATGTATTTCTTGCAGACTCACCCAGAATGTAGAGGCTCTGGCAGCTGTGGGCACCAGCTCCCTTATTCCATCGTCCCTCCAGGAAGCTTCTTAACAGTGCCCACAGACTCCCAGGAAATGCTCAAGATACACTGGGCTCTGCCTTACTTCATGCATTTTTTTCATTTTGGTCTTCTGAAATGACACAGTTTCTACATTTGGTTTTCCTTACAGTTCCTGTTCTTTGTCACAGAGGGAGCTAGGAGATTTTTTAGGGGTGAACACCACCCAATTATAAAAAGAGAAGTCAGTAAAGAGAGAGGCATTTTAAAAAGGACGAAGACATTGACTCAGTATTTCCAAATCACCATGGCAGCTGGGATAACAATTGTCCCAAGATGAAGGATATATAATGAGGGGGAGATGCCTTTTGGCTAAAGAAGTAGATATAAGTCAGGAAAGATGGACTGTTGATGCCTAATTTACAGTTAAAAGACAGTAAAAAATGCAGCACAGAATAAATAAAAAATATATTCAAAAAAAAGCAGCCTTTCAGTGTCAAAAAGCTACAGGAGTGACAACTTCAGTTTTGATGACCTGTCCCTATTTCTTTGGCTTACTACATGACAGCAATAGTGGGTTCTTCCAAATTTTGTTAAGACAGTTTTTACAGCAAGTTTGAACATAAAAAAATTGCAAACATATGGTATAACATTGTAAGTAACAACCTGGCCAATTTGCAGAAAAATTCAGGAAAAAAATAAATTTAAAAAAAAGAGACATTAATCAGGCTGGGTCATAGATAAAGAAAGGAGGAAGAACAGCCTGGTCGATGGGGACATACTGGAGATCAGCCATGAAACTGAAGGTGTCACATCAAGATGAAAGTCCAGACTCTAATATAAAGACCTGAAGTTAAGTTGACACCAAGAATCTTTTTCTTTCTTTGCCACAGATTAAATCTGTGATCTATTCAAGTCATTAAATCTCTCCAAATCTAACTCTTCTCATGTAAACTGAGACTAGCTCTTAGTCCCTTTAGGAAAGGGTTTTGAGACCTACAGATTTGAAATGATACTTGCACAACACTGGCCAAATGCTGGTTCCTTTCAAGCCCATAGCAAAATTCCTCTGGGCCGCTTTGGCTATGTCAATATTAATAAATTAAATGCACCCTGTGCCATTCCCTGGTGTTGCAGCCAGCTGGCAAGGATCACCCTGAATCTACATAACTGAGCTCTTTTACCCTCTTAAATAGGGTGATCCTGTGCAAATGGTTTGTTGGGAAAGACTTGTGCAAGCTCACAGACTTTTCCCAGGAATTGTGTGCTGTGTGCAAGGTACTGCCCATCTCTATGCCGAACCATGTCAAGGTCCCTCCTGATACTTTAAAGGTACGAAAATGCAGTCCTACTGCTTGATAATGTTCCTCAGAACAAGCTTCTAGCTCTGAGTAGTTCTTGAGGCACTTGACCTATTCATTTTGATATGTAATTAATCATAGAATCATAGAATGGTAAGGTTGGAAGGGACCTCAAGGATCATCTAGTTCCAACCCCCTGCCATAGGCAGGGACACCTCCCACTAGTACAGCTCACTCAAGGCTCCATCCAATCTGGCCTTGAACATCTCCAGGGAGGGAGCAGCCACAACCTCCCTGGGCAACCTGTTCCAGTGCCTCACCACCCTCACTGGAAAGAACTTCCTCCTAACATCCAGTCTAAATCTCCCCTCTGCCAGTTTAAGCCCATTGCTCCTTGTCCTGTCATTGCAGGACCTTGTAAATAATTCTTCCCCAGCCTTCCTGTAGGCCCCCTTCAGATACTGGAAGGCTACTATCAGGTCCCCTCGAAGCCTTCTCTTCTCCAGGCTGAAGAGCCCCAACTCTTGTAGCCTGTCCTCATAG